>CM041727.1:5807571-6302571 GCA_023373845.1 Nibea coibor
ATAAAGTGTCATTTGACTTTGTGTGATTGTAGGATCTCAAGCACCGAGGAGCCACAAACGCATGCAATGCTCACGTCAACAACGAAATTTGCTAACTTTGTGCGTGTGGGACAGCATCGTCGCTCCTGTTCACATTACTGTGCAGACGTATTTGTGAGCTCCTGCAGAGCACAGCTAACCACGTGTAAGTTTCCATAACATCATCTACACACCTGTGTACAGTAAGAGAAGACTGATCAGGTTTTTATCAGTGTGTGGGAAGCGGTGTGTGTAGACACTAGAGTGTGTCTGTACGCTCAGCTTTGCATCGCTGTGGTTGTGCACATTTGCATGTGAATATGTTAAGATGTGCATATACGTCTGCGTTATAGACTGTGTGTGAGTGTGTTAGAAACAGAGAGAGAGTGTGAAATTACTTATCTTTGCCTGATGTGTATGCTGTCGCTGATTAGAGGTGTTATGTTTGCTTTCCTGGAAAGTCTTATTCTTTTATTTATTATACTTAATTTAGTCTTTTATGTTGTCCCTGAGTTTAAAAATGATAAATAAATAAGCACAACAGCTGTCCTGTAGCATGTGATCTGGTTTTGCACTGTATATAAACTGCTTTTCTTTCTGTGTGTTTGTGTGTGTGTGTCTTACTGAGGTCTAAGACATCATCTGTCTTGATAAGGTCTTCAGGTCTGGTCAGAGGCAGCTGTGTCTCAGGTTCTCCCTGAAGCTGGAGCGATAAGGACCGCAACATGAAGAACACACGGATTGCCTGTAGGCGGTGTGGAGAGGTCCAACACAGACAAAAACAACAGACAATTAGAGATGTTATGATAAATCAACCTCCAATAAACCAAACCAATAAAAGGAACAAAAGGAGCGACAGTGCTGCAAACACCCTGAGAAAACACGAAGACATCCATCTTACAATATTTATGTTACTGTCAGAATCTTTCCTCTGAGCATTTGAGTGCTGCCGTTCCAGTGTAGCGTGTTTGTAAGATGAGTAATGTTTTTGGCAAAGCACAAAACCAAAAGTATGTAACTTGAGGCGTACCTGCTTCTTTAGAATTAACAAGTTAAATATAAACATAAACGTGCATAATCTACGTCAGCTAGAACTGAAGTAAACCAGTTGATTTCACATGCCATGAGAGCCATCAGCTTGAGTATTACACGCAACGCAGACTGAGCTCGAGTGTGCGTGCATGTGTGGACGCACCCTGCGTGTCTTCTCCACATCTCCACAGGGGAGTCTCTTAACGAAGTCGATGCCCGTCAGAGGGGTCCCGGTGGGTGGCAGCAGCACTGAGGCATCCATCATTAGATACTCCACATTCAGCGGTTTACTCTGCAACGCAAACGTTTACAGATGAGTCCATGGAACAGCAACCAGAATACATTTGTAAACTCGGATAAATCATGTTTCATTTCTCAAGAAGAAAAAACACGACATCACATCAAATGAGGAAAACTAACCGTCATGCTCCTGTATTCGTCTTCAAACATGTCCAGAAAGATCTCCTCGCCCTGTGTTGACAATTAAATTGGATGCCAGTTAAAAATAGGCCAGACTTCAACTTTGCACAAAGCTGTCAAAAGGCCAGATTCTTTCATACAACATGTTTTGTGTTTGTGTAGAAACAGAAATAATCAGTTAATCTGCTCATTTTCTCAGTTTGGCATCATTCTGAAACAAAGCAGCCACATAGCCTTTTTGATCTGACGGTGGTGAGACAGAGGCACATTATTGTCTATAAAAACTAACATTATTATAATCATATAGCTCATTACTCTCATAAACCATGATGCCAGTAGAAAGAAGGATGTGGCACATGTGTATAAACTTGTTTAAAACCCTCATGTTTTTCCCTCTGTTTACCTCTCATTACATCTTATCCCAGGTTGATATCTCATATTCAGCCGACTCATCTGTTCGTGCAAGTCTCTGTGTACACAGTGTACAGTGTAACGGTCTATGGAAGCACGCACACAATATTTTATGACGTTAGTAAGGTACAAGTTCTTTTGTGTGCTTATGGTCTTATATTATTTCTGCACTGTGGCATCTTCTGTGGAACCACATTCTACAGTCACGCAACAGAGCACTGACTTATCAAACAAGCACTGCTTCTTATCTGGGCATATGAAACAGTCACAGAGCGATGACTTGAAATGACTTAAGATCAAGATTATTCACAAATTGAAACAATGTTCATTTAATCCAAAGACACTTAAACCAAATGAGTATTTCATTTATTAAGGTTCATCATCATCATCAAGCCTCTTTTTCCGTTGTTCGGAGTCACGTGTTGATCACAGTAATACTTTCCAGAAAGCGATGGTACAATTTTTCTTTCTTGATGGTCTATGTGGTTGAAAGGTGACAAAGCCAGCCAAAGCTAACAACCATGACTGATTCCAAAACTGATATCCAAAGATAGTCAAAAAGAAACAGAAAGCATTTTTCCTTGCGGGTGTGAAAGAATATAAAGATACACAGGACACACTTTCAGTTTTACCTATTACACCTTAGTGGAAATCGTTTCAGTTATAATCACTGGATACACTTAAACACATGTAACCAAATGCCAAAGGAGACTTGTCACACAGAGTGTGATTCAGCTTTTTTGTGACATGCTTCTTAAGAACTGGTTGAAACACCAGAACTTCTGGCATGCTTGACTCAGTGTTCTGTTTTTCTATTTCTCCCTGAATTTTCTGATTGTCCATCTCAAAGATGTCTGAGTAGACAGACCAGCAAAGGTGCTACAGTGGTCAGCACAATGCTAAATATTTGGCATCAATATAATTTGTTTAAACGTTAGTCTGCTTCTCTGAGTCTGTTTTCAGCTGTCAGTTGTCCCTTGCCCTTTATATTTATTTGTGTTCATACTGCATATGTGGGAGACTGAAGGTGAGCACTTATTTTTGTAGGTCAGCAGTGCATGTGTGCATTGGGTAGATAAATGGTTATCTTAAGTGTGTGTTGGTGTGTACACTCACCTTGTAGAACCCCCGCAGTAAATGGAGACTTTCCTCTCGTGCACCCTGCAGACACAAACATGTGTAAACTGTATCAAACAGTGCTAAATACAGCCTGAGCATTCACATGACACAAACACAAACGTATTTTTATATAATTAACAGTAACAAACAAACTACCTTATATGAGGACCTTAAGTTGTGGGAGTTGTTCACATATAAAGTAACATAACCTACAACCACTGTTATGACCTCATGTCAAATAAAACCTAGCCTTCATCTCAGCAAACCAAATTCATTGCAAAAGCATTAAAGCAGATGTCCTTACTTCTTAAATCCTCCTCCTGCTAGGCCCTAACAAGCTTCACTGATTCAAATCTCAGCACACTATCTTCTACCTTGTCTATAAACTTGCTCACTGAGTGCTTGTCATATCTTTTTGTTTTGACCACAAGCTAAAAATGCAGATTAGATTGTGATTAGTTAACAATATGTTTTGTTTCCATACATCTTGGAATTTTTTTTAACACCACCACAGTTAGCATTACATTACATTACATTTCATTTTTATGAAAAGCTGCTGAAAAGTGCAGCATTTTAGGGCACACTGATAACTTACACAGACACTAATACAGTGAAATACACTGGAATGTTCCAGTGCTTCATTCAGAACAAATGTACAGAAGACTTGATAAATAATCACCCCTGCATTATTATAGTTGTGCAAGACCAATTCATTCATAACGGCAACAAAGGCTTTCCTGGTTTAGCAAGACAAAGGCTTTCCTGATTTAGTCAATCACATCAGAGAACTACAGAGACGAGTTATGTGTAGCCAATGTCCTTCCTGACGATAGAATAAAAGAGTAAGACTGGTAATCCTCTGATTATGCGAGGAACACTGAGAACACTTGGAAATGTTCCTGTCAGAGATGAGTAACATAACTAATCAGCCATTTCCCCGCAGAAGGGCAGAAAGAAAATCAGCAGGGTCAGGGTCAGGGTCAACACAGTTTCCTGTCAAAACCCTCACCGTTACCCTAACCCAGCCAAAGAAGCACTGACCCATTTAAAAGAGGCTCTTCCTTTATGTTAAACTGTGAGGTGGGAAATTCTTCAAGCAGAAACCCCCAGTGATGTTAAACTGACTGATATCAATACCAAACCTGGCTAGACCTGCTCAGACAACTACTGTAAAATGACCGTGGTCAGGTTTCAATTCACTTTTTAAATTCAGTCAGATTAAAAATTACTCAAAAAAACAAGTCCACACTGGCAGTATCACAACTACTTCATGTAACTCATGTAAAGAAAGAGAAGAGGAAACCAAATAAAGAGAGGGTGGGGAGGATTATTTGAAATGAGCGAAGAGGAAATTATAAATTTCCCAGAAGGATGAGGAAAAAAATGAGTGCTAGCTGTAATCCAGTGGTAGTGAGAAAGAAAAAGGAAGTGTTCATGTGAGTAAATGAGGTGTGGTTTGGGTGGTGGAAGAGCAGGGAAAGGATGGTCATCAACGGTATTCCATATGCTAAAAAATGTCTTAGACCACAAATTAGGAATCGCTGAGAAACCCTGTAGCTACAGATTCCGAGGAAATGTTGACCTCAGACTTTCGTGACTTTGTTGACAGAATTCTTTGTAATTTTGTGCGTGTGGTTTGCTGACAGGAATGTATGTATGGGAGCTGCATGAACATGTTTATGAGCGTTATACCTCCATGCATGCCAGATGAACGTCTTTGATTATACAGTCGTTTCCAGACAGCACAGACTGCTTCAACAACAGGCAGCTCAGCTCCAGGGTCGCTAGACGCACTTTGCCATCTGCACACAGTCACACACGCACGTACAAACACACACACAAATACACACAAATAAGAGAAATACATATGATTAAATGATGGTGATAGCAAGGTCTTTATGTCTTATATGTGACCAAAATGTGTTCATAATATGAAATATTATATATTAATTCACTTGTACATAACTTCTCATGTACATGTTGTAATTTTACTAAGTATGTCCATGTGTGTATGTTCAACTGAGACTAAAGGAATAACTGATACCTTTCTTGAGGACCCTATCAGCTTTTTATTTGTATTCCACTCTTATACTGGTCCTTTATGGAGG
The DNA here is from genome assembly GCA_023373845.1 of Nibea coibor. Lineage (NCBI taxonomy): Eukaryota > Metazoa > Chordata > Actinopteri > Sciaenidae > Nibea > Nibea coibor. The sequence goes on from CM041727.1 coordinate 5,812,680, forward strand.
AGGTCCAGGAGTGCCGTTAGCGTTAGCTTGCTCACCACTATCACTAATAACAAGTTGGACTTGGACAGTTGCGGCAGAGAAGCAGAAAAATGTGTAACTATAAAGACTTGAAGAGAAGTCCTGAGCAATGGCCACATTTGATATGAACATCCAACAACAGTATACATGACAGAAAACAAGGCGGAGCATAAAAAGCTTCCCTTTAATTTTATATTCATCACACAGCTGTGCACAGTAACAGGAATTTAAACCGGAATTGGACTGAGGGAGTGGCTTGTTTATGTCATTTAAACAACCAAAGATATTACAGATATTATTATTATCCCAAAGGCTGTGTGTTACCTGGCTGTGCTGCTTGGCTCATAACTCTGATCAATCTCTCAGCCAGCACCAGGCTGTAGGAGCTCCTCTCCTGATCAGGAACTGGTAACTGCAGACGCTCCAGAAGATCTCGGTTTATACCTACAGATAAATGGATGGATGGACAGAGAGGCCAGGTGAGGAAGAAGATGCATGTAGATTTGGCTGAACAAACAATTCAACAGTACCACAAACAACATCCTCCAAAACTACCATGCAGGTGAATCAACACCTGTTCATTTATTTCATTTCTGTGTATAAATGAAAGGAAACCTTTGCTGTGTGAGACGGCGTAAAGCAGACAAAGGACAAACAAGGCGTGGTAGTCATCGTTGGTGCAGTCAAGGGCACTGTACACCATGTCTAAGAATGGCCTGTAGAGAGAGAGGAAGAACACATCGGTACAGACACTTCTGTCTTGTCTTTCATTTATTCTTTTCACTTCTAGACTACTTCTAACAGTTCAGAGAGTTGAGATGCGTGCGTGCACGTACCTGCTCCTCTGCGTGTGTGTGCGGGTGGCTGCGGCGGTCTTCTCTTCATCAGTGATGTTCTGCTCCGTCAGCTCTGACACCTTGCACTTCTCCATCACCACCATCTCTATCTCTGTGTGCGCACACATACAGACTTTGAACTTATACTATACAAACTATTAGCTATTAGCCTAAATGAAAACAACACATCATGGCTGTGATGAAAATGTCACCAGTGATCATGAATGTAAATCTGAAGTGCTTCCTTCAATAGTTAAAGAATAAGCATTGATTGATGGAACGTGTTAAAGCAGCAAAATGGTCCGATCATAACATCTGTGTCTGCTTACTATAGTATAAAGAGTTGATGTAAACATGTAAAAAGTAAGGAATACATAAACCAGTGATGTACAGCATGTCACCGTCTATCCCTGAAAACGTTTCTTCTTTTATCACTTTTCTTATCAATCAGTTACACTTGGTAGGTGTTTTTCCACCCCAAATGGTACATTTGTCATTATGAAACTATCTGTTCTGCAGCCCACGATGCCATTAGTGTTAAAACTCTCTGCAAGAAACTATTCAGTCAATGCATGGAAGGAATCATTTCAGACGAGTGAAGTGGTCACATTTTACTTAACACACACCACGCTGCACACACACATGCACATGGAGCAGGAGTGAGAGACAGGCGGAGAGGTGAGGAGCACAGGATGGATGGTGTGTCACCGTGGAAATGGACACCATAGAGATTGTGGACATGTGATTGGTGGTACCATGGTAACTACAGGGAACTTAAAGGTGCCAAACAGAGGAAGCAGCAGAAAGAGGAAGGCCTCATCTCAAAACTAGTTAAAGAGTCAAAAATTAAATTTACTTTCTTTCTGCTTTTTTTTCTCTTTTATTCTTCATTTAGCTTTTAACTTTTAATACTCTATTCTTAGAACTGTGTTGTTTTCAACACTCTTCCTTTTACAGGAATGGTGCAGGTTCTTTTCTTGAGAAATGTAGAACTACTACTCAAGAGGTTGCACAATCTAATCTGAATTTGCCAATAAAAAGTAAAGGCATGGAGATGACAGCAGCAGACATGTGCACACTGAATTAAGCCTCCAAAAACTAAAAAGCAAAAAAAGCAGAGCACATTTGCAGTTAAAGTTAAACCGCTATCATCCTTTATTTTGTCTTTTTAAGAGTTGGTCTCTCTTTTCTGTTTGGAGACGAGGGATGCTGCAGTGGTGGCTGTTGGGTAACCAGGGTGCATCATGGGAGACTGTGTCTGATTGATGGGAGTAAAGAAACACTCACAAAACACAGTCCTGTACTGCTGTGTCCAATGAGACACACACTCACCTTCCGCTGTCTCCCCACTCGCTCTGCTTCCCTTAGAACTCCCACCTCCTCCTCCTCCTAATCCCTCTGTACCTTTTCCCTTCTCCCTCTCTCGGCCTCCCTCCCTCTCGCCTGCTCTGCCGCCGTCGTCGTCCCAGCCCTCCTCTCCTCCTCCTACTCCGCTGCCTCCTCCCCCTCCCCCAGCCCTTTCGTCATCCTCTTCCTCCCCCAGGTTCTTGTAGTTTGGCCTCTTTTGAGTTCTCTTGCGGCCACGGTGGCGTGACAGCTCCAGAGAGCGCTCCAGAGACTCAGGGGGTTTGGTGAAGCGACGCACCCCTCCTGCACTGGCCTGGGATAGAAGAGGACAGAGAGAAAACAGAGAGGCAATGGTGTGAGATGGGGAGACATCATATGCCTGGAAGTGTTACTTCAGATTTATTTTATCAACCCTACAATATGTTAAAATCCTTTCTGGCAACTCTGAAATCATTAAAATATTTGGTTGTCATGTGCCCTCAGAGTTGTTTTTGGTTCAAATACAGCAGTGGAGAGAAAAAAAAACTGGTATGGGTATAATTAGTAAAGTATTAATACTCAAAGACTCAGAGTCCGGATATGATAAGAAACTCTTTCCAGAAAGCAGCATCTCTGCAACCCTTTACTGGTAGACGTGCACGCAAAAAACAGACACATGAACATGCACGAGAACAGATACTGACACGCACCAAAACACACTTGCATAACTGATGTGACTATATCTCCTCATACATGCACACAGATGCATAGCCTTACAGTAAATCACCTCCACCATCTCATTGATCAAAGTCCGGTAAAACACACAAGCCACTTCCTTACTGATAAACTTTATCACAACAAAAGGAAAAAATGACCACTTTACACATATGCACACAGGCGCGCACACACACACACGCACAGAGCTGATAACTGGCTCTGACTTCTCTGAAGCCATACTGGAAATACAAGAAAACGACTTCTCACATATAGCCCTCAGTACTGACACAAAAACACAGATACGAACACAGGAAACAGCTGGTCAATGATAACATGGTGAGCAAAGATTGTAATACAAACTTACAATAAAATGCAGCAAGGTGAAATGACAAAAACTGTTACTACTTTTAATTCTAAGAATTAAATTGAATACATCATTATTTTATTTGTTTGTGCTTCAGATTAAGTCAGCCCTGTTTCTTTTCTTTTAACAGCGAATTTCCACAGAACACAAAGGAAAGTCTTTTAAATCCGTCCTGCAGCCATCCATGCTTTAAAAAACAGACATCTATCATCTTTCTATCAGACTGGATACATCTGAGTACTTAGGATTGTGCTGTAGTGTGCAAGCTGTCAGACATAAACCACAGACTAGTATCAGTGTGTATGTGTGTGCATGTGTGTTGCACCTGTTAGCTGACTATGTTCTGGTAAACCGCTCACACTCTGAGCCTATGCTGAGAAATTAATGGAGGTCAGGGAGCACGGAAGGCAGACCTACCTACACATGCATGCACACGCACACGCGCGCACACACACACACACACACACACACTCTCACTCAGGCAAACCGCACAAACACACCCAGCACATAAAAACAGGGCACCACTGCAGCTCAAAGATGAATGCAAAGACCTAAAACAGCATGTGCTTTGGGGGAAAAAGAGATAGTTGTGCAGACATGCAACATCATAACATCATGTATCTAACTGGTGCACTTGCAAGTAAACACATGTACAAAAAAAGAAGAGAGAGAGAGAGAGAGAGAGAGAGAGAGAGAGAGAGAGAGAGAGAGAGAGGGAGAGGGAGAGAGAGAGAGAGAGAGAGAGAGAGAGAGAGAGAGAGAGAGAAAAACACTTCTTCCAGGAAAGAGATTTGGGTTAGGTGAGCCAGTTCTGTCAGTGTTCCATCATGTGACCTAATTTCCTGCCACATCATACACAAACAGGAAGTGCCATTTGACCACCTGTGCAGAAACAGAGGCCATGCCTCATCAGACAGGCGTTTCATCTCCAATCAATCAAACAATAACAAACAGTAGTTCTATCTGATGTGACAGAAACTATAGCTATAATAATTAGAATTCTAGTAATACGTTTTTATTATCTCTTAGGCATCATCGGGAAATGTCATGTGGTTTTTCAACACAAATTACTGTACATGCATCTGAACACAGGTATGAGACACTGCAGGTTAAATGCTAGTAAATGACGTTTGACTTAGTAACCAGTCTTCTATTGAGAACTGAGACAACATCATTTGAATAGTTCAATTCTGTCAAACCATTAAAGCTCCTATTTTGAGCTGATAGGTAGAAAACAGCAGGGAACCAAAAAAAGGAGAAAAAAAACACCAGAACTAACCCAGAAATGAGAGAATGAGAGGGACAGCCACATGACAGTGACGTTTGAGTGGCTTCTACACTATGTTTGATATAGTTCTTTAACTGTTTGCAAAGTGCAACACAAATGTTTAAAAATGCAAAATGTGACACAAAATGCAAAGACAGAGAAAGGTACTGCTGGAGGGTCTGACTGCTTCCTACTGTGGTATACCAACACTGTTAAGACATCACGCCTCAACACACATTCACTGAAAAGGTAGGCTGCTTCTTACAACAGCCACAGGTCTAACACATACACACATGCACACGCACACACACACACACACACAGAGCACAGAGAATAACCACAAGGGTTCTCAGAAATGCTCACTACCTAAGCACACCCACCTGGCTTCACAAACAGATGGTCAAAGAGTTAACAAGAAGGGAGGGGGGGGATTAGAAAATGAGACTTGATGGGGAAGATGAGGGGGAGGCAAATGTTACAGAGAAATAAAGGGGCAAAGAGAAAAGGGAAATAGAAGGCACAGATGTAAAGAGACGATGAGAGAAAAACAATATAAAGACGAAAGAGAAAGCAGACAGGACGCAGTGATCTGAAGCTTAGGCAGGAGAAAAGGTGGAAATAAGGGAGAGAGAGTTCAAAAAGTATAAAGAAGAAAAACAGTGTGGTATTTTGCATATTGCTGTATTGATGTGGGTGAATAATGGAGAAAACATGACTCTGTGATCTTATAACCACCTACACACACTTCTGGAACTCAAGTCAATATTTGTGTATGTTTATACCTATGTGCATGTCTCCACGAGGTTGCCATGAGTATACTTATGCAATGTACAGTCTGCTCTGTCCGTCATGTCGAACATCATTGTGTTTCGGGACAGCGCTGTGTGTATTGCATGTTTGTAAATGTTTTTCTGTGTGTGTGTGTGTGTGTTACCGTGTTCTTGTGTGTGCTGTGTTTATCGGTCTGAGCACTGAAGACAGACAGGTCTCCGTTGAGAATAACGTTGGCCAGGGCGTTGACCATTGGCTGATAGTGGATGATGAGAAAAACCTGTAAAACACACAGAAAGGCACAGAAATAAGAAAGTAATCAGAGTACATAGAAAAACCTGAAGCACTTGAATGAAAGAAAAAAAACTGTACAGTAAAGTTCATTCCGTTTCAAGGTCAGAAGTCCAGATTGGCGATAACAAAAGAACATTTAATCAACTCACAAATCATCGGCATGTCTTGTGACTGGGCCAGCACGAAAGCGAGGCAGACACAGTTCACACGCAGTTAGTAGATATTTATTTCTAACTCAGACATTTTCTGTCAACTGCATTTACACAAGTTGTAGATCTGATAACAAATGTTACGCACAAACACAACTGCAACAACAGTCTCTCAGTTAACATCGCCATGACAACGATGTCATTGATAGGGAGATGAGTCATAATCAAACTTCATTTATCTGGGAACAAAATCTGTGAATAACCTCCAGCAACCCTGGATATTCAACATCATGTATACATTTCAATAAAATGTATGTAACATTGTATTTATAACATGATGCATAGCTTGACTTGCTGTTTGGTCCTAACGTGGTGGTTACTGCACTTTCAGATCATGAACCAACTGCTGCAAGAAAAGTCTGGGAAGCTTACTATAAATTTCAGCCAAACTTTGAGGCAAGCATTGAAATTTTATTGGAGGTTTTCTTTCCATGGGAATGTATAAAAAATGCAGAACAGTTCTACAAACAACACACATGAAGCTGAAATATTTCATAATGCTTGGATCATATTCCATGTTTAACACATGAACAAAAATCTGATAAACAGGCAGAATGATTGGCACATCATCCGACCACACAGCTAATAGTATATCAGTTCTTTGGTGATGGTAGCATGTGATACACAACATGTGTGCATGTTTTACTTACTTGCGACAGCAGGTAGAGGGAGACCTGAGGGTTGATCTTTCGGTCTTCAGACTGAAGAAATAGAAATAAAAAATAAAAAATATGCCAGACAAGGTCATGTATATAGTACTTCCATAGCTAGTAGGAAAGAAGGATGTTCTCCAACATCATCTCTTATGAATACAATGCTATGTAGCAGCTCAGTGTTGAAGCCGGTGGTGTCAGGTGTCATGATATATTATATATATATATATATATAAATAAAACAACAATTTGATGTCAGATGTGAATGGAAGATGGAAGATTTTATCATCAGTGTAACCCATTTCATTTCAACATGCACCTCAGGGTAACGCACCGTCTCGGGGCTAACCAGAGAGTAGACATAGAGGGGCAGGAACAAACGGTTGAGGAGGTGGTCAGTCAAAACGTCATTAAGGAATTCACAGTTGATTATGAGGATGTCGTTCAGGTAGTGCAGATGGTCAAGGTGCTCTGCTACCAGGTCACTTAATTTCCCTCTGTTCTTATGTCTGGGAGACAAAGAGGGGCAGAGAGAACAAAACATCCTGAGGCATGAAGATGTTCTCAGTGTTTTACTGTACATTACTAAATTTAAGCTGACAATGAGCTCACCACAGTTACAATAACATGACGCCTTCCTGGGTGATTTTTTATGAGTGGCACAATTAACTTGAAATCCATGCTGTATTCAGAGTAAGTGACTAAGTTCAAATATATTATAATGCAATACAAAGGCATCATGTCTCTTCAAAGAAGCGTCATGTAATAAGCACCAGGAGACACTGAGAAACCAGAATCAAGCATGACCCCTAGGGGCCACAGGGAAAAACACACAGAGAGATGGCACTTACTCTTCATCTGTCTGCACACACTTGTCCAGTTCGATAACATGGCTCCCAATAAACCAGACCAAGTTGCTGAAATATGGGACAGCTGTCTTATCTCGTATGTAGTGCAGCATGTGTTGGTTGTCCACTGGAGAGAGCAGGGTCAGGATCAAGATCTGGGTTAGTGTTGTTACCAAGGCTGCCCACGGGTATCAAATACCCACAACACTCACACATACTCATATGTACAGTACATAGACTTTGTGATCCCAGAGAAATATCAAAATGTGACAGTTAAATGTGATTTGAAAAACAAACAAATCCATTAAAATTAAGAGGCAAAATTAAGAAAATTAACAACCATGTTAAGTCAAATTAAGCACATGAATCTGCCCAGTCTATTGTTAATACAGCACAAATGGAACACTACTAAAGTGGGAAAAAAATTTCAAACTGAAGTGTTAAGTGTGTGAGGGGTCACTCGCACTGTTATTAGTCAAGAGACAAACAAAACACTTTTCTAACTGATTTTCTGTCTAATCAAAGCCATCTGAGTGTGTTTATCGGTGTCTCACACCCACAGAGTCTCTCCTGACGAGTTATCTTAAGAGCGAGATCTGAGCCACATTTGGGCTTTGTATTCGTAGTGATGAAACTCACAAGATTAGTCATCGGGCAGTGGGCAATGTTTAAAATAATTTCTGTGTAATTTGTGTGCAAAGGTTAAGGGGAAACTCCACCAATTTCACACATCAAAGTATGTTTATGGGTGTTAAGAAGCTCCAGAGGAAGCTGCATAAAGCCTGATACATTGCCTCAAGTGATGTCACTTGAAACAGCATTAGTGTGGAGTTAAAAAGCAGTGAGCTTACCAGAACTCTGTGGCCTGCTGCTCAATTCTGCTTGAGGCTAGCACATTAGCAGCAACTAGCATAGCACGCTTAAAACACTGGTCAAACTGTGTGTAATGCAGGTGTCAGGTTGTTACCAGGAAATTGATGCATGGAGCATAAAAAGACAACATCTCTGGTTCTGCTGCATCAAAAGTAACCATCTGTCTGTGTTATAGAAGTGTAATGTAAATCAGCAAAGTTACTTTTGATAAAGCAACAATGTAAAAAGCTAACTGGATATGCTTGGCCTATAAAAGGTGTCCACAAATACATAAGAACAGTAATAGAGAAACTTCAGAGAAGGGAACCAGAAAGTGGAGACATCAGAGAGAATATCTGAGAGGCAATTAGGGATGCTTCTGTTCTGTGAATGACAACGGCCTTTAAATGTGAACAGTCCTGGCGTAGTAACACTGTCCTCATGTAGCTGTCCAAGCTGATAGTAATTTAGCAATGCCAATCAACAAACTGGGAAAAACAGTGAATGAGCAACCAAATCAAATGAATGAATCACACAACAGCAGAAAACAAACAGACAAATCACAAGCTGCCACTAGTCAGAGTCACGGTGTCATTCCAGCTCAGTCCAGCAGTGGATGACCAGAGAATTAAAGCAGGGGGAGATACTGACTGAATAACCACAGTGACCAAAGACTGTTAAACCCATCACCAAAATAACCAAGACGTGGGGCTCAGCTGAAATTAAGTGTGTGGAACAACTAACCCAAGAAAAACAAGAAAAAAAGGCATGCAGGTTTTTCTGCATATATGTAGGTGGGTGGGTGATACAGAATGGTTTACAAGAACAAGAATTGCAATTACTCATACCAGTACATTTATAACAAATACACCATTAGGTACAAATAGGGCTGGGTATCAACAAGTACTCACATGTCATGTGTAATAATAACTCATTTTACAGTTTAGAGGTAAAAAAAAAAGTCTCAAATTTACAATACTGTTAAAACAGCCAACAAACTACAACAATGATTGGCTTATAGGCTAATTACCACCTGTTTTAGAATTGTACTGCATCAGTGTGCTGCATGTAACAACTGGTAATAGTGTTCGAGAGAAAGTATCAACAAAACATGGTTCTAGGATACCCAGCCCTACAAAAAAGACTGAATGAATGGAACCAACTTACATGAAACTGGAGTTAGGCAGATGGGGCGCGCAGAGGGAGGAGGGAGAGGGGGAGAGAGACAAGGAGAGGAAGAGGAGGAGGAGTGGTTGTTGAAGAGGAGGAGGGAGAGGGGGAAACAGACACAGGGTTAACGTGAGTAAAGGGGCGGCTGTGGAGGGGTGGTGGTTGGGAAGGACCCCGCAGGTATCTTTACTAATAAACTGCAAACAATGGCACTTCTGGCAAAGGAGTTCATGTTCGCTAAACATGTGAAACTTATTTTCAGGACTTCACATTGCGTTTAACTGACAACAAGAGAAAACTGGAACGAGCAGCTTCCTCAGACACAAACAAAACGTAACATGACATAATTTGACTAACTTAGCTTAACAAGTTTTGATGCTGATTAAAATCCTTTTCCAGGGTGTCATTTGTTGCAGGGCATGATCCATGGAATCAGTAGGAAGCATCAAACTGTGACACATTTAATGTTGTGATACTTTCAAAAGGTTTTCAGTGTTGGGTTACTTTAAAACACAATTAAATTCACGAGATTTGAGGGGTAGGCCACACATTCTGCAGCCTGATCTCATAATGTAATGTTTATTTTGTGTCTCAGGCTGTACATTAGGATGCAGATGTTCTGCACGGTCCCCTGACATTACCCAGATGGTGGGGAAAAACCGTTGCTGCTTTAAGATGATGCTTCCCCTTTTTGACAGATTCCTTACTATAGCGTAGCACATTGCCAGCCCATCAATGATACATTCCCGACATCACTAAGTTAAATGACTTGTATGCCTTCTACTGTGGTTAAAGTCAGTTGTGCTGAAGTGTAATGACGTCAATGCTGAGAGTTATAGAATCAGGACTTTATGGACGACATCAGACACAAAGTTGTAAGGTGCAAAGCAAACATGCAGGACTAAACAGACAAGTACAAAGACAGACGGGATGCCAAAGTTGATACGGTGCAGTGACTGTGTGTCGAGGTAATGTTATGTATAGTGAAGAAGAGCATGATATGTGGAGGAAAGCCAAACCCGCTAAACGCACCACCTGCTTCACATGGAGTGACAGCGACAAGCTCTGAGCCCTGCGAAGCCCAGAGAGACGGCAGGAAGGAGAAGCAGAGTCTGACGCAGCACATTGCAGAAAGTGACACAGCCTTTAGATGTTTCAGACTCACAGAATCACTGCTGTGTTGCTCCTGAGGGGACGTACCCTCAGAGGAAAAACCTGCAGCGCTAATCGGCAAGAGATTTTTGGGTGGGGGGATTTCAGTGACTTTGCATGCTGGGTAGATTGGACTTGAGTTAGTTCCTTTTATCGTTAGTGAATAGGAGGATGCTGAACCTTGTGGTAATGCCACATCGGGTGCTGCACGCAGAGTTCAAATTAAGTTTAATCATGACGTTGCTGTCTGGTTTCAGAAACTATTTAAAAATGCAACTTTCCCACAAGTTGGTTTTCTGCTGAGTTATTAGTTATTAGATCATAACTTTTTTTTATATCTTATTAATCAGAAGTAAAACTGTATAGCATTTACAGAATTTACATCCAAATGTAATTATTATTGCACACCTGAACTGGTTGAATAGAAACAAAACAAAAAGGTTCTTATTCTATACATTTGTCATTATCTCAGTAGCATCTGCTGTTACTCAGTAAAATCAGTATTTGACAATAATAAAAAATAATTTATCCTCACAGTAACCATCATCCCCTAAAGTCGCTTGTTTGCACGAAAAAGACTCACAGAGCTGCTAGCTGACTGCAGAGTTTCCACAGTTACAGCCAGACCTTGCTGTGCAGATCCTCAACTGTAAGTATTTGTACGTATTTTCTGCATTACTGTAAATAAACACTTCATAAAGTAAAAGGACAGTGGTAAATGACATTTAAAAAAGGTATATTTTGGACAACTTCACATTCCCAGAGAGCCATCTTTTTAAACTAGAATGATGAAAGTAGAAAGCAACAAAACATTTAAGGCCAAAGAACTCAGCAGACTGCGTATCTGTGTGTGTTTGTCACAGCGTTACCTGTTAGTCATGCTCATGCACCAGAAGCAGCAGCAAGAAGGAGGGAAGGAGTACAAAGAAAGGCGGTCGGCAGTCCTAGCATCCTATGATTGAGAGTGAGTCTGTGTGTGTGTGTGTGCATGTGTGTGTACGTTTAGCATGTGCCCATGCGTGTTATTACCACTCACCTTTGTAGACGTTGAGTGTGATGGTGCGGACTGCGATGCGGACCATGCTTTCAGGGTGGTTGAAAAACTTAATGGCCTCGGTGTACAGGGCAAAGTCATTAGTGTGCTGTGTGTGGGAGACAGAGAGGGGGCGCCGGTGAGCAAGGCACAGCATTGCACCGCCGCGCTCAGGCCAAACGACCAGAGAGAGAGAGTGAGACAGAAAGCAGCTCGTGGAGACAGAAATTCTGGGCAGTAGTGCAGTTTGATAAGAAAAGACTACAGAGAGTATTCAAGTTGTGACAGGGTTACTGTAAGATAGTAAGCAGGATACTAAAGGAAAATTATTTCTCCACTTTAGGTCAACAAACAGCCCACGAGTAACCTAGACCAACTCAGATCTTGAGAATTTGACAAACGTGTTATGACTGAGCCTAATTTGTTGCTGACTTGTTTTAATTTGGGTTGTACACCACAGAGACACTCAAAGAGACCACGGTAAACTAAACAGACTCCTAACAGTAATTTAGATGTATATTAACATACCAGCATGCTGCGCATAGTAAATTTAGGTGTGACAAACTGGCAGCTCTGCATCTTACAGTCATCTCTCTCTGTGCCAGGGCCTGATCCTCTACTCAAACATTCCTCAGTCACTGCAACCTCCGGCCAATCGCAGTTGAGGGTCGCAGAGCAAACAGTCACCCAGAGGTCACAGCAAATGAAGAAATCCGACCCTGACACCAAACCCAAACCAGGAGTCTCTCCTCTGTAAGTTGTGTAGATCTGACAGGAACAGGAGTGGACAAAGTAATCAGCTATCCAATAGCGCCCTCTGGAGGAAAATAAACTATAAATCAATAAATGACTTAAATGAAGAGAGAGAGATAAAATATAAATACAACTTTTGTAAATTGTGGGGGAAAGGATGCAATGAGGTTTTTACGTTTTTCAAATATAATTTGCCTTCAGAATGACTCAGAGTTAGCTACGTTACTTAAAACTGCACATCCAGAATGTCTTTTACATGACATTATATAAATATAAATGCTCTCAGATCTACACATGGGTCTGGTTTTAGCTTCAGGGATAAAGCTACCATCAACAGTACACCAATAACTTTCCCCAGCACACACAGGCCAGTGGAAGGACTACAGATACTGCTGTAACAATGAAGGGTAACAACATCATCGCAGTGCTCGATATTCTTTGTTGTTACCATCTACTACCACACAAACAGTCACACTCACGCATTCACACTCTCTTGCTGAAACACAGTTTATTACTATGATAAATGAACAGTCCCTGTGTCAATACAGCCTGAAGGCTGTATTGACACTTGTATTTGTATAAGCTAGTGAAGAGAAAGATTATTTGAGGACAAGATCAGATAAATCTACACAGGAAGTTGATGTTTTGGCGGGGGAAGTGTGCTGCTCATGACTCGTGGATAGAAGTAGGCTGATAAGTACAAATTGCAAAAGAAAGCCTCTTATCTTTCATCTCTTCCTTTCTCCTTTTTGTCATGGTGAGTGCACAGAAACTGACTGACTGAATGACAGATCCTCTATATGTCTCCTTTCTTTCACTTCCTCTAATTCCCCCCCCATCTGTGTATGGCCTCACCTCATTGTAGAAGAAGTGCACGGTATGGTTGTTGAGCTTGAGTGAGAGGGTCTTGAGGAAGGAGATATAGTAGGCCATGATCTCCTCATCCGAGAAGTCAAACTTGTGGACGATGATGGAGTTCACGTGGTTGTTTGACAACAGGTAATCTGAGAAGAGAAGGAGAAGAGACCGGGTCAGCAAATGTTGTACAACGATGGCTTTTTGTAAACTGCTGTCAGTCTTGCCGTTTACCATCTAATGATTATAGAAGAGCATACTGAGCACCTATAACTGAGAGTGTATAGCTTCACTGCTTTCATTTTTGCTCTCCTATCATCAGATCAGTGAGGTTGGACTGCAGTGACTGTTATGTGCAGTGAACATGAGAAACTTACCATCACAGCTGTCACTTTTTTAATACCCCTACAATTTACCGAGATGCAACCCTCACTTACTTTATATAAAGCTATCAGCCCACTGTGTGACAGTGTATCATCTCCTGAATCTTTGGTTGCCTAGCAACAACAAAAAATGCAGCAGGCTGCAAATGCATTGTACATTTCAGCAAAGAAAGGCAGTGCAACATTCCTTGCATTGTTTAGCCTGCAAAATGCATCTGCACGCTGTATATATCAGAGCAATCCAACAAACACTCTTGTAATAAGTACAGTGGGCATATTTCACTGCTCACATATTATCTGAAAACACTGTATTCCCAACAGCACTACAGCCTCAAAGTATTCTTTGTTGCATCTAGATTCTAATACTTACAAAGGGAAGTCTCGTGGCTGATGTTCTCAAACAGTATGTTGAGGGTCTGGAGGAGCTGGACACACACGTAGCGTCCCGACTTCTGACGCAGGATGTTCAGGAAGAAGGCGAACATGTTCTTCTCCAGGAAGAAGCTAAACACGCACACAAAGAGTGTACACACAAACACATACATGATTCTATTCATGATGACTTGATCTTCAAATTTAATAGTCAAAAAGAAGAATGTTCCTCTGTTGCAGCATCCTGGTAGAGTAGTTGGTAACATGCCTGATTTTATTTCTGGCAACAGACCGTTGTTGTATTTTATACACTTCATGAATCTTGTTTCGATACTGCACTTTGCTCATATCCTGTAGTCACATACTGCTCGTTCCACCCTTACAGTTTATCATTTAAAGCGACCATTCATTGGACCAGATCTCAGACTAGATACCCCGTTATAAAAACTCTGTGGCTAATTAACTACAAAATACCAAACATCTACAAGTCTAGAAAATTATGAGTGATCATAATGTCATGTATATTGTGAGGGTTTCTTAATGCCATCAAGTGCACTTTCATCATATTCTGTGGCTTCTCAAAGCCATTTCCTGTTTCATATCATAAAGCCAGAGGTGGTGAAATGGATATACAGAGGTGATGACATACAGCACAAACTGCAGAGCTGCTTCTGATTAAAAGCAAAACACAAGCACGATGGTCTCATGAGCTTTTCTTCCCCCAGAAATGACTTTGTGTTTTGTGTAGTTAAGACACTGCAAGAGAACACTCCTGAAGTCTTTTTATACTAAACCACCGAAGCATTTCAAAGACAAGCCTATTACTCCTATACAATAAGCCAACTGCTCAGCTGAATATAAATGTGACTATTTTGGGGCTGTAGAAAGCTTACAAAACATTCACTTCCTCACCATATTTTTCCTGGCAGAATTAATTACTGCTTTTTATACAAATATGTAACTCCCATCACATCACAGTATGTTAAAGTTTTCATCAGTGAAAACAGGCCGAGTTGTTGTCTTGTTTCAGTACAGTTATCCATCTGTTAGTTATATTAATATTAAAGATAAAGGTCTCCCAGTTGAAGTTTGCCTGTTCAAACATCTCCAGATCAGGTGATTACACATAACAATTAAAAATAAATGGCCAGCAAACTGTTCACAGGTCAAGTGTCAAATGTGCATCTGCATGAATGTGAGGTTTAAAAAAAGAGTGCACACACTAAGCAAACAATGTCTACATGAGCACTGTAAGCAAATACAAAGCTTTCACACCCACACAGGAATCTAAATCTGCATATAAATAGCTACAGGTGAGGGATCTGGCGTAAAGACACTGACTGGTACTTACTCAAACACAGAGCTGTCATTCTGGTCGCCCCAGATGAGGATCTCTGTGATGGAGCGGATGGTCTCCACGAGAAGATTTCGGTTGTGGTCTGTCACTGTGGTGTTTTTGGTCAGGACATGGTACATATACCTGATGGGGAGACATGAATGAAGGGAAAACGTGTTGAATTCTCAGCTCAGCTTTGTGAATATGTACAAATCTATCTTTAAACATGACAGCAGGAGACATATCTGGAAGCACGATAACTTAGGGGACACTGGCTACCATAGTGGCGAGGTGGTGACTGTCAATTGTAAACCATGTTATTGCTACGCGCACACAATTACGGCCTCTAATTTAGAGTCAATAAAACATCTCCAAATACTGCAATACAGGTGTCTTCAACCTTTTTCAGCCCAAGGACCCCTTGGACGAGAGACAGCACAGCCTGGCTTATAATAACTTTATTCACCTTTTATTTCACCTTACTAACAAATATGCTGGGTTATCAGCCTATATGGGTAACAATCTTTGACAAAAGTTACTTTTTATTGCATATTAATGCTTGCATTGAGTTTACTCAGTCATTTTGTTATATTTTTGACATATTTTTTTAAATTCACCCCTGGTTGAAGACCCCTGCTGTAATATAACATCATATATTGTACATAATCAGGCTCCTTGGGACTCTGTTATGGGTGTCTGCTTGATTAACTACAGTTCATTTGTTGCACCTGTTGTGGTGGCACAACTCTGAAGTTCTGCCAGCCTGATTGGTGCATGGACTTTGGTGACCTCGATAATTCCCCAGCATAGCTCCTCCCTGCTTCAGCCTCAGCAGACTTGGTCTAATTAGCCAGAATAACTGAAACACCTGTGCACGCACTTCGAGACCCGCTACTTCGATTTTTCAGCTTGTGCGGACAGTGAATGTTGGATGTTATGTACCGACTTTGTCGTCCAAAAACAGTCGGAACAGGATGGATTATCACTTTAAAGCTAACTATCACGAGCTAGCTCGCATGTTCATTCTCAAGCAGAGCACGAGCGACACAGCGACCGTGGATTTAATTAGCTGACTGGACATCTGCTAAAATTGGTTAGCTAACGTTACTGTTATTTTAGCTGTTAGTAACTATGCTAATGAACGCTGGCAACGTCCCCAGTCACAGCAGAGGCTAACGTTAGCATATCTAAATGCTACTCACTTCAAATGGTCCAAGGAGTGGATATTTTTCGTCTTCCCCTGTCCTCCAACCCAACTTCGTGACCGGCCAAACATTGTTGCGGTGTTAAAGGGGGGGTGGTATTTCGCACGGTGCGTTAATTTACTCGGGTTAGTGTCCCCGTGTGTCCATTACACCCACTTTCCCGTGTAGATAGCTTCTTAGCAAACAGAAGGTGATAAGCGGCGATAGCAGCGCTAAGGGGGGGTCATTACGTAACGGGTTTAGTGAACGGTGTGTCTGGGAGTTGGTGTTCTTTCTCCGCGACGGACTCTTTACGCAGCATTCAAGAGCCAGCGAACAAAAAACTACAACACTCACTTCCTGTGTTAGCAGTGACTATAAAAGCAGGCGACGCGTCCTCGCGTGGGCCAACTGACATCTTACAGACCAATCACAGTCGAGCCTGCCGAGCGGCGAGCCAATCAGCTGCCGAGGCTTCAGGTGTCGCTTTGTCGTCGGGACTGTTTTGATGCAGTTGGCGAAAATGTTAGACGGGACATTTAGCCACACAAACGTCGACAGGAGCGTGTATTCGTGAGTGTTTTCGCATTTCCCGGACGGATATGTACGCAGGGAAAGCCTTCGCTTCTAGAAATGTTCGCGTTTGTTTTCACTAGCAGTGCATGCTACTGTTTTTAGCCGTAGCCAGCTGGCATGGCGTGAATTCCGCAAAGAATCAATGTCAAGAATGCGTCGAGCTCACTAACGTGATATTTTGATACTGTCCCTCCGGTTATTAATAGTTCGCTATGAGCGTTACACCCTTAAATCTACCTGTTTTCTTCTGGACCGTACAGATAGAGTGGCACTCATAAGCTACCTCCTCTCAATCACTGTTTGCAGGTCGGGACGAGCCGAAATGGACGCCCCAACCCCATCACCACCCCACACTGATATCTAGCGGTGTCACAAGCAGCTCCAGTCGGTCACATCCTCGCTTGCTTCCAACAAACCTCAAAGCAAGAACCTCAAACCGTGGCTCTCTTTGTCTTCTATGACACATCCAATTTATGCCCAGCTAGATTCGGTAGAATCGCTGTTGGACGAACTCCCATATATGTTTTATCTGGGCCTGTTCTTTGTGAACGTCCTGATCCTCTACTATGCCTTTCTGATGGAGTACATCGTCCTGAATGTGGGGATAGTGTTTCTGCCTGAGGACATGGACCAGGCGCTGGTGGACCTCGGGGTGCTGTCCGACCCGGCGTCTGTCCCTTACGACACGGACACGGAGCTGGATGTGTTTGAGGGCTATCTTGAGTGACAGGGCGCTCCTGGAGGACGAAAAGTGTTTTTTTTTTTGTTTTTTTTTTAAGGTGGTGATGTTTCAGAGGTCTGAGTCCAGCGTGAATACTCCCCGGTCGGTCATGTGGGGAGAAAATGCCTCAAGGTGGATGCTGTTGCTGCCTTTTTCTCTCACGGACATGTCGGTGAAAAAGTAAGCAAAGCACACAAAATGTTTTTTTTTTATGTCTTGCACACACTCACACCTCACACAAACTTCTGAATCAAGAAATGTTTTATTGATAATCTGTTGTAACGCTTGTCTCATGTTTCTAGGCTGTCTCGGCTCAAACTAAGGTAGCCTGAAGTGATTCAGCACCGCCGGCCGTACGATCAGCACTCTGCACTGGATCAGCTGTCACTCAACCTATTGCCCATGCTAAAAACTGTTGCCTCCGCTCGCTCGCGCGCGGCGGGGTTCAGCACCGGCATCCGTGCCCCTCACCGTGGACACGATGAAAGATACAAAGGAAGTGCTGCAAGAGGAAGGAGACGGCTGTTCCCTGTGGATGAAAAATGAATGTCACTCGAGACGTTGAGAACGATTCAGATCGATAAACTTTAAAGTGATCCGTTACCAAGGCTGCGCAAAGATCTGGTAGCGGACTGCTGAAGGAAGCGAATTGAAAACTTTCCACTTCAGTCAGTGTGATGTCTTCCACGGTGTGAGTCAGAAGAACTTGTAAAGTGTGGGAAAAAATTGTCCACTATAGGCCTGTCGCATACTTAATCACTCGCAGAGCAACTTGTTTCACCTGTTTCAAAAGGCATCGCTAGATCGCAGGCTCACTCATTCTGGAGGCGGAAAATGTGTCTTTCGAGGTCACCCATACTGTACGTCTGCTTCAGGGATGTACGCACTCTCAGGAGCACAGTTAGGAACTCAAACACTGGCAGGACACAGACACTGGACACAGGATATAGGAAAGCCCCAATCACTTCACACTCTTACAAATCAGGAGCACCACCAAACTTTTTGCTGTAATGTAGGAAGTATTAAAGTATCTAGGTAGGTTTTCTGATATATCATATTAGTAATTTGGATTATATGCAAATTACAATTTTCCACTTAACAGTAATAGATTACTAATGACCACAAGTGGCCAAATGTGTCAAACTGTTATGAGCTGTGTCAAAGGTTGAATAGAGACACCCTGTTTTTCGTCCTGAGTTGCATACATGTTTGGTTTTTAAAAGTGAGTTAGAGACACGGAAACACTCGAGGCGTGATATCTGCTCAGTTTAGTTGTCAAACTCTTGTTTTATCAGACTTTCTTCTGTTTGTTATGAATTCAAAATATGAAATAATTACTCTTGGCAGCAATAATGAACTGGAGTTCAGTTCAGTACTCACACAGATGAGGTGACGCACAGAATCAGGTTATTGTTCCATCCATCCGTTAGGTTTGGTCATGGATGGGTGGGAGAAACGCCTCGTGTCTGTGACGCTTGTAAAAGGAGAGCTCAGCTGATTTGCTAGATGTTAAAATGTAGATATGAAAGTACTGTACCCAGACACTTTTTGGAAGCAATACAGAGGAACAAATGTTTTCTCCTAGCGTACAGTACTGCCCACCAGAGTGAGCGGATAGCTGTCACAGTGCGGTCGCAACTGAAGCTGTAGAGACCGTTCAATCAATTTGCACATGCATGTTTCATCATCTAAATACGTTTTTGCCTGTCAGTGGTTTAAACATTACAGTCTGCTAGACAACCTTTCACCCACATGTTTGACCATCACTTGGCCTACGCATCTCAAATGGTAGACTTAGATACAGTCCGTTAAGTGTCCACAGCCACACTGTGTAGTAATGAATTCAAAAGAAAAATGCAACTTAAGAACAGGGATGTAAAGAATAATTGTGTCCAACACTTTGATGGCTGCTTCCCACCGGTATTAATTCACGAAGGCTGATAACCAAATTGTTTCTTGGCTGTTTTGTTTGTGGGAACATTTGCAGTGTTTGGATTGGATCGTTTATCCCTTTGTATAAATCAATGTCCATTTAAAAAGAAATATATTTTTGGCAGGATTAAAAAAACATATATCCATCTGAAAGGCACTTAGATCACATGACACCAAAGCTCAGGATACTAATATTCATTAAATATTGTAAAACATGTCCGTGTGGAATTTGATGAAAAACTCATTGAATCAATACCAAGTAAGTGCTTACTGTAGATGACAAGTAAGTCATCAATACCTATCCAAGAAGACGCTGGAGGTGGATGACATCAACAGGCTGATTTTTGCCCCAATGTGTGAAAATCAGGACGAGAAAAAACAAACGCAAAACGCTGAAGTCGCTCCCCGCCACTGGAGTGAAGCGGTGAGATGAGCAGGATCTTCAGTTTTGTACAAAAACTGTCACTGGTGTTGGTCGCAGGTATAAAACTGTTTGTGCCATTTTCCCGGGCATGACACCACACTGTGCTGGTCAGGTTCTGATCAACTCCGCTCACAGCATCTTAGTTTAGTGGAAACACATAAGACGTCACGAGGACTTTGACGGACGAGAGCTTCAGCTCAAGCTGTTGGATGTTTAGTCATCATCAACATACAGCCTTCACCCAACGCTTGTGTTATCCCTCCACATGTACTTCTTTGCAGACATGCACACGCTATAATAAGCTATGGATCGTTAACAGAGTTTTATTTTCCGATGTGTATTTAATAAACTTTAAGCGAATGCCAGCTCTTTTTTTTTGTCTCTTCCTCCAGCCCTCACCGGCTGTTATCTGAGATGTTTATTGAAGATCATGCTGCGGCAGACAGCTCTGTTTACTCGTTGCTGCGTGCTCTTTTGGTGTCACTTTACATTTTGCCCACAAGAGAGCATCAGCACACCAGAAAACAGCAGCAGTTTGTTGGCATGTGTTGATGCCATGTGTTTTATCTATGAAGCAAGGTGCTTCGTAAATAAAAAAAAACCCAACAAACCGCAACCTTCTGGTCTTCAGAATCTGCAGTATGCCAGGAATATAGTCTGTAAAATGCCTGTGACTAATAACAGACACTACTTGGCGTGCCACAACCATCTGCTGTTTCTGGCTGAGGAAAGGGTTAAAAAAGTTCATCTGTGATACCGGTGGCATTTTGCTGTGATGCAGCCATGAAGCATGCTAAGACTTTACCCTGCTCTGATATTATATAACACAGTAAAACACAGAAACTTGTTTTATTTTGATGGATATTCAAGTGCTGCGTGGTCTATTTACACAACAGCACATTCTATTCTTCTATATTAAATTAGGACTGTAATTGTAATTCAAATCACTGATATTAACAAATGAAGTATATCAATTAATACTGTGTCGAGCGCCTGAGGGCACTAGCGAACAAATAAACTGTGGCTTGTTTTCTTCCCACTTCCTAAAATGAATTACACAGCCACAGTAAAAAAATAAAAAATAATCTAGATGTAGCTAGTGTGTTCGTCTTAAGCGTTTCACACCTATGACCTATGTGACAAAATGCCAAAAATGAAACAGTTGAAGGGCAGCATAGTTTCGAAGTGGAACAAACAATCATCAGACTCTGTTCACTGATTTTAACTGATAAACAAATGTGATGATGTGGGCAGTGGCTCAGAGGTCTGGCGGTGATTCTCTGATTAAGTTCTGACTTGACCTGACCTTTAAAGCAGCACTCTAGTGATTTAGTATCACATTTCCACAACTTTACGGGACTTGTAATGACAGATTAGAAAGAGAATAGTCAAGATCAAGACTGTTTATAGTATAGAACTTTACGTACCCTCACTCGTTTTACCATGACGTCAAAATTCGAGGAAGTGTTCCCCGCTTTGTACAGTCAGAAAAATTCTGATTAAAGCAAGTAATGTGATGGACTATGCAAAGTCACACACACCGTGACATTGTTAAAGGTCAGTGTGTATCAAAATAGAGAACAGAAACCCATCGAGAAGGAAGTGAAAAGTGGTTCATAATACTCCGAAGAATTCGATACACACGGGAAATGATGGCACCAACAAACACACGAAGCCGACGACATAAATGAAAACGACTTTATTTACATTAAAGTGCAGGACGGGTTTTAATCAATCTATAATGCAGAGCTCAAGTACAGAAGAGGAACACACAAAAATACTGTTTGCATTACCAAAATAAAAAAAAAAAACAGGAACATTTAAAAATGGCACCGAGTACAAAAAAACTCGCCAGCATGAGAAATATAGTGCAAATATGCTTCTTGAATTTCCACACACCTTTACACACACGCACACCCTGCGTGGTTATGAAGGATTTATTGCTTCCTTGTCGCAATGCCTGGAATCTCTGAAATCATTTGGCAAACTGAACAGAAAAATACAGTTTGTTTTGTTTTAGTGCTCACTCTCTCTTTGCTTCCCGTTACTGCTGTAGGTCAAGCGCACATGCTCCAGATAATGCGCTGTGTAGTGTCAACATGCACGCATGAGATGCACGACAAAAAGCTCGTAGCTTTGTATTGAGGGGCTTCGTATTTTTAATGGCAAAGAATCCGGTTGTCCTGCTGCTGAAGTCTCTCAAACACTCCGTATGGAATACACTGGTTCCACATCCTATAAGGAGATGATGGGAAAAGAGGGCAGCATGACATAACAGGGAAGGAAATTCAAAACAAAGGCTAGTTGTGGAGCATTGAAATATCTTTCCAAAAAAACGTGGACAGGATATGATTATCGTTGCCATACCACACACACACACACACACACACACACACACACACACACACACACAGATCGCAGGTGCAAACGAGGCTTTCTCACCTCAAAGTTTTCATTCTTTTACAGTTTTTCAGACTGACTCCCAGGCTCTGCGCTCCAACATCTGTGAGCTTGTTATACTTCACACTGTCAAACAGAAACAGTTTACACTTTCAACGTGCACTACTGATAGTGCAAATCGACGTAAAACACATTTTTGTCAACATATTAGTCACCATAAACCAATACATCAGCTGATCAACATTTCACTGGTTCCTCTTTTTACGTGTGTGTGCGTGGGTGTGTGTGTGTGTGTGATTTGTCTATGATCCAAATGATATATATAGCACAAAATAGTGATAACACAGTATATTTTCTTATTAATCAAATAAACAGACAGGTATTACATAAGATATGTCTTGCTGGGGTACATATAGGGTCAGGTGAGTGCAACATGTTATCACAGCTGGCATGAACACACAGTACGATTTCTAATGAAAAGAAAAAAATAGAGACATATATATGAAGTCTTACTCAAGATCAGTGAGGGAGGCCACGTGGGGCAGGACAGCTGCTAAACTCTCTGCCCCTTCGTCAGAAATCACATTACTGTAAAGGCTGGAAAAAACAATGGGGAGGAAAGGGGAAGCGAAAATGTGTGGGTTCACTGTGTCTCATTTTGGGTGGTAGCTTTGTAACTTTGTAGCTATAAATATGTGTGTACATTATATACCTCAAACAGTGCAGTTTGGGCAGACCCTTCAGCGTGGTTGCCAGTTTTTTCACCCCCTCGTTTCCTATGCAGTTCTGTGACAGACTAGAAACCAGACGGAAACATACAAATCTTACTTTTTTTGGTGATTTGTTGTGCATTGCGAGTTCAAATGTAAGCCCAACCAAGGGATTAACAAAAGGGAATTTTGTACTTACTTGAGCACCTCCAGGAAACAGAGTGAGGCTAAAGCATCAGCCAGCTTCTCTGCTCCTTTGTCCCCTATCTTACTGTTCTCTAGACTGAAGGAGGAGAATGAGAAAGCTGCTGTCAGACTCTAGAAACAAGTATAAACACAGAGATTGATCCACTGAGTCGTAACAAGAGGTAAAGGTGTGTATATTTACTCTAAGTGCTGTAGGTTGTGTAGACCTGGCAGGAGCTCCCACAGCCTTGGAAGAGCAAGGGGACCATTCTCTGGACCAAGCCTATAGGAGGAAAGTTAATGCCATTATCATCATCATCATCATCGTTATCATCATCATAATTCAAATGGCAGAGCTACTCACTCAAACTCCAGCTTGTGCAGCTCTTTGACAGCTGGTACTCCCTCTGCCAAGATGGAATCTAATTGGCTGGGACTGCAAGTAAACACAACACACAGTTCAGCAAGCAGACACATGTAATAAAGTACAACTGAGTGAATCTGAAAGGATGTCTGGTATTATTACCTGTCTGACAGCCTCTTGTGCGTATGGATGTTGACCAGCTTTGCCAGGTGCTCTATGTGACACACCTGTGTGGCTTTTAGGGGGTGAATCTTGAGTTTGGACACGGCCCGTTGTCGGAGCCCTTCGTCGTCACCTTGCTCCAGCTGCTCCCATAAGGAGATGACGTCAGCAATGCATGCCCTAAAAGACACACAAGAGTTGATACACTGGAAAACAAGGTTTGTCTCTGTTGTGAGAATAAAGGCTTTTAGGATGAGGACTAGTCAATGTTTCGTAACACTGGCTGAGACAGCTGGAGTGTAAACCTCCCTAAATCAAATAAAGAGTAGGGTAGTTCCGCTAACATTGGCCTTGATTCTGACAATATCCAGGATTCGCTTCTACACAGTGGGGGAAATACTACACATTAGATGTTCTAGCCAGGAGTGGGGCTTTTCTTATTACCTCACAAAGTTAGTTAATTATTGACTTTTTGCCCTTGGATGTAAGAAGGCCAGTTAGCTTGACATAAAAACAAATACATAAAAGCAAATAGACAATTAAATTTACTGTTGCGGTTTGGCAAGTGTACAAAAACACACCACCATTCTACAATGCCATAAAGATCACTTCACAATGTGGAGAAGAACTGCCCTGCCTTTGCTAGTGTTGCTACGGTATGATTGGCCAATCACTGTCTAGGAGAGTTGTGAACTCAATAGATACCAAGCAGCTTTTTGAAATGTGGACTGTGTACCTGTATGTATTGAGGTTGTTGAGTCCCACCAAAGCTCTGAGTCCAGAGATCTGTATCCCAGAGTCCTCCAGATCCAAACAAAAACTTCTACCCTCAGTTGCACCCCTTTCAAGAACGTTCTGCACAGCGAAAACGTCCGCTGGGTTGAGTGGAACTCCACGAAATGCGAGGACCTCTGGGAGATTTGATGCCAGGTGACCAACTAGTTCTGCGCTGCCACTGTCCCCGCTACCATCACCGTGTGTGGAACTTGCCTCATAAACATAGTGACAAGCCTCCAGGACCTGGGCAGGGCTTAGGTCACCGTACAAAAGACCTTCAAGGTGCTTTGTTACTAAAGTCTGCTTGCCAACCACCATGTCTCTAAAGGCAGTCGCTGAGTGTGAGTGAAGCCTCTGCAGCTCTTTCCTGTTGTGGAAAAGAAGCCCGACTGCAAATCGTTGAGTGAGATCAAGCTCCTCCCTTTGAGGGCGCCGACGTGCCTTTGGGCCTGACTGGAAAGGAAGGGTCTGAAGGAAGGTGCGTTCTGAAACAGTTCTAGGGAAACAGGAAATGAGAAAGATTTAAGGAAATCAATACAGCAGGGAACTGAAGGTGAGACTAGGATGAATCAACCATTTATCCATATTAGGATAAAGGACATAGGAACTTCTGATAAATCAAGTGACTTTTACCTTGACAAAGACAAATGGACCCCTGCCAAGTAACTCTGGAGGAAAGGGTTGGCCCACAACATGATGTTGTCATCGCCAGCATAGGCGTTTCCACTGTCTTCTTTCACTTCTCTTCTAATGTCCTCTTTGTCCACTTTTCCTCCTCCCTTTGTCTCACCACTTGAGACAACTTGCCTCCTCAAGTGGTAGGAGGTAAAAAGCCCCGTCCTGTAGCCAAATTCCTTGAGTTTGGCAGATGTGACCCGCCCGGTGTGGAGGATGGAGGAGTTCGCTTTGACACACTCCCAGGCCAAAGAACTCAGCTGGGAAAGCAACTCTCTCTGCTGTGTTCTATCTACTTCCTCACTAACACTCTCCATCTCCTCTTGGTCCACTTCATCTTCCTCTTTCTCCTGTTTTTTCGCCCTCCTTGCTCGTTGGGGGCGAGTGTGAACCTGCGCTCTGGACTTTGTCAGTGTATTTCTTTGACACCTCTTCACTTTAGGACTACTTGAGATTTGGGTCTGGGTCTCTTCTCTAGATTCCACGGGTATTTCCGTTTGAGGTTCAGTCTCTGAGTGTGTGGTTTTATAGTCCATTTCCATCTTCAGACGAAGCACTTGATGGCAGAGCCCGGTTAAAGTTCTCGGTAGGACCTCCAAACCGTTGGACTCTTTTAAAAGCCAGCAGACCAGCTGACATAGTCCAGGGTTCCAGCTCAGGAGATGTAGGTAGCTGCAGTTTTTTAGGCAGTCCATGGCAGATGCTCTGAGGGCAGGATCTGTGATGTACTGGGACAGATATGTCTCTATGTCTGTCGGGGTGAAGCCACACATCTCCAAAAAGCTGTCCGTCCGCCGGAGTAGCTGGCTGGCAGTACCTCTTGGTCTGGTAGAAAGCAAAAGAGTGCAGCCTGGAAGGAGGATCCTCTGAAGGATGGCAGAGTATAACTGCCTTACTGTGTATGTCTGTGCTTTGCTGTCTCTCTGCAATGATGTTATCAAGTCTTTTTCTTGAGTTTGGAGTAGGGATTCGTAGTCACGCAACTCATCAAACCCATCAAAAATGATGAGCACACGTTTAGGGGCTGCAAGGATCTGAGCGAACACTGCCTCTGGATCCAAACAGGGAGGAACAAAGGAGGAGACGTTTAATAGGAGGGACTGAAGGCTAAAGGTAGACTCCATTAACGTGAGTGTTTTGCCGTCTAGTAAGAAGACAAAGTCAAACTGTGGAATGGAGTCTCTGGACCAGTCAAGACACAGCTTCCTGATCAGGGTAGTCTTTCCCATGCCAGCATTGCCAAGCAGCAGTATGTAGCGTTTGGGTTTGTCTCCATTTGAGCCTTCAAAGATCTAAATGGAAAAAGATAAACATACAGTGATTTCACTACTCATATAAACTAATCAAAATGTTGAGCTTTATAGTAAAAAGTTCATGTTATGGTAGATGATAACTGTTTTTCGATCCATTCAAAGTTAAACTTACCTGGATTGGTCGCAACAAGCTCTTTTGCCGATCTGTATCTCCCATGATGACTAGCTCTTTGTCCAGGACTTTGTTTGTGGTTTTTGCAGTGCGAACTATTTCCCTCTGGCTCACTTGCACATCGACGTGATGAGAGGTCAGGCTAAGGTTTGCCTCCAGATCCTGACACATACGTGCTTTGGCTTCCTGTATGTAGTCCTTTACCGCTTCTGAAAAACGAACACAGATAAATACCAAGCTGCTTGATTTGTACTTTCAGGAAATTATATCAAAAAACAAGAGAGATGAAAAAGCATCCGGTAACTTACGTGGAATATCAGGGACAGTGGGAGACTGAGGAAGAGGTGATTCCTTACATGCAGACATCACTGAAATGCAACGTGTCATGATATTCGTAACATGGCAACAACTCCACAGGATCATTTCTGCACATGGAGCGAGAAGTGACATTTACTAATACTCACCATTGCTGGGGGAGACGGGTGAGGTACAAGGGGGAGACATGGCTTTGCTAGCAGTGTCTGACAGAGATCCTGGTGGGGATGAGCTAGCTTGAACTGGCACTACTGCACCGTCCACTAGAAACACAAGAAGAGAAAAATGAAGAGGCTGCATTCACATGTTAGAGCAGTTTGTAGAGAGTGATCGCCATGTTGCTGCTTAAAAAAGGAGAAGCAAAACTGTAAATGTGGAACCTCTGCATACATGTACATGAAGTAGAGTCAGCAAACAAACATACACGCATGCACATCCAAGAAGTGTTCTTGACTCACCTGGGGAGAGGGGAGGCAGTTGACGTTTGCAGGACGGTGAGGGAGCAGGAACTATATCAGAAATAGAGATTAGATTATTCCAGGTACGTGTTGCCTAATAACTAAACGCAGATGGCCCTGCATTGCTGTCAGTGGCAGCCATATTTAATACAACCAGAACTGAAAGAGGGGGAAGGGGTTGGAGCTTCGAGAGGGTCAAGGAGTGATGATCACTTGTCTTTTTGTTATGCCAAGTAGTCCCATGCTAGCAGTTAGCATGCTTATTTACTCCAAAGGCAGCATAGGATTCAAATGAATACATCCAGTTATGTTGCATTTGCAACCCAATGTAAGCGGATACTTTACTCACCTAATATATAAGTAGGCGAAGCGGCTGAATTGTGGAGTGGGAGTCTAATAACCGGAGGTGAGAGCCTCAGCGTCTGAACAACGTTATATCCTGTAGTCTCTGGAATGGTAATAAACTGGATGGAGGGAGGAAGATGAAAGATTCTTTGTGGAGTGGTGGGGAGGCTCACTCCCTCTGCTGGACTCGGCTCTGATTCTGTATCAGTGGCTGCAAAAAAAAAAAAAAAAGCAACAACCTTATTATTCTCTGGAACATATCAACTAGGAAATAAAAAGGATGACAAGGGGAAAAAAACAAGCTGATAGTTTACTTCCCGATGACTCATCTCATTCAATGAGAGATATTTGTAGACTTGAAAAACATCATTGAAGACTACACATGGCTTACAACTGTGTATTATAAACTATCATTTTTTTTTAGCTTATGGTTATTTTAACTGTACTTGGTTATCTAAAAAGCTGATCTGGTGGAAGTCAAGTGAGGTGAGGCTTCTTCTTTCTGCTCATCGGTATGATCTTTGCTTACAAACTCAACTTCCTGTTTCTTGGTGTTGGTTAGCTCAGTTGGTAGAGCATCCGTCCCATGTGCAAAGGCTCAGTCCTCACCGCAGCGGCCCACAGTTCGAACCTGGCCTGTGGCCCTTTGCTGCATGTCATTCCCCATCTCTGCCTCCCCACATTCCTGTCACTCTTTAAGCTGTCTTTGTCAAATAAAGCTTGAAAAGGCCAAAAAATATCCTCAAAAAACAAAAAAACAAAACTTCCTGTTTCTCTCTTGTTTTCCATCCAAGAAGGAACCAAGTCAAGCATAGCTAATAAACTGCTTTTTTTTCTTGCCTGTAAACTAATCTGATGTGCTCACGTTACACCTGTCTTCTTAACGTGACCATTTTGCAGTACACAACACACAACCATCATCGTTACTTTCCTCCAGCCCCTTTAATGTCCGTAACCTGAAATACTGTTGTTTCTTACCACTGACACAAATAGATTTTTGTTATTTACTTACTTTGAATGTTTTTTTTTTATGTTACCCTAAGAATCAATTCACATCAGGAACCTTGGAAACTTACGTTGGTTGATAACCGGCTCAGCCTGTTGCTCTTTGGGCTTTGGTCGACCTGCAAAAGTTGAAGAACCAACATTACAACAAAGTAAAAAGAACTGGGTAAGAATTTGGCCAGTATGGGGCTTTTACCCAGGACCACTTAGAAAACCACCTAACAGAAATTGAATCCATTCATCCAACTGTAATATAAATTCAACACCAACAAAGGGTATAATTAAGCATCAGTCATATATTGGCACCACACTGGGTCAATTTTAGCCCAGTAAGCCAGAAAAGGACCTCATTCTGAACATTTTATTTAGACCAAAAAGTGATTGAGTGGTTCTTTGGAGCAACCTTTCTATGGGGCTTGTTATGTGCATCTGTGCACCTTTAAGGGAAAGTGCTGTCTAAAGGACAATATTGCTGTTTTGGCAAGTTTGAGCTCCATGACTACAAACTGTAACACAAGAAATACATTTCAATAATCTGTACATCTATTCCAAAATGTTAGAAACTTTCTTTTTGCTGAGGTGAAAATTTGGTTATTGCATGCATCTGGACACTCTGCTGGATGAAACATTAGCTGTGGGTAGATTATATATTTCACACTGTCCCACATTTGGTGCCAAATAGTTCAACAGATCAAACCAACAGTAAGTCACCTGTTGTTCTTTGCCTTTTTGGCCTAGATGGCGTGTTCTCATCAGTGCACCGCTGTGAACGTGGAGCTGAAATGGAGAAATATACATAACATGTAAACCCGCTACACAAACAAAGTTTGACCGAAGCTGAAATATTCTCAGGTTGTGTATGACAGAGAGGTGATCAGGTTGTGGTCGTAGGTTCTGGTTATCTACCTCTGGTTCTTTTCCTTCTGTTATTTACTATGTCTGTTAGTTTGTCCTCTTGTCCCTGCTGGTTGCTGTCTGGGCTGGGTAACTCTGTTGGCGTGGGAACGTCACCTGAAGTGCATGAAAGAGGAAGTAAAAGTAACCAGACATGGTTGTTATTCTCATAAATTTCAGCACTGAACTGAAAATCTTGGCATTGAAGCATGTTTCTCCAAACATCTTGAAGAAAAAGGAAATGACACACAGGATGAGGCTTCACTTTCCCAACCCTTTAGTTTTGGTGGCATTGGCTGTATTTCTCTTCTACTAACCCGGTATGTATAAGTAGTCATTAATTGACAAAGCATTCTTTGGAGACTTGTTTGTTTTAACGTCAGATAATGTCATGCAGAGGCCTAACAGCTGTTATGGAAAAAATAATAATGTAGGTAACTTGTCCCACCTTACACTTCTCAGGGTCGAAGACTAGATCTTCTCAGCAGGAGTGCACATCTGTCTACGTTTTTATTGACATGTGGTTGGCTAACGTTTGCTCTGCTTGTCATAGTCAGTCGAATGTCATTCTTTTTCCACACCGTCATGTATTACAGGTGGAAGGCTGGTTGCTTGTTGTGTTGCAGTTTGTACTGTCTAAAGTGTGTTTATTGCGATAAACCTGTTAAACCTGTTATGTTAGCAACATCAAGCGATCGTGCTGTCACCTCCACCTCTTGTTTAGATTTTCTGTTGTGGGTAATTAAATCTTATACTCCGTGTAGGTTATTTATATTACGTATATATATATTGTATTGAGCTTCTTGTGTGTTTATATGTAAATTACGGTAGCAGTGCTGCAATGCAAGGGAGACGCCACCTTACCATCTTACTTAGGGCGGCAAATTGGTTAGGGACTGATCGAACTAATAAACATTCTTAATCTATATGTTCCGGTGTGTCTGTATATTATTAGCATGTCTGTTTCAAAGCTTTAGCCTGATTATTGTTCTCCTTAATTGGCTGTCTGTTGTCAGCAGCTGCAAAATGAAAAATGGAGATCCTTACCGCAGATGAGTTCCTCCTCACAAGTAAACCATGGGTCGCCAAGGAGCACATCTGGATCTATATAAGGATACACACAGAGAGAATTAAACAAAAGATCATCTTTGTTATTGCTGCGTTATTACACACTGTATACTGTTAATACATTAAGATGTGTGCAGAGGTTTTTGTTGCTTACCTATTGTCTTGAGGTAATCTTCATCTAAGCAGTCTAAAACACAAATAATGAGTGTAATCAGACAAAACAACAACAACAGGTCGCCTTCCAATTTTCATTCATGTTTACCAATGAACTAAATTCATTCGCCAATCATTGAAGGTTCAGGTGTGCTTCTGTGGCTACTTTTCTAAATTCAAGTCTTAGTTATGATATTTATAATATATTATAACAAGAGGCTACAACAGTGGAAAAAGTTCAGAGGAGAGCAGCAGGAGCGCAACAAGAGGAGCCCTCATCAAGAGTCCTACAGGAAATCTGGCCTACTTTGTGTTCCCTGAAACTGTCAGAAAGGATGTATGTAATACAAAAGGCAAAGTTGCAATGTAGATGTGATTATTATTATATTATTATCTGTAGGTGTACTTGTCAACTTTGGCTGAAAAAATCACTCACGTTTAAATATTCTCCTCCCCTTAAACCAGCACATATCCCAAACTTCAAATACAAAATGTCCAGTAAATAACCGATTGCATGCTATCTATGACAGATAATTCAAACTCAAACAATACTAACTTAGTAGATCGTCGAATTCAGGGTAGTTAAACAGGACCTGATCCAATTCCTGCATCTTGCCACCTGCTGACACACAAAAATGAAGTGAAGAAAAGTGATATTCATGTATGAGGACCGAAAGCATCACGTTGACTGAGCACCGGATTGAACAGGTTAGCAGTAGCGAGTGCCACTGCAACCAAACCACCTGTTGTTCCATTTCATTTCAAAGCGCATTCACAGCGTGCACAGAGCTGTGGTGAGATGAATGATCTGTGACGATGATGCAAACTGTGCTATATTCAGACAGACAGGTTCAAAGATCAAAACTAACATAATGTCGGGTACTGTAGAGGTCACGCTCCTCACAACAACACCATTTATTCTTATTGTACAAATCCATTTAACTGTTCTGCTTTTTGAACAGGTCAGATCAATATACATACTATAACAGATACTAATACCTCGTCAGGATACAGCTGGTTCTGCAGACTGCGGCGTCTCGGTAGGGGATAGGTAACCTGACTTGATTTGTTCATAAAAAACTGATTTGCTTGAGTCACATGTCCGGTTTCTATGAAGCAGACTACAGTGCCCTTTCACATCATTCGTGTGTTCATTCATGTAGAACCATTTTGCCTTACACAGTCTACACATGTTATCTAAACTCAAAGAAGACTCACCTAGTAATTCTCCAAAGCCAGGACACATGAATGGGTCTTCATCCACTTGCTGCATCTTGGCACCTGATAACACACACGCATGACATGCTGTAATCAATGTCATTATAGGGGTAATTTGAACTTTATGCAGGTGACTATCGAATTACAGTTCTACTATTTATTCCTAAGAAAAGTCCAGCTGTCCAGCTGATCATCAGGTGCAGAAAAAACAACCAGGGACCATGTTATCAAAGCCTCATCATTAAGTAACCTTTCTACTATAAAATGAGAGGCTGCAACATGTTTGTCGATGTTCTTGCACTATGTGACTCTGTGCTCCGCGTACGATCTTAAATGACCATTGCACACCACCAGCTAAGCCCTTGAAGAGACAGTGCAGGCTTCTTGAGGAAGCTTGGGCCCTTTAATGCATGATGCTGTAGCATGATGCTGCAAATGTCTCAGCGGTCTGTTGTTGCAAGAACAACAGTCTGTCTTCTGTGCAGCCATCTATTTTGGCGTCAGGGCCAGCAACACAGAGATCACACACTACAGCAGGTCATTCCTGCCACCAGCTATTACACGTTATAATAACCCCTCTCTGCATCTATTTCACTGATTTTGGTGAAAGTGAGTCATATTCTATGACGGTGTTATGTTTTCTGGCTTGCCCTCTGAAGTCCTCTGGCTGCTCCACCTCATCTCTCAGTTTCTTCAGTAAACAAACAGCTGCAACACTGTAGCTTCTGTTAACTTATGTTAGCTCTCTTTGGCAGGCCGCCTAGACCGGACACAGTCGGAGAGTTAGTGTTTTGGATGGCAAGAGGATGGCATAAGAAGCCAAGAAGAGGCTGCCAGACAAAAGTAAATGTGGCGAGAGCTTGGTGAAATTAAAGGTGTAAAGACAGACGCTGGGCTGGGCTTTTTGCTGTTGGACATGTGAGTATTATTAGTTTTCGATCAGAAAATAATGTAATCATAACAATGGACGTGTGCAGCTGTCCTTATTGACCACAGCAGTGTGATACTCTGAAACTCGGGGATGCTACATCAACACACAAACAAATCCCAGTTCATAACTAACGTAATGAGCTACGGAAAAAAAAGAAAATCACCTTTTTGATGCCAATAATTTATTATTTATACTCACCCACAAAAGTTTCACTTTCTCTAGCTTGTACTGAGGTATGTCTGTACATGTTTCCTGTCTGTGAGGTGAGTGTGGTCGGGATTTGATGTGTGTTTCTAGGTTTGCCCTTCAGAGATGCAGAAACAATATGGCATATAGCATAACATATAGTTTTGTATATGTATAATTGTAATGTTGATCATGTTAATGGACATTAAACAGTACACCCCCCCCCTCCATTATAATGCATTTAATGTACTAATTTATTCACTGAATTTAATTCACTTGATTCCTGTTTTATTTTATTCACTCATGCACTCATGTCTTTTTTTTGCATTAGCAGCTGGTTTTCGATCAGGTAAATCTGCAGTGCCTATGAATGAAGTTCATACCGGCACTGTGGAAAACAGGGGCCTTTTTAAGTGACACAGGAAGACCGTGCACGACTGTGCACGACTGTGCACGACGAAGATGTAAACACACCGTGCAGCATCGTGCTGATGCGCTTGCTTTGCTTTGGGATCAAGACTACAACCGCCATGAACTGCAACGTCTAGTTCAGCCTTTGTCACATCACCCTCCCACATTTTCTATTGAATCAAAGTATAAAATGCCAAAAAACAACAATAATACAATATAAAAGAACGTAAAAGTAGCTATTCGGGAAGATCAGGAACTGATGATGATGAAAAGGAAGGAAGAGGTTGCGCCAGTCGTCTACAAACCTACTGGTACCATTATGCTGTTTACTCCCCAGTTTAAAAGGGAAACTAAGGCACCACACAAGCAGGACTGACATGAAACAATGGCTAAATTTGGTATTCAAATCAGCATGGAAACCGGTGATGTCGTTTTTATGATCTAGCATCGGCTAGAGGTAAAGCTACAACACTTGAATGGGAACAAACTTTACACGCAGCCTGCAATAAACAGTTCATCATGTGCAATACAGACACAATACATGGAGAAGTGCACACTTCTTATGTTTTTACATAATGTGTAACTCCGCCATCAGTCTGTCTGCCTCATCCTGGACACATCCTGTAGGTTAAATAATGAAAACATGGATCGTTGGACGTATTTCTCTTCCTTCTTTCTCTCCATCAGTTAAAACGTAAAAGAAAAGCTAACATGGGACCCGATATCAATAGTGTGTTTTGTAAATGAAAGTTTGAGATGATGGTGAAAGTGTTAACCACATGCCACTTTGACCTTTGTGAGTGTGAACGCGCTGTTTGAATAATATATAATGAGAAAAACTAACTAACTAACTAACTAACTAACTAACTAACTAACAAAGATAAGGTTGTTGACATACAGAGAAGCTATCTCGCTCTAGAATGGCAACATGTCTGTGGACTCACCTGCTGGCTTGCCATCATAGAGCGGCGGTGCAATCACCATTGACGACCAGTCCAAAGTCACCAACCTTATCTTATCTTATTTGTAATTAGTTTTTTTTATTATTATATATTATTTAATTTTGCACACGTTAACTACTTTGAACAGTCCATTGCATTTCCATCCCATTCCAACAGCTCGTTACAGTTTGAATATTACCCACATTCGAGATGTTCTGACTGCCTATCAGCTTTGGCAGGCGCCCTGTTCAGAAGCGACGTTGACTCGCTCCTTTGAAGGCCACACAGGATGTCACAGCTTCTTTACAACTAGCGGTTTCTGATGTCAGGTGACCTTTGGGGGGGGTTTACCGTACACTTTTCTCTCTTTTCGGGGGTCGTTATACCTCAAGCAGAGGTAGCTCAGTAACAAACCATCAAAATGTCGGTGCGGCTGATAAGGTAAGGGGACATCACGAAGTAGAGTGACTGCCCGCTGCATGTTTGGCACCCTCTGGAATGCCTCCTCACCCTCTGTTTGAAGCCCCAAATACATATTTTTCAAGTATTTACATATATAGACACACACAGACACAAAGGCATCATACACATGTAAACGTGGTGATGTGGTGGAGTGATGGGCAGCGACTGGCAGGAGCAGTTAGGGGTTTGATACCTTGCTCAGGAAGTGAACAGGCCCCTTTTACAGCTACTACTTTGGTCCATACTGGACTTGAAATATGGCCGCCCTCTACCAAGAGCTACTGCTGCCCATTTTGGCCTCTCAGGTCAGATTACAGTAAACCAGACAACACAGAGAAAACTCGTATCTCTGACTGAGGGCCATAACAAAGACCTGCTGTGGACTTTAATCTCTGTCTGACAGTAGGTGGAATTTGTGCACAAATCAAAAGTTTTGCCACGCTATCAAAAGTTTATTTTTCCTGTTACACCAAGATTATTCCCTGTGCACGTGGTATAGGTCAAAGGTGGGATTAATGCAACAGTGTCCCCCGCTCTTTTAGTGCATTACAAAAGAAACAGGAATGAGATGATCTGTCGCCTTATAACACCCCCAAAAAATGCCTGATCTGTGATAAACATTAGCTACACAACATCATTACAGCACCATGTTGAATGCTCTGTCACAATAAGAACAAACACACATCTCCAGCATGAGAGAAAACAAAAGTTTTAAAAGTTGCTCAATTTAAATCAGACTGAAAGTTCATGTCGCTGTCACACACACACACACACACTCCTACGCGCGTCGACGCTGTCGATTGTGCACGCGTCTGTTTGGGTTTGACAATGAAGTGTAATTCAATCACTTTCTTTTTACCCCCCCACACACACACCCCGAAAGTCCCTACAATCCCCAAAGCATCCCCTGACAATAAGATATCACCTCAGATTCAGCCTTGATGCACCATTTTACGCATGGGGGGGGGATGGAGTGTACTCGGCTTGTAATGGCTCAATCTCTTTCTAAAAAATCGATATAAATAATAAAATAAAAATACAGTCCGGGCATTCACACTTATATTAACCGCTTGAGCCTTACATAAGGTGATTTAAATGCAGAAAATTGCGCGCAAAATGATGCATTTAAAAAAGTTGAAAACTGTTGAATACCTAACGATGAAATAATTAACCACTGTACACAATAAGCAAAACAACATAAAATCATCACACGGTAGCTTAAATAAATGGAAGAAGAAGTACATGTGAGGGCAGAGCCCCCCGACATCTTTCCTATCCATGCTTGCGCACTTTGGATAAACTCGCCCAAATCACCAAGATCAGAGCCAGGCTCATATTTTTACCTGCCGGGGCGACCTCGCTGGATGATGCTCTGGTCCTGCTGTATATTTCGGGATAAATTTCCACCTGTGGTAAGTACATTAATCGCTGTATATGTCCTCGGGTGACCTATGAGTGCGCACTGCCTTCACGCTCTGAGAATAAACTTGCCTTTACTTTCACTTTGTTGTTGGCAGTAGCACAAAGCGGGTGCAGCCGACGGCGAATTAACTGTAGTTTCGGTTTGAGCCTTCAAAAACTACCAGAAACTGTAAATAACCCCCACCCAAACCTTTGGATGTGAGGACCTGTATCAAAAGTCTCATTTTATGCATGTTCCTGACAGATGTTTATACTTATTGTAGTTTAAATTAAATTTTGGTTATCTAAGGATGTTACCATTATTATCATTATATTATTAGTCACTTCCCCTGTTTTCCATCATTTCCCTGTAAGGTCCTCTTTCTTTCCTATCCAGAATACACCTAAATGACCTGCTCTGACCGCATCTTTTGCTTTTAGATCACTTTTTTCTCCCAGCAAGGTGCCTTCAGCTGTGTGTACGGTTTATATGCCAAATATTATGTCGACAGGTCAGCTGTGCGAGTGGTTGTTTGTCTCTGTGTGTCCTGAGATGAGCTGGGCGACTTGTCTAGGGTGTAACCCCCCACCCGCCTCTCCCCAAAAGTCAGCTGGGATAGGCTGGATGATGGGTTGATGCTCATCTTGCTTAAAAATGCCCCTCATACCACAACCACACACACACACACACACACACACACACTCTTTGAACAAGGAAACATGGGGAGTTTTATACTGGAAAGCACCTGCTCTACCTGTTCATTAACAGAAATCAGATCATTATGCACCATGCCACTGCACACATGCCATTTATACCAGTTGGTTTACTAAGTGATACAAAGGCATTACTATGCAAACTGTTTACTTTAAAAACATTGGGTGTAGACACACACAGCTAGTACTGGAAATGAGAAAGATGAAGTGAAGGGCAGAGGAATCAGTGCAGGTCTGCACAATGTGACGCTGTGATTGAGCTGTGATTTGGATGCCGTGGCAACATAAACTGAACAAGTCTACATACCAAGCTCTGCCCTTGTAATTAAGCCCTATCACGATAATCTTCACAGCACTTGAATCATTTCAGGCAACCAATCTTACCCTCTGATAAACCGCAATGTTATTTACACTGATAGCGGATGTCCCACTTACCCTCAACTTGCATATCAAAATGTTTAACCCTTGAAACCCTGTGTCTGTCTGTCTGTCTGTCTGTCTGTCTGTCTGTCTGTCTGTGCATTTCTCACTAGTTTTTACAAACCAATCAACCGTTTAATGGAGAAAATAATCAATCCATAATGATAACAGTCATTGAGCGCAGTCTATACTGAACTGTTACCCCTGATGAATACCCCTCACCTCACATTTCCCCTTTAAGTTTGTAGGAGAAATTACACTGGCAAGGTAACTTGTGAAAAGCCCTGTCTCAAGAGTATTCAAATATTTGTTTTTTAGTATTATTATTAGTTTTTTAATTAGTATTTTTTAGTATTTCTTATTAGAAGAATTAGTACTTTTACTTTTAGTACTTTTACTCCTACTACTAATCCTAGGATCCGAACACTTTCTCCACCTCTTTACTCCCACATCCTTTACATGTATTTGCAAGGGGAATAACTCAAAATGAAACTGAAAGTACGGCACACCCTAACTACCAAACCCCATCCAAACAATAGCCAAAAATACATGTGGTCAAACTGGTCATACACCGTGGTATTTGAAGGATTGTCACACCTCAGACGTTCATTTTGTGACATTTGGTCGAAAGCACCAAAAGGAAAAATGGAAAGCACCTGGAGATTTCTGCCAGTGAAAGAAGTTTCTTTCAGGTACTATGGTGATGTTGATGCCTGTACAACCATAAAACCAAAGCTTTGATGTATTTCTATAACCTCAGACGGATCATGTGGAAAGAAGAGAACACAAAGAGACAAAGAGTGATGATTGAGTGCAAACTCACCCCATTGTGAATCCACCCTTTCCTCATCCCTTCTGCTGCTCCCATGGGAGTCCGTCATGGCCTCAGTGCTGCAGGTTTTTGTACCGTAAGCATCCCAGAGAACATTTTCCCCATCGTCTGGAACACTTAATGTCATGCTATGATCAGTGCTGGAATAATATGAGTTATCTTGTGCGTTACAGTGAATGACATTTGGTGTACAAGAAGACAATAAATGTGCAATATCATCTGCGAATCCTGGAAAGCCACACTGAATGTTTCCCATTAAACCGAGCAGGTCCTCACTCGTGTTTGCCGCTTTGTCCGTCATCCGTGTGTTGTTGTTGGTGTCTGTCGCCGCACAGGCTTCAACAGGTGAGCCATATCCTGCTGCTCCTGCATCATCGAAATGATCCGCGTTCAATCCCATGGCCACCACACTCTCATACGTAGGGAAAGAGAGACCTCTTGGTGTGTCATCGGCTTCTTCTTTATCCAGTGTGAAGTTTGGCAACGCAAGTCCCGTGTCTGTGCAGTTCAAGCTGTCAGAATACAAATTTAGTGTCCTGCAGGCAGTGGCAAGCTCGATTTCCTCATCCATGCTCAAACCATTGCATTGTGCTCCACTGTCTGTCACTGTGTTTTCACACCCAGCAGTCATAGAAGAAACCAGGGGGAGCAGCATCGTCTGTCCTCTGTCCCAGTGTTGCCACAGAGGCACAGCTATCCTCCTCGCCGCCTCCTCTACCTGCTCTAACCACTCCTTCTCATCCTCTGAATTCCCCTTATTTGCTCTTTCACTATCACTTACTTGCTTCTGCATTGATTCTGCACTTCTCAGCAGTTCTGTTATTTCGTTATGGTATCCTAGACTGCATTGGTAGTCACATACCAGCGGTGTAGGACAGAGCCTGTGATCCAGGTGGTATTGATCCATCACTGGTGGACTGGTGGACCATGCGCTGTCAAGTTCATCAACAACAGATTCTCGGCACACCTGAGTGAGTTGACCTTGGCTGAAGCGCCGGTGGGTGGTCGATCCAGGAGAACACACCTGATCAGATCCTGGTTCACGTGCCGATTCCTTGCGGACTCGCTCGGGTGTCATCCCCCTGGTGAGTCCGCGCAAAGTCAGGCTCTTGCTGTAGGCCTCCGAGATGATCCGCTCCTCCACCAAAGCCTCCAGCAGAGAATGGATCTCGGCAAGAGGTGCTGAAGTCAGAGCCAGCCTTACCCCGTCCAGAACCTCCTTGAACTGGGTCATGGTGATGACATTTGCTCCCCGGACATTGATGTCCACCACAGGCAGCTCATAGTAGATGTGAGATTGAGTTTTATTTTTTGAAGGAACACAATGCTTTTGCTTTGGAGGCGTTCACATTAAGAGAGGGAGGTGTTTGTGTGGTTGGAGGGGAGGAGGGTGGGATTTTTTATGTGCGAATGTATGTGAAAGAAACTTTACTGGAGATGTCATTATTAGTAGGTGTGCCTACATTATACTCCCACAGACTGAAATCCGAAGAAGTGATGCTGCCTAATATTACTAGATTTCACTGAGTGCCTTAAATTTCTACGTTCACTTAAAAGAAAACAGGAATAAGATTCATCATCAATTTAGGGACTTTCTTTGTGCAACAAATGGAGGAAATTCACTTGTCTTTATTTCCCTAATTAAAACCCCTCCCACAATCCACCTCGAGGCGGTCATGATATAATGTTTTCACATGTTTGCCGGCAGAAACATGCATTAACTGTTCACACCTGTTCCTGTAGCCACTGTGAACACAAACGTGCAAACCGCTACCGCTACGAGTAATAAATGAGTCCTCTTTCTTTTGGTGGTGAAAACCGGTTTTATGCCTAACTGCCATGCCCGTATCTGCCACGCTTCAGTTGCAGTTTCAGCATCTGCCTGCTGAGACGTGGCTTGGATAGGCAGAGTCAATACCTCGAAATTGGTGGGTGCTCATTGGCGTTAAGAATAGCTTTTACTCTTCCACATTCAAACCAGTTCAGTGTTTTCATTTAGTAAGATTTATTTTGGTTACAGCGCTGAGGATAAGCGGTTACAGATAATGGATGGATGGAAATCTGTTTACATTAGTTATGGGTTTCTTGTATTCTAGGAAATTAAACCAACTGCATCCCATTGTATTTTTATTTCCATGTATTTATTTCTTTGTCTGTATAAAATGTCAGACGAAATGTAAGTCGACAGGCTGCAACCACCACTTGTCATAAAATATAAATAAAGCTACATGTGACAAACACTTCATCTGTGTGACTGCTGCTTGTTTTGTCTGTCGGCAGGATGCAGACACAGTTTCACATGTGTTTTTTAGTGAACCCCGGAGGAACTACGACTAAGTGTGGCATGTACAAATACAGATGAGAGAACACAAACACACAAATAAAACATGGTGGCTAAACCTGGCAACCCAGACCAGCTGAAACTGGTATTAAGACATTTATACTAAAAAGTGTGAGAGTTTAGTTTCGGAAGTACTCTTTGATCAAAGATTACTTGAGGTAACATAGACTGGCATCGACTAACAGATTTCATGTTTGATCATTTATTTTATAAATCAGTTAAAGCAAGTACAATGCACAGCATGACGTGTCCAGAACATTGGATTATAACAAATGAATGCTCAAACTTTACATCTGGTCAGTAAGCAAACACACACACACACACACACACACACCGTGAGCCAAACGTTGGTGCCCTTTGTCTGAAGTGTTTATTTTTACATGTTGCAAACAAACTACATTTAATTAAAGATTAACATCTTCATGCAGTCGTCTCATTTCTCACGAGGAACGATTAGAATTAGAGAAAACAATCAAATGGGAAACCGCACCGTTTAAATCTGACCGATGGCACCGTCATTTGACTTTCTCTCTTTGCTGTTGATTCACTTTAATCAGAAACTGTGGCGGCCGACGGAGCCATAAATACAAGTGAGGGTAACAAAATATCCTTGTAGTAAATAGTTCTTTACACTACATGATCAGATATCTAACTTCCTCAAATAGCAATATCACCTAGTGCGGCACAACTGGGAGACATAGTAGTCTCATTTGTGAACAAAGAGAGAATGAACTACGAGTGCAGCATGTGCTGACCTACCAGGCTGAATTAAAGGATGAGTCTGGTGGTATTCCATATTCTCCTCATTAAAAGACAGATAAAGTATTGTCTGTTTACCCCCATACGGTCCTTCTGCTATGAATACTTACTGAAATAACAGATGTGTATTAATCCCCAGCTGAAAATAGTCCCCTACAGATATTTACTTTCCTTTGGGCAACATTTACTGCAGCAGTTTTCAAAGTCTGAGACTAAAAACTATGTATTGATCTTCAAACTATGAACAGTCATAAAAAAAGCTGTGATTATTTTTATATATTTATTACAAAGTGGAACTATTCTCTATTATATTACAATGAATTGGCCATTTAAGATGATTTGAGATCATTCTGGATGAGTGTTCCTATGTGGGCTTCTTGCTCAGTAGCTTCATTTCTGTCACGCTCTCATCGTGTGATCCGTCTCAGTGTTCTGGCCCGATATGGCCGCCACCAAAGTGGGCTCAGCTGGTGCTCTGCTCCTCTGTCACACGGTTGGAACAATAGTCCTGAATACCTGGTGGAGGAGAGGAGAGAGGAGTGTGATGATGATGGTGATGATAGCTTTAATGAGCTTGATTTCCAAGGACACAAAAAACTGGCGTTATTAAAGATGTGTGTGTGCGTTCAGTTTCTTTGCACACACCGTAATGAAGCATTCATCACAAACCACATTTGATTGTTCAACTTTAATCTCATGATGCAAGTACAGTTATTGAATATCTCTTCCTCTTTAGTCCGCTGCTTCTCATTTACGAAGCCAACACTTCTCCTTTCGGAACATTTTATCAGGAATTGGACATCAAGTAAAGCATGTAGTCATCAAAAATAATGATGGACTTCGCTGGAAGCCGGAATGCGTGTGCGTCCCACTTCCCTACTGGAATCCGCGGTACAATGAGAACGGTGGTGACAAAAACGTACGCCTGGAGACGTACATACCATAAACAGTGCCACGTACGTCATGGAAAACACTCACTCTGCACAATACTGTGGTAGACTTTAGCAGCTGGAGAGTCGGGTACTTCGTTGAGGAAAGACTTGCCCTCGTCACAGCTCCGCGCTATCCTCGGGTCCAGAGGTACCTTTCCCAACAGCGGCAGCTTTAGAGCCGCACACATTCGCTCAGCTCCTCCGCTGGTTGGAGGGAAGATCTGGGATGTGTTCTATGAAAACAAAAAGGGAAGAAGAGTTATGTACACACTTTCAGATTCAACACTGCTGTGCTATTAAAATTCATTGTAAATTTGCTGTTTAGAGTTCTCACTTTTCAAAACCTGGTTCAAACGTGTTTACAGTGTTTCAATGACTTCTAGTTGACAAACTGAGGCTGTTTTTCAACTCAGTGGCTTATTTCAAGACGTAAAACTGGTATTCATCTCTTCATTAGCGACAGGGTACAGTCATTGAATGTTTATTCACAGATTTTGGTTGATGTGTGTGTGTGTGTGTGTGTGTGTGTGTGTGTGTGGGTTTACAGCTGCACGTGTTTGAAAAAGCCTGCACACTGCATGCTCATTTGGTGGCTGTGTGACTCTAACCTAGTTCAGGCCAAAGGGGGAAACATGTTCACATGTTCAACAAGCACATACAGCTTCCAGACACAACACAACGTAGCTCCAGCAGCGATCGGAGACAAACGACTCAAACAGTGATGTCAGTGACGGTCTACCGCTGAACCTGCAGCCGCCGTTCCTGTCATGTGTGACCTCGGCTCTCTGCGTGGTTGTTTCATGCAGCTATTTTCATGTTTGATTGGGTCGGTTGTGCATCAGTTAGTGACCTTGCATGAAGGACAAACGAAGCCACTCATGTTCTCCACCACTCCGATGATTGGCAGCTTGACTTTCTGACAGAACCGAATCTCCTTCCGGACGTCCTGCAAAGATATCTCCTAGAGAGGGAGAGAGAGAGAGAGAGAGAGGGAGGGAGAGGGAAAGAGGGAGGGAGGAAACGAAACGAAAGACAGGAAGAAAAATACAAAAAGAAAGAGAGTCAGCGAGACAAAACAAAAGCGACGCGATGGAGAGA
This sequence comes from Nibea coibor, assembly GCA_023373845.1. Taxonomy (NCBI): domain Eukaryota; kingdom Metazoa; phylum Chordata; class Actinopteri; family Sciaenidae; genus Nibea; species Nibea coibor. Next base: position 5,856,309 of record CM041727.1, read on the forward strand.
GCGAAAGTGTTTTCTCTTTCCTCAGAGCTGCTATCATGGTATTCTTGAGAAAAGCAGTTAGCCCCATAAGGGGAGTTGGAGTAAACTCCCACCAACATGTACGTGAAAAAGCAACTTCTCTTTATATCTACTCATCTCTTGATATTACAACAGTTTGGCCGGTTTACTTGGGTAATTCCCGTCCTTTGTGTGGTTAGTTTGGGTTAAGTGAGAGCCGACAGAATGAGGAAATAACTCTGCTGATGTCTGACCTCACGGATCCGAGTCTAATTTAAGCATCAGGAAGTGTTTAGCTCCGATTAAGTCTTCCAGCAAGCGTGAATCAAACATTTACTTTCTTAAAAGAGCGCACTTTGTAAACTGGGTCACATGTCAGGAACACGAGCACTGTTAGCATATAACACTGTATAGGTTAATTAAGCACATATACTATGATGATAAGGTGTGTGTGTGTGTGTGTGCAGCTCTAAAGATTAAAATCAGTCCTGTTGCTATGGTGGCAGACACTTAGCACACACAACCACCTCATGCTTAATGTGTGTCTTTGTCATACACACACGCCAGAAGTCAAACCAGGTGTGAAAGAATGAGCACTAAGCAACTAAAGCCTGACAGGTATCGTGTTGTGTTTGTGTGTGAGTGTGTTAATTAATAAATACAGTTTATATTATCATAAATTTAGAGTGTGTACCTAAGAACAAGCACTTGTAAAGTATATTATACTGTGTTGACACCAGTTTGCTGCCTGTGTTGTGTCTTGTGTAAACGAATAAGTACTAAACAAGCCGGATTACAACTTTATAAGGTCCCGTGACGGCCTGTGTAGTCGCACAGCTGTCTTGACCTTTTATGTCTTTATTGTTTTATGATAAAATAGCATCCTCTGTTGGCTGCTATATTGTACTTTTGGTTGGCAGGTAGTCTTACAATGAGTTTTCCTTTAAATAACACTAAAAAAAAGTGCGACTGACGCTGAGGTTACTTTCATTCTGCACGCACATTACCTGCTACTTGCAATTCCTGCACAGCTGTACTGCTTTTTTTTTTAAATTTTCAAACATATTGTGTATATATATTTATATTGTTTATACTTTACACATTCAGTGGACACGCCCCGACACCATCACTTTTACCCCATTTTGACACCTTGTTTCATAAACTCTTTGGCCGGGTGTTAACTAACACTTTCTCCTTTGGTCTGACAAACTCAGAACACATGTTTTTTCTTACTTTACACTGACTCTGAGGTGAGGCTCTCTATCTGCCTGACGTGTTTAGACTTCACAGAATTAATTTCTGAAACACCCCCCAACAAACGGTTTTAACTCGTAGCTGTGGCTGTGGGGGAGCGGCGCTAAGATGATGCAGGCCAGTTCAGTATCAATGTTGCATTATGAGTAAATGCTGTGATTGTTCGCTCTCTGACTGTTAATATCGTTGTGACTTTCAGTGTTACGATCACTCTCATAATTACTGTCTGGAGAGTGCCACTAACTCCAGGTGGTTAAAAAGCCCTTCTGGGAAATGTAGTAAATTACCAAGTGAAGTTAAGGTAGTCAAATCAGACAGAGTGAAAGACAGACACGGATGGAATTTCCCTTTGCAGTTGCTGTAAATGCTATTGATAATGCTCAGTGCAGCCATAAGTTTACATGTCTGAGCATGAGTTTGTGTGGGTGTGTGTGCTACCTGGGGTGTGGTGATGATGACAGCTCCGTCGACGTGGGTGGAGCTTAGATACTGGACAATTGACAGGTGTTCATCAGAGGTGCCGGGGGGCGTATCCACGATGAGGTAATCCAGGTCGCCCCAGTCAACGTCTCTCAAAAACTGCTTGATCATCCCTAAATGTTTTAGACACCACGCCGGTTAGTTGGTGATGTGACACTTGGAGTTCACACACACACATGCACACACACAGTACCATTCTTCTTGGGTCCTCTCCAGATCACAGCGTCATCGGGGCTACCGAGCAGGAAGCCGATAGACATGACGGACAGGTTTTCCTCTACATACTGCGGCGCAGAAACACACGGACATTACGGTACATGCTATTTCTTCAAAGGGCTGACCGTTAAAAAAATCCAAGGCTTGAAAAACTTGAACTGACTCACCACGGGAGACCAGCCTGAGCCACTCTGGTGAACCTGTGCAGAAAAAGATTTCACAATAAGATGTAAATTGTTAGCCCCTTCATGAAACACACATAAATATCCATTCATATTTTAATTGCGAATAGATTAAAAAATGAGACATAACATAAACAATTATTTATAGATTGTACACACACTGTTTTCCTATAATATTAAAGAGAGTTCGCTGGTTCAGCGAGCTTTAACTCCTTGGGCAGGTCGTTCCAGAGTTGAGGGGCCCTGATAGAAAAGTCGTGGTCACTTCGACCCCAGAACAACTGGAAGTGACTTGCCAGAGGATCTAAAGCTGCAAACTGGCTCGTACATGCTTAGCATGTTGGCGATACATTGTCAGCCAGTGTGCAGGACGCTGACATCGGTGAAATGTGATGTGGTCTGTTAAATGCATATGCACATAAACCTAGAAAGTAACAGACCTAGCAGGAAGTGTAACATGACTTTATTCATGCGGGAAGATTCTCATGAGCGTCAACGTTTCTCTTCCCACAACTCACCTGTTCTCCCTCTAAACCCATAATCCGAGGAATGGACGGACCACAGATATCTACATCCAGCAGGGCGACCTAAAACAGAGAAACAGAGTCTTTAGTCTCCAGTGTAATAAATTATCCAAGAGGGTAAACTGACTTTAGACCGGTTCCTGTAATCCTACACAAATACCTACAACAAGTGTTCATCGTCTTGTTTTATTCCTCATGATCTACAGTGGGAATGTTGGCTCATGACTCAAAGTTCAAAGTCCAGAGAAATAAGGAGGTGGACGAGGAGGATGGGTGACAGGGCTGAATTTACAAAAATGTAACCTCAACTGCTGTCTCAGCTGCTGAACACGGTTTGAAAAGAGGCGTGAACGTCACACCTCCTGTTGTTCCATCTACACTAAGCCAGCTGAATCATTCTCTAATCTTTTTTGACCTCCCATTCAAGATCAAGTCTTTTTTTTCTGCACCAAAACAAACAAGACCAGCACGGTATATGGTTTGCAGAAAGCTGTTTGCATGTAGCTTCAACACGCTGCAACCAAGGCATCATAAAAACGCCGGGCAGAATGGCGCTCAGCTGTGGTTCAGCTAAAGTAGGACTTCTAGCGGTCATAGCAGCAGCTATACTGGGCATACGATTTCAGCTTGTAAAAGTTTTTATGACTCTGAATCTCTGTCGGAGCAGTGCCCTCTAGTGGCATTTTGTGTACCCTGCATTTTGTAGGGACCTGTAGCTGGGTTTCAACCAAACCTCAGGTATAGTATAAACCACAGCTTCAAAGGCAGTGAGAGACCACAGGACTTTGCTCCATATAACATACACTTAACCCTGAAGGAAAAATATCTCGTCAGCTGCAATGTGAACGACATTAAGCAAACAGTTTAATTGTTTTGAATTTCTGTGGTTTTGGATTACCTCCTTTGTGCTGTCACTTGCCAGGGCGTGTGCCAGGTGAGCGCTGAAGGTGCTCTTCCCTACTCCGCCTTTTCCAGACAGCACGAGGATCTTATGTTTGACTGTCGACAGCTTCTCTCCAATCTCTGCTATGGCTGCAGACGAGGCAAGGAGGGAGCACAAGACTCTCAAATGAGACAAAACAGACGAATTATTGGTTGATTTAAAGCTACTCAACTTTCCCTGTGACAGTGTTTACCAGGGTCGGGGGCCTTGGTGGCTCCAGAAGCACACAGTTTCTGGTTGGGACATCCCTGACATGACGACGTCTTTCCTGCCTGCTCACTTTGTGTACCCGGACAGTCTGAGGGAATTAAACACATCAGTTATTACAGGTGTCGGAAACCAAGACACGTTCTGGCGGCAGAAGTTGAACTGTTATTCTTTTCAGCCCCGCTACCTGCTGGTGGGAGCGTCATTTCAAACTCATGCTGCGCGGCCAAACTCTGACACAAACTCACAGGACTTCCTCTTAAAGCTCTAGTTTCCAGACATACGAAAATACTTCAATTTTGGTGGTAACGTGTATAAAATATTACCTCTAACAGACGTCAAAGTTCACAGCCATCTTAAAACTGCTGTGTTGACGTATGTTGTTGACTGTTGTGTTTTATTTAATATTATTTAATTTGTTAAATGTGTGAAGTGTCTAGTGGAAATGGCGACTGCTTATGTTATTATTTTGATTGTTGTCTATTTATGTGAAATATATATAAAGTTAAATAAAAATACTGTTGATGGAAAAAACAACTACATCCTATTGACTTTACAATCCACACTGCTCTACTTTTATAATGAAGTAATTAAGTAACACGTTACTGACGTAACTCTGATTATGAAATGTCAGAGTAACGTTAGTTCACCAAATACATTTAAAATAAAATAAAACAATATAAAAAAATAAAATACAGTTGGTGTGTCACTGCGTAAGTCTTACTCAGGTAAAGATGACAAACTTCTTCAATGACGTTAAACCGCTAACGTTTATCTAACGATTATCTAACGTTTACCTAACGCTTTACTAACTGCGTCACTGAATTACATCATGTAACAGCCGTTTCTTTAGATCTAACAGAGTCCAGCAGGGCCACTTAGCAGCAGTGTGAGTGTATCCAGCTGAATATTGTTTGATATTTCGTCCATCTGTCGCCTGTCCGGACACAAAAACACTGAAAACAAACAGCGACGTTGGGAAGACTTCCTGTTAGCAACAGTAACCGTGTGACGTTTGTCTGAAACCCGCCGTAACCGCCACGAAGATACGATATAAAGCTGCAAACTGTGAACCGGCCACATTCTGTTGTCTTTATGTAAAAGTGCCCGAAAATATTAAAATGAAAAACTCACGCTCCGGAGCGTTATCCGGCACGTCCGACATGTTTGCAATGCTGTCCACCCGTCTAAATCTTCCCCCTTCGAAGGTTCCGCATTACGCACAACAGAGTTTAGCATGTCATGGTGGTGTATTTCATAATATTATATATGATTGATGAGCCAGTTAAACTTGATTTCAGTCACATTTCCCCCCTTTCATCTATTTTTCAGTGTAAGTAGAAAAATACATGAATTAAATTTGAATTAAATCCACAGAAATATTCAATAATAAAAACATTTCATGGATATACAAATGAAAACTGACACCACTGCTGCAGCAGGAAGACAGGGAGTGAAAATGATGTTACTCAACTGTGTTCTTTGATCGTGCATTGTAGGTGAACTGGTGCTGGGTTTCTTTGGATACAACTCAACAGAATACAGGTAGCATTTATTTAGATTTTTAAAAATCTATTCATTTGATAAAAGTAGGTGACATTTTTTTTTCAAAACAATTGAAAACAATTCCCTACAATGATTACGAGTTTCATGTAGTGGCAGTTTACTTCCTTTAACATCAGAAAAGTAGGTATAGTGGCCAAAACTACAACAACAACCAACATTAATTAACATTGTTACACATTCAGCATGGGAGGTCCCGTCAGTACTGTGTTTAACACAGTTATTTCAAAATGATCATTAACATGAAACAGGAGCAGGAGGTTAATAGGTAGGTGATGACCGGAGCTCAAGATGACTAAGTGTGTCCACCAGGGAGTGATGTTGAGTTATGGCACCAAATACTACAGTAGAAAAGGAGACAGAGAGGCAGTTAGTAACAGCTCTTATTCAAGTTTCATACAAGTTTGAATTAAGGCAGATTAAATGAATATTTGATCAGATGAAGTGACCTCTGACAGTTTATCCAACACTTTTTCCACCTCTCTATCCTTTTTACACTCAGCTCATATGACAGCTGTGTTTGTGCGTGTGTGTGTTCTATGTATTGTTACGTTGGCCTTCTTCTCTCTGCTCAAACACATTCAAACTTTGTGACCGAGCTGTTTCATTGGCTTGGTGGCGTTACACGAAAAGGGCGATTGGCTGGCACAGTGTCATTGTCCGGCTTCGCAATCGAGGAACAAAAGAGAGGGAAACATTTTTGGCGTGCATGTGTGTGCCTGTGTGTAATGTGTGTGAGTTAAACATACAGACATTTCAGTGTTTTTTTACATAGATAGGTTTGTGTGCTTAAGCGTGTGTGTTTTGGTGTCTGTGTGTGTATTCCTCCCCTCCCCCAATTGTTTGCCTTGTCGAGAGTGTGTAATGTGATATTTTCTTTGTGTTGGCCCATCTGTCATTAACTGACAAACGTATTCACACAAGCCAATAGCAACCTTCACTTCACTGTTCACCACTACCTTCATATGCAGGCAGGTGGCCACAACGCAGTGTGTAAAAACCTGATTGTCTTGTCAGGGCAACACAGTAAGACTATAATAAGTCTAGTTGAGGATGCATGTTGTCCATGAAGACAAGACAACCAACCATCAAATAGGATTTCAATCAGTACTGGAAGTTTCCATCAAATGTGCCTGATGTGTGATGGCTGTGTGAACTTGTCCTGCTTTTGTAGATAATTGGGAGAATATTAAAGGAGATGTTTATTGATGCACAAAGACAAAAAGTAGGAAAAGTCCTCGGGACAGACGCTGAGACAGACACACACAAAGATTTAAACAGATCAAGGGGTGCACCACACAGAGAGAGAGAGAGAGCAAACAGACGGGTGTCATCAGGTGTGTAATCCATCCCCCGAGGCTACATGAAAGTCTAAGCAGAGGAAAACAACAGTACAGCCGGAGACTTGAGTTTGGAAGAGTACTTTGTGAAATGGCAATAACATCCTTCCTCTTCCCCCCGTCGCTATTCCTCGCATGCCTCTCCGCACCCTTTAATGGAAGTGCTAAAAAGGTGGAATTAGCTCTTTGAATGGAGAGAGAGGACGCTCAAAGCAGACATTATCCAGCTTACAATGCTCTGCGAAATCTCCAGACAGACACAAAACAAACTATATATCACTCATTGTTCACGCTTATCCATGTCAGGTAATGCATTTTTGGACTAGGGGAGCACTATACTATACCCCAAACCTTTCTTTAATGGCACAAGACGCACTATTTTATTACAAAATGTACAGATACAACAAAAGAGGCAACAACTATACATGCAAGTTTACCTACATGTCGTATTCCAGGGTTAATGAGAGTCTCAGAGGAGTCTCGAGCATCATCTTGTCCTGATTTAACACGGGCGTTTCCAAGGACGTGATGCTGGTGTCTTCCAATTTTGGAGTGGCTGGAAGGACACGGGGCTCTGACGTGTTCAGCATTTATTATTGATTAAATTATTCATGATTAATTCTATAAATGATTTTTTCTCTGTAATAAAACAAGAGGTCATTAACCTTAACACACGTCAAAAATGTTTATTTGAGCCATGACATCATCTGTCAACTCTCACACACACTCACACACACACAAAGTTCAGTTGACCAGATAGTCCATCATGAAGTCAGAAGACACGTTCTGTCCATTCAGCAAACGGTCTAAAACACACACACACACACACACACACAGAGCCTAACAAGTTAAGCCTTGGTTGTAAAAGCAGTCATCACATTATCGTGAACAATGACACACACACGCACTGGCCTTACCATAATTCACACTTTTCCTCTAAGGATTAACAGAGCGAGCTTTGCGTGGGCGTGCGGCAGACATGACACACAAACGAAGAGGAAAGAGGAAGTTGGTCGTTTATGGAAACAGATGGGTGTGATCAGGACACGGTGCTGCTAACATATTTAAAGTGAAAGCTAATTAAGTGGGAGGATTTCATTTCATTTATAAAGATCTTAAAAACAAACGTGAAGCGCTCACTCATTTCGTTTCTCTCTCTTCTGAGTGGAATAATCTGTGGTGGGAAATATTAACCGAACGAGTCCTGTAACTCAAATTCTTTTAGCTCAGAGATCGATGGAAACAATTCAAGTTGTTTTATTTGTTTGAATTCACTTGTCAGGCTTAGTTAATGTGCATAGAGTAATATACTACAAGTACTGACTGAATCTTCACGTTCCATACACCACATCTTAGAAGTGAAAAGTATAAAACAACTTATTCAGTGAGTGTGTGAGGGCAGACATTTTTCCTCGTCTCCGCAGACGATCTACTTGATTTTTAATTATAGTATTTGTGACCGCAGTGTGAAGGAGATCTTTGCCGACAAATGATGTCGTCCTGTCAGATCAGATTCTTCTTGATGAACATGTATTTTTTTCATTCAATGTGGAGGATTTGTTTGGCTGAGCTCTGAGGTACCATCATAGTTGAACCTACAGTATAGAAATAAATGAGAGTGGAGAGGGCGGCCTGTTGGTCAGAGACGCTGCCCCACAAAAAGGATGACAGAATGTCACAGGTTCAGTCCTTGAAACAACCACGCCTGCGTGGTTTGGGTTCCTCCTCTGTCATTCTTCTACCTCAGAGCCTCCCCTCTTCCTTTCTTCCTTTCATTCCTCCCCTTTCCTCCTCTTTCCTCCCTCTCTTATGAAATTCTCAGCTGCTGCAGTCATGTGGGGTCGCACCCTTAGAGACTTTTTTAGCGGTTTTAACTGCACCTTGTTGGCCGATGTGTGTGTGTGTGTGTGTGCTCACCTGTTTTGAGAAGTTCACCTCTCACCCCAGCAACAAGAATGTTTGTTAGACAAGCCACACCTAACGAAAATATGCAAAGTAACACACACACGCCCACACACATTAGGCGTACACTATGCAAAATCATTGCTCACCATCATAAGGCGCATGTTGTGTTCAAGCACATGCATACATCTGTGTGTGAACACTCCCTTAACGATAATGCATGCAAATCTCCGTTAGTCATCTATCCAGATCATAGTTTAGATAAACGGACCGTTGAATACGCACACAGACAAAGAAATACTACAGTTTGTGGATATGCTATACACAGAAAACGAATATTATTAATACATTTCTGCGTGGGAGGAAGGAACAGTTCCATATTTCGGGACATATACTTGCAAATATCAAACTACAGCCAGCCGCGGGTTAACCTAGCTTAGCATAAGGCTATGAAGGTTACGGTAACACACACACAAATGCAGGCTTTGCTAATGGTTGATGCGGTGACTTTGCATTGCTAGAATTTCAGCTCCATGTGACTGTGCTCTGGAGACTGCGAATGGGAAAAAGATAGGCAGGCCAGTGCCTCAATAAAATCACAAATAAACAGAAACACACTTTGGATACAGATTTTGACAAAGGAGATGCTGGTAAGGGCATGATCCCTCACTGGCTTCCCACACACTGCATCCCCACAAAGTCCAGTTTGCCGACGCTCATTTCAAAGGCAAGAAGAAGCTGCAACTGCATTCTTTTATACCCGAAATAAGTGAGCTGTATCCTACCAATACTGTACAATATAGTTGAGCAATAGGCTGCATGCGCACACACACACGCAGAAGAGGAATTTCAGAAACTTCTTGGAGTTATTCTGGTCAGGCTGCAGCCAAAGGAATCCCAGACATCAACTCTGTTTTCATGCGTCCATCCCCCAGCCTCCGTCTCACAAGCACCGCAACCTGAACCACTGACCACGCCACCCAGCTCCCTAGACCAAACTAATCAAACAGCCCCCCACAACACTCCAAATAACTAAACCTGAGCCTCGCAGTTCAACCTCAGAATGCTGCCACGGTCGATGAAGGTGGACTTTATCAACATCTGGTTCTCAGTCCTGCTCTGCGATCATAAGTAAGACGATGTACTGTGTGAATATGAGAAGGCTGTATGTTGATGTGGGGATAGAATCCTTACTTGACCTTTGACCAGCCAGTACCCTCACACTTTAAACAGCCTCCATGACAATACTGAAGGCATGGAAGTATGCACGCATGTGAACAAACACTCACACACACGCAGTCTGAAGAGGTCAGAGGTCCGTCAGGGAGGAGAGGTCGCGTGTTGGCTGATAGGAGGTGTCTCCTGCTCCCCCCCTCAGCTGCCCTGACTCACTGCCTAAACAGAATAACCCAAGAATAACCATTGTTATGTTCGTTATGCGTTTCTGTGCCTGGATTAGACATTTGAGGGGGCAGTTGCGGTGATGTTGAAAATATCTTTGTTCCCACGAAAGGAAGCCAGTTGTGCGTCCGTGACAGTGTGTCAAAGTGTTTATGTAAAGGAAGGAAGATTAGCTAGGCAAGCGGCCTATTTATGGTCACTACTGTGTTAGATAGTATTTTCCTCTGCATTTACATGCACACACACAGGATGGTTTTAAACTTTGAGGACACAAAGACAGGAGAAGAATCTGCGCTGCATTTCCTGCCGTGAAAATGAAAAATATCTGCAGCTCGTGATTGAGCAGTAACCCTATCGAGAAATACACCCGATCGTAAACAGGAAGTGATTGCTGCAGCAACGTGACGCTATCAATCCTCGGCTCTTTCCTCTTAGATGCGCTGATGTGACATGGCAGGGTGTCTGAGGACATCGCACATTTTTGGGGATACTGCCGCGTGCATTAGTGGCGCAGGAATGCACTTTTAAAAATCTATAAAAAGGACGCTACAAAACATTGTGGCAAAAGGAAGCGTCTCTCAAAAATAGATTGTGGAGGCGGCTATTTTTGGTCGGTGGTCAAAGGACCTGTGTCATGGCTGTAAGCACATTGCCATCGGCATCCATCAACTTATTTCTAGCGGTCCGTTTAGATTAAACCTGATATAAATGTGATTCTCTCTCTCCTCTGTCCTTTCCTACAGACTTTCTGGTAATAGTCCGGTTATTTTTTGTGCTGCCATTGATTTTCTGTTCTTGCAACAGAGATTCTAAAAGTATGTTGGACACACGCGGTTGGCAAGCCTTCTCTGATCATAAAATATTTGGTTTCGATTGATCACGTGATTAAACAGTGTGTCTTAAAATAGACCGCGTGTGTGTTTTTTCTTTAGGTGCGTCTGTTCAGCAAGCTGAGACAAAAAGTGCTGATAATCTGCGATGGCTGTGTAAATTGCAGCTCCTTAATGATCCCTCTTATCAGTGCAATACTTGTGCCAGCAGTCATTTCCTTGTTGACTCGTTGGGTTTGGGTTTGGTGGCTGTGCCCTGTTTGATATGTTTGTGGGACAAACCCTGGCGCAAATCTCACAGTCACTCCCAGTTTCTTTTCTTGCTGTTTTCAGTTTAATTCCAGCGCGCCTCTATTGTCTCTCTGTGCAGCACTGACTGGTGTGGCCAGGTGCTTAGGCAAATGGATGAAAATCTGAGGATGCAAATGCCATGGAAAGTAGGATGTGTTTGTGTGCGCCATCTTTTAGCCTTACCAGATCTGATCTGGTTCCACACACACACAGGCAGGAGTGGTGAGAGGTGGTGTGGCTAATGAAGTTTTTTTGGACTACTTTCTGTTTGCTTGTTATAACGTGTCTCCCCCAGGCTGCTGACAACGGATGACTTGGATGTCAACTTAGTTGCCTTATTAAATAAGGCACCTATTTTTTTTTTGGTGTTGTTTTTCTGGGATTATTTGAACATAACACACACCGTATTTAAAGCCCACCTTCCCCTTTTCATTTTCACATGAAACAACAGTAGCCTCGACCACCAAAATAGCATCTCTAAAGTGGATGTATTTAAAAATGTTCCTTGCTTTGTCTCGTATGTCTTCGCTGTACTGTTTGTGACCCTTTGTGAAACTTTGTGTACTTATGCAGCTGTTTGAATGTATGTTTTTTTAAGAAAATGTCCAGAGATATTCGAAATTTTCAAATATCTCTGCACCGGCGTGAACACAGTCTGCGCCTCTCCCTCCCACCAACAGAGCAGAGGGAAGGGAGGAAGGGGGGAGGGAGGGAGGGAGGGAGGAGTGAGGTGTAGAAAACAGTTTGACCGCCAGCATTGTTCCACAATCACATCTTTCTGACTTCACTATCTCTGTTTCTTTCTCTGTGTATAATTTTCTGTTTATTTTTTCCTCTCCAATAATATCGCTCCTGTCCGCCGCTATCTTCCAAATCGCGTCTTTTGTGTGGTCGCTTTCCTGTGCTGCTCAGTCTGCCTCCTGCTGATTGCCTACAGTAGCAGGCCTCTTCAGAGCGAGCGTGGACACACACTCGTGCACGCACTCAAACACACATGCATGCTGTGAGAAACAGGAACAGAGGAGGTGGAGGGAGGGGTGTGCGCGCTTCCTGTCTGGTTGTAGACCTGTGTGTTTCTGGCATGTATCCAGGTGGTGCTTTGAATTTTAATGGTCACACAGGCGGCGTTACTGTGGAAGAAAGAAGGTAACAAAACATATTTTATTTAAACTTGTATATTTTTAAACGGCTGACATTTCATCTACTATTTACAAGACCAGTCGGACTGAATATTTTCTACATGCTTGCATCAGTGCTGCTCTTCACGGGACGTCACTGCAGGAGGAGCAGTATGCTGTGTAATCATTGCATTTTATTTAAAACCAACAGAAAAAAAGAGATGCAACATTTTTTTCTTACATTTCAAGTCTTAAAGACTTCGAAGTTAGAAGAAAAGTATAGCTAGAGTTACTATTTGCTTTGCAGATTAAAAATTTAAACAAAAACATGTTAATTATCTCTGCTCCGGAGGGTACATTTTCAATGTTGTTTGCTTATTTGTCTGTCAAAAGGATTATGGGAAAGAAAAAAAAAGTACTGGCCTGACTTCCAGGAAACTTTGTGGAAGGGTGTAGTGTAGGGCCAGGAAGAAGTAGCTGCTAGAAAATGAACTGAATGAACCAAAGCCTGTGTGTGTGTGAACCTGAAAGTGAATGGTGTGCTGTGACTCAGCATACGACAGACCAGCTCAGACATCTGCGCTCTCCGAGTGCTTTTTCCAAGTATATACATGTGATTGATGTGTGCATGTAGATTTGCACTTCCACTTTATTATGCAATACTCCTTTCCTCTGGGTCATACACCCCAGAAAAGGGAAAGTGTGTTTCACAACATGGGCTGGGTCTGTCTTGCTTCTGAAAGTATTTGATTCAGCTTGTTTGGAGGAGAGACAGATTAAAGCTTCAGAATACACACCGTGCATAGCAATATTTCTCAGTATACGACTTTGGGTTGATGCAAGATCACAGAGAAGCAAGTGCGGGTCACCTAAGAATCTCTTAAAGGTGAAAAACTAGGAGAGCAATGATCTATTTTTGCCTCGGGTGAGATACTACACCATACTAAGAAGCCATATTACTGAGTTTATTGGGCGGGGATGTGTACACCTCATTGTTACCACCTATAGGTGTATGACAAAAGCAGGTAACTGATATATGCCTACAGTGACATACAGTATGAGTGGGTTTGCAGTGTTTACCTGTGTGGTGGTTACCTGACACCTGGCAGAGACGTCAGACCTGTTCCCACCACTCCTGTGTGTGTGTGTATATTTGTGCATAAAAGTGTGTTTGGGTGAGAGCAGTGTTAGGGGGGCTGACATGCCCGAGCAGCTGAGGATGATGGGATTTCTTTGTTGTTTAAACAGGTACCGGCTGTGGGCCTGTATGTGTGCGAGTGCAGTTATGTGCAGTGATGTTGAAAGGATCAACAGCAGGCTGACACACTGGTAAGAGACTAAATAAAAGACTGTCTCTGCACCTGGTGCATGTGGACAGAGGTTTCAGATGCTACTCTAAGATCTGATTGAAATTATTCTCCAAATTTTGAAGTATGATCCTCCAGATTAGAGAAAAAATGCAATCCTGCATCAGTTTTCAGGCATTTATGATTCTTTCTAAAAGGTTAATAAATGAACTAACTAGAATTTGGCTGCAACAAATGTCAGTAATCATGTTAAAACTTGCAGGAGGTGTGAGGCACGAAACAAACGAGGAAGAGAGCATCCATTGTATTATGTGTTAATGTGGCATCTTCGGCTTGACATACAGATTCCACCCATTCCTCTGCACAACACATTATGTGTGCTAAGAGTATGTATATGCTCTGTCGTGCGTATGAGTACGTGCGCAAACACGAGCATTCTCGGAGCAATCTGTGGTTTAACGAGAATTTTTGTCCGTGCCGACCTGCTGTTCTCACACAGCAACGCGAGCGGAGCTTCCTGAGGCCTTTCAAAGGAATCCTAACAGCTCTCCTCCCCGCTGTCTGCCGCAAGAACATGCATACAAGGAGAGGTCAAGCAAGTGGCAGAGTAACTGATGGACTTTTTTAAAGCCTCGAGCCTTAAGTCTAACATGTGACTTTGAAGTAAAGACAACTCTTTCTTTCTTTCAAAATGCATGAAATATGTTGGAAAATAGTTGCTGAAAACACGTGAAAAGACGTTGAATGATGTATTACTGAAACGTGGAGTTAGAGGTCAAAACTGTTTTTCAGTCCAGGATTTTGTGGGCGGTCCTTAAAGGGTGGCTTGATGACACGCTGAGGCCACCCTGAGCGTACGCCTGCACCCCGAGCAGAGAGGTAGAGATTAATGCCATCTCAAAGTTAGTCGTGTCATTTTCTGAACTCATCTGACACTTTTCATACGCTACAAAATGGCTGCCTGACTGCTACAGCACATTCTGCCCATTTTTACATGATTTTGAAACATAATTTCAGAAACTTGTACAGAAACAGTGTCCAAGCCAAAAAGTCAAAGTGTTCCACAGTGCCTCCTCTGACTGGCCAAATCTCATGCCTGCCCTTGTACAGTTCAAAAGTTCAAATGTAACAAATCACAAACTCACATTTCAGACCTAAAGATTGAAAACTTAAAATGTCAGACTGTTACATCCTCAGGCTGGATGAGTCATTCCAGCAGTGATGGCAGTCCCGTGTTGTGGCCGCCTGGAAAATGGAAAGAATTATGTGCTACGAGCCTTGACAATGCCCACTTCATTGCCTCGTGCCTGTCCTAACTAACTGTCTCCTTATGACCCCACAAAAGAATCCCATCCCGTCACAATGGTAACATACCATTACCATTACCATACCACAAATGTCCTGACATCATGTAAACTTAGTCAGGTATAAAACAGCAGACTCAAGTGCTGATTTTTCAGTTATACTGAAAGTTATTTGCCAATGGCAAGTCTTGATGGGAAAGCTGTTTGCCGACTCAGCCCCTGAGCTGATATGCCTTTAGTGAAAGGTGTGGCATTGTATAAACACAGGCTTTTATTTTACAGCATCAGCTGTAAATGAATACGAACAATTATGGTGTGGCACCTAAGAGTAAAAAATGGAGTTTTAAGAAATAGGGTTATTTGCTTTCTGATCACAAGTTCGATGGGAAATACATGCCACACCTGCACCTGTCCTTTTATTATGAAACCAGCAGCCACTTAGCTTAGCTTAGCATAAAGAGTGAAAACTCCATGTTGCCATGTTTCACCGCCTATTTAAACAGTTCCAGGTCAGGCCTTTTGCCTGTTTTTTGCTGTTAGTTTCTCCTTTCATGCCAGGAAGGTGAGGCGGCGGCAATCGGCGGTTACCACTCGATTTTACAAGCAAAAAACTTCATCAAAACTGCCCGAATCACACAAAATGACTCAAATGACGGATGAATTGGGGCGGTCTGATGTGCTCTTGTCATTCATCAAGAATGACGGCAGACAAATGTCATAAAAGAAAGTCAGACAGTTGGTAGCCTGGTGCCAAGGCGAGGCCAGAGAAAACCGGGGGGAATGAAAGAGGAAGAGGAACAG
Source organism: Nibea coibor (assembly GCA_023373845.1). Lineage (NCBI taxonomy): Eukaryota > Metazoa > Chordata > Actinopteri > Sciaenidae > Nibea > Nibea coibor. The sequence continues at coordinate 5,871,969 of CM041727.1, forward strand.
AAAATCTTGTTTTCTAATAAGTCGGTTGCGCTTGTATGAATTCTTGTTGTGGTATCCATGGAAGCAAAGCACACAGAACGTGAGAAATGACTTTGCATGGAAGAAGAGGAAGAGGGATGTTGTAATTAGAATGAGCGCGAAAAGAGGGTCAGCTCCAAACCGGCCCCTCGGTGCTGCCAGTCCTGCACAATAATCCGAAAAGTGGGTGAATAAATACAATTTAAAAACTCAAGTAAAGCAGTCAGGGGTTGTACAAACACAGGAAAGTCACCACTACGACAATTTGACCTGTAATATCCATATTCCTCCCCCTCCTTACTCTTTTTTTGTAATCCACTTCTCATTCCTTCCTCTTCATGACTTTTGATCCCCTTTTATCTTTTTAATTTCCTTTCGTCTCCCTCTCTGTCTGACCTCTTTTCTCCTCTTCTGCCCGTCTGCCATGAGAGGAAACAGACTTTTAAACTTCCACTCTCCCTCCTTATAATCATTTTATTATTATTTATTTATATATAGATATATTTTCCCGCCGAGCTCCAACGCCTGTTGTCACCAATCCTCTCGCGTGTGTCACTCGAAATACACACACGCTTACACACACACAGCGGGCACGCGCGCGCACACACACTCGTATTAAATCCCAAACCACACCCAGCACCAGCTCTCGAGCACCTCCCACGCGCGCTCGCAGCAGCCGGGAGAGCCAGAGTGCGTGCGTCTCCAACTTTGTTTTTTTTTTTTTTTTGGAGTGGGGGACTAGTATTAAGATCTCCAGCTGCCGCTTTTCTCACGTTTGGAGGGTCCTTTTTTTCTTCCACGCAATATTTTGGCACTTCACTTCCCATAATCCCACCGCTCCTATAAACTGACACTGTGGTTTCCTTCCAGTCCAAACTCGGTGAGTAAACTCTGTTTTTTGTAGTTTACATACTTTGAATGCTGCAGCAAACTTTCTATAAGGGTTTCATGTCCCACTGTGGTTGTGAAACGTCTCTTTGGATTCACCACACACACTGTTGTGTGTTTGTGGTAAAGATGGTTCATATCTTTAAAATATTCCTAAAATAACGCGTGCCCTGTCCGGATATCTGCCTCTTTAAAAATGAGTGTGTGTTTTGTTTGATGATCTGTCACACGTGAGCTTTAAGGAAACTTTCCTGTCGTGTTTTTTTCCCCCCTCTGTGGGTATTTTTACACAGATCACAACTTCTGCTGAGTGACTCTGAAACTTTTCAGACTTTGGAAATGAAAGGGGCGTTGTCAGCCACCGATGTGTGTGTGTGTGCGTGTGTGTGTTAAATGTCTGAGTGCAGTGAATGGATGTTAAGTGCGTTTCGAGGGAAGACAAACTTTTTTCAATGGGTACAGGAAAAGTGTGTGTGTGTGTGTGTGTGTGTGTATCTGCTGTACTCCTTAGACCTTCCACCCTGTCGGTAAGCTTGCTCATGTGGTCATGGCACTTTTTTTTTTAATATTATTTATTTTATATTTATATTTTGTGAATACCATTCACACTGCACATCTTTATTGTACATATGTGTATTTATTGTGTATTTATCTGGCAGATAATGCTTGGTCTTGATGTCTGCTACTCTGTGTGCCGTTAATTGCCACTCGGGGACAAATAAAGTTTATTGAATTGAATTGAATTGAATTGAATTCAAATCATATTCTTATCTCGTCCTTGTGCCTTGAATTAGTTTGTATCATCGTGCTGCTTCTTCTCTCGACTTGTGCTGATGCTCGTGTAGTTTTTATTGCACATTGAACCGAATCAGAGCACCGGGTTTAAAATGTGCTCACGTCCAGTGCAAATCTTTGCGCCAAAGTGCTGCATACCATTACCCCTGTCTTGCATTTTGCTTTTAATGAGCCAGTTCATCACTCTTGCGTCCACCCTCCATGGATGGACGCCCTCTTGTGGTTGCAAGCAACAACATTGTCCAGGTTTTCCATGGTTGGAGGAGATTTTTCAGACTGGGGCTGCAGAAATGGAGACTCGTCCTCATCAGACAATGTTTGGAGAATGCAGTCTGAGGAAAGCCCTGCCGCTGGCAGCCTTGGCACCGGTCTGAAGGCCGGAATATCAAACGAAGTGAACAGTTTGCTGGAAACTAATTTCCACCACCCCTCCTCCTGCTGGCGTGCACTTATAAACTGTGGCACACAATGCATGGAAAGAAGCATGGATAGGTGAAAAAAGAGTGGACGGGAAGATCGTCCTGAAACATGAAAGTGTAATCCACTCCCACGCTGATGTCACACATATTGTGAGCTTCTTGTGTGTGCCGGTGGTCCGCAGATCTGCAGAGATTACGCTTTATGAAGTCTGGAAATGAAACCTCAAAGTCCTCTTATATTACATTACATCAACTCTTAAGCGAGGAGAGAGTTAGACTGAATGATACATCAGACCGACTGTGAGTCAAGTTTAACGAGCCCCGCGGCCATCAAACGTACAAATGTGTTAAGTAATGTGTTAAACAGCCGCAAAGGAACGCTAATGAATGAATGCTTTAAAGCTGCAGCGTGTAACGTGGACCTGATTCACGCGTTACAGAAGGCACACTGGCTGTGAGAGCGACTGCGAGTAGAAGAAGTGGAAGTAGAGGAGAAATGGCGGGATGTGTGTGTGTGTGTGTGGTTGTTAACCTCTCTATCAGGTGTTCCCTGACTTGGCTCTGCCATGTGGGAGTCATCACTCAGCGCTGTCACTTAAGGAATGTGATCGAAAAACGTACACACGCACTTAAAAACCGTGTCAGCGTCCGACATGAAAGGATTCCTGTGTCAGAGGGACGTCTTTAAACCCAGCAGGAAAACACTCGTGTGTCTGTGTGTGTGTGTGTGTGTGTGTGTGTGCACGTTCCTGATTCTTTAAGGAAGCATGAACTTACACACACACACACTGTGCACTTTGCAACAATGTTGGTCTGATTGTGCAGAACAATGTGTGGATTCTGTATGCTCCCCCCGTTCGACAAACGCAGCACAGCGACACTTTTATGATAAGATGTGGGAAATGTCAAGTTATTAAGCTTGTGTCGCCGGTAATAAGACGGTCTCATGACTGTTATGTTACTTACAGTGTTGTTGTCAATTTGGACTGTGAATGCGTCATTTGTGCGCACGCATCATCCCCAAAAAATAAAATGTACATCAATCTTTTCAGGGAGGACGGCCCACCCTGCTCTTATTTAGCAGAGTGGGGACTGTGAGAAATGAAGTGACGGCGTCGTGTGTGAGTGTCTGTCCGTCGTGCATCCATCAAGTATGAGAGCGCACACTGACACAGTTTGTTACATTACGTGGAGTCTGTAAACTGAATCTGCTCATATTTATAATTCTGTACTGACGTCTGCTCATACATCCCAAAACCAAACTGTGCCCCTGTGTGTGTGTGTGTGTGTGTGTGTGTGTGTGTGGACAGACTTTTATATTTCCTAAACAAAGCTTTGTTTGGCCGCTGGCTTTGCTCCAGGAAAGACGTGCCTTTTGTGTTTTCTCTAAAAATAAGTCCTAGCCTGGCTATTGTTATGTACACTCTTTCTTTCTCTCTCTCTCTCTCTCTTTCTCACACACACACACACACACACACACACACACTAGGTTGTTCAAATGTATGCCGTTTAGATACTGTAAGGCCATACCTGGAGGAAGCACTGAGTCTTACCTCAAGGTGCGCGTGCACACACTTTTTCCAGAGCTGTCAGCTGCACCTCAGAGTCATCATCAGTGGATGGTGTTTGTTCAGTTTTTAGTCAACACAAGGCACACCTAAAATCTACAACACCAGATAAATAATCCTTAAAAGGGATAGATTGGGCACTATTTTGTTGTTTGCTATGAAGATTTGATCCCGTCTTAATGAATGCATTAGAACAGTTTGTGCAAAACAGAATGAGGCATTTAAGGTGAAGCGTGCTAAGGTAGTGAATCCCAGAAGATTGGACGTTTGGAGGAGGAAATGTTGCATACTGAGTCTCAACTGTACGACCTCATAAGGGGCCAGAGGGCTCCACTGGAAGCCTTTCTTGCCTTTCTGTCTACCTCAATCAGTTTTTCCATGGTCAAAGACAGAAAGAGAGAGAGAGAGAGGGAGAGAGAGAGAGATACAGGGAAAGAGAGAGTGGGACAGTGAGAGAGACGGGGGAGTGAGATTCAGAGGCCCAGTTAAGTCTGTGGCTTTGTGTTTTATGAAAAGAGTAAAAAAGGACATTAAAAGTCAGCATTTTCCACCAGGCAAGGGAATCAGTCGCACACGCACACACACACACACACACACACACACACACACACACACACACACACACACACACACAGACTTGTACTCTTGCGCCGAGTCCCCCAGCCTCCTATTATAAGGCTGAGTGGAGAGGAGGCATTTGTGCCTGTTTGTGTGTGTGTGTGTCAGGCGAGATGGCTGAAGTCAAACTCTCTCGACCTATGTGATAATCACACGAAAGTACAGTCAACAGGCAACACAAAGAAATACCGGCATGGAAGGACACAAAGAGTGTAACATTAGACCAGATATAAACACACCTTTTATAGCTCTAATGTTTAATGCCACTGTATGATTGACTGACACGGGACAGCTGTGGGAAACACCCTTCAGCGCGTGCATTGATCTGTTATGATATATACGGCATGAAGATCGGTGAAATACTGGTGTTATGCATGCCACGCTAGCGTGGCTAATACACACAGCATGCATGTGGATATGGCTGTGTGTGTGTGTGTGTGTGTGTGTCTGCAGCTGTTGCGTGGTGTCAGAGGTGTTTCACGGAGCATCAGCGTGGTCACACTTTGCAAGGCAACACAGTTCCCGAGGATAAGTGGGCACATTCAGGTTAATGTTTGGCTTATTGCTCTAGAAAACTGGGCGCGTTACTCATGTTAAAAGGGTTATTATCATACTGTGGTATCACAGTGTGTTTGCTTAATGAAATCTAGCCGTCAGAACATACATTTTTGTCCCTTAAAGGGGAGATTATGATGAGTTATGATAATAATACATCAGCATAATTGTAGCTGTTGGGTAAGTATGCTTCTATGTACTCTTTACAGTTGGGAAAATCAAAGTAACACAAGCAAACACCGGAGGTATTTACACATCTATGTCTGCAGCCGACATAGTTTGAATTAACCTTAATCATCCCAGCTGCGTCTGTGAGTCTGTCATTTTTTTTTTTTTTTGGCGGATTTCTTGGCAGGCTAGCTGTTTGCGGTTCCCCTGTCGTTTACATGCATGCGTGTACATCAGGGCGAGTGTGTGTGTGTGCGTGCCTTTACGCTTGTGTTTTTGTTTTTCTCTCTTCCCTCCATTTCTCTCCAATGGGGTTCCCTTCTTTTCTCCCTCCCTCCCCCTCTCTCTTCTCTTTCCTCTTCACTGAGACGAAAAAGGCAGCTGCAGACCGAATCAGATCCAGCTGTGTGTGTGTGTGTGTGTGTGTGTGTGTACATGTCTGGGAGATTATTTGCTGCTCCAAAGAATGTTCCTGCAGGTCAGATTAGACTCAAATACCAAAAACATGCTTTGTAATGGATGTGGTGAATTTAGTTATTGGTTTGCCACCACGTCTTCCCTCTCTCTGCTCCATTTTCTCTCCCCTCTCTATCTTCCTCCACCCTCTGTGTTCTGTAGGGTCACACCTAAAGTCTGATTGGTCACCCTAAAAACTCAGTTAGTAAAAACGTTATAAACGATTGATTTTCTGGGAGTTTACAGATCTGTGAAGCTCTAAAAACCGGAGCTCTTAAATGCCGCTGCTAAAAATAAGTTTGTCTCACATTTCCTCCCGCTGTGACCTGTCACTCTCACACCACTATATGTTCACACACATCCTCGAGAAAACAAGGGTAATGTGTGTTGCAAGATGTGCAGTGGTGATATCTGCTTTGTATGTGATTCATATAAGAGTGTGTCTTTTTTTCAGTGTGTTTTGTGTGCTGGCTCAGTCAGCTGCCACATACTGTACTTACAGTTTATGATGTGAGTGTCCTATAAAACAAAGACACGATGTTCTTTTTATAGGCTGCCATTGCTGCACATTGTTTATTTATTCTGCCGTATCACATCCAGGCCATCACGTGACCCCTTTCAGCTCCGCTCGTGCGATATTCTTAGTCTTTCCCTCACGCGGTTCAGGTGCAAATTAAAGTTCTTAGCTGCCAGGTTATTGTCCTCTTCAGTTTCATTCTCAGGGCATTACGAGCTTGCGGCGAACCCCGTGTCTCATGAATCAAAGTGCGTAGCTCACGTTTGATGTCTCACCACCTCCGTTTTTACGATTTACCCCCTTGTTACCCCTTCCCCCAACTCAGACAGGGAGGGCCTATCCTCTGGCACACCCCGCGGCCACATGCTCGCACACAAAAACTGTGGCCTGCTTCCTGTTGGCGGGGAGAGGCTGTTTTTACTGTGACTCCATTTTGGCGGAGAGGGCTAATTCCTCTGCTGTCTGGCTCTGTGTATATATATGTGTGTGTGTGTGTGTGTGTGTGCGCCTGCACGCTCGCATGTGCTCTTAAACATGTCTGTGCCTCCGTCTGCTCAGCCTCTGAACTTCTTTGGTGGCAGCCACTGAAATCAAACTCACCCGCGTAAACTGCATGTGTGTATCTATGTAATTGTGTGTACGTTCTGCCCACGGGGTAGTTACTTTGACGTTTACAGTGTACACAGGGAGCAGATTGAAAGCACCGTGCGGAGACGCGGTCTGTACCCTGCAGCCGTCCTCAGTTGTAAACAGCCTCTAAAGCGGTGCTGGAAAAGTGTCGGAAAGAAATATATTCTAGATTTTGTAATCTTGTCCTGTGTGATTATTTGTAGCAGGCTGAATGTTAAACAGAATGATGCTGACATGGCATTTTAAACGCTGAGCAAAGCCCTTTTATGGATAAACAAACAAATGGGTTTCTGGAGGTATTGGACGTTTTTAATGGAATTTTTCCCCCTTGAGACAATTTCTGGTAGTATATGTGAACAAAAGCAACACAAAACGATAAAGAATATTTTATATTCTCAAGAAAAAAGAGTAATTTTACTGTTGCAGTCAGTTTAGGATGACCTTATCTTAACCTGAGGCTCACACACACCCACCTGTTATGACACACTTGGACATTTAATTTGTGTCATATTGCAACAAAATTCAAGGCCATGCTCGACACAAACAAATTAATAGGCTGGAATTTAACTCGCCACCTGCCTAGCGTATTTATGTATAGCACGTAAACCTCAGAAATGTCTATATTTTTCCTGTGGCTGGGACCTTTGACCTCGCATGCACACTTTCTAGCATCGCCACACACCGTTGTCCGCTAACGCTACCGATACAGCGTGTTGTATTCCGGCCCGTCATGACTGAGCAGAGCACAGACTGCCCATTTCAAGACGTAAACAGTCGACTCCTCGCTTCTATCAACAAGTCATAGTCAGGATTAAGGCCTTCAATCACTGCAGAGTAAACACCACACACCCACGTACTGTACACACTCTCAAACACACGCAGACATGGTTTCGCGCATATATGTATATATAGACGCTCTTCATCTCAAATCTCCAGAAGCATTTTGTGTAATTTGAGGGGAGACTTTGAGGCTGAAGAAAATTCCCTGACTGTTTCATTAACCCTGCATATTTCACAGTTGTTTGGTATTTTGGTAATCAGTTGTCTGCATATAGGCTGCATTCATCTCAGATATTCAGAGTTTGTTTCTCAAAACCGTTCTCTGCTGTGGGGGCCAGAAATAAATTAAAATTTGTACTTATTATTCTGATATTACACTTGACTATCATTTAATTATGTTTCAGTTTCTTACAAACCGAGCAGAACCTCTGCAATAGTTTTATCTGTGTGTTTGATGTATGCTGATGACACGCAAAGGCTTAATCCGTCGTGTGTCTGTGTGTGTGTGTTATTAAAGTCTCACATATATGTTTCTCCCAACAGATTCCTTTCTTGTGAAGGACCTTGATCCACCCCTAGACAAGCCTGCGTGACAGCCAGCGTAAACACACATCAGCAGCAGGACTGTCATCTGCCCAAAGCTGAAACATACGTCGTCATCAGCCAGCGAGGGACAGCTACTGAAGAAGCCTGTGAGATATATAAGCGGCCTGATTGAAAGGGCAACAGCCAGCAGCCATGTTGATAATCTTAGCCTTCATCGTCCTCTTCCACGTGGCTGCGGCCATCCTCCTGTTTGTCGCCACCATTCACAACGTGAGTATAAACCCAGAGTGGACATACAAGAAAGAGCACGGCAGTCCAGGGTAGTTTCATGATTTTAACGACCTCTGTGTCCCTCGCTGATGCAGGCGTGGTGGCTGGTGGCGCCACCCGGACGCGAGCTGATCTACACTGACCTGTGGTACACCTGTAACTCCACCTGCGCTCCTGTGGCGAACAGCCACACTGCCGATGCAGGTAAGGCCGCGTTTGGCTACGCCGCCTACGGGATGTGTGCCTGCTGTGTGTTTGTACGCGTAACGCCTCCTTTCTCCTCTCTCTCCTCAGCCTACCTGCAGGCCGTCCAGGCCACTATGATCCTGGCAACCATTTTATGCTGTGTCAGCTTCTTCGTCTTCATCCTTCAGCTCTTCAGGCTCCAACAGGGAGAGAGATTCATCTTCACCGCGATCATTCAGCTACTGGCCTGTGAGTGACACACACACTCACATGTTTAACTTTTCACTGCAGCAAAGTTGTCTTCACTTCTCTTACTCTCTTACGCCTTTCAGTTTCTCCCCAGTGTGCAGGGTCCTTCTCTAAACTGGTTGAATATTTCAGACTTTCGAGTGTAAATTTTCATTCTCCTCCTTCTCCCTTCCAGCTCTGTGTGTGATGATTGCAGCGTCCATCTACACAGCCGAGAAAGACAGCTTTCACAAGCAGGAAGGCCTTAAGGACGGCTCTTACGGCTCCTCCTTCGTCCTGGCCTGGATCAGCTTCCCGATGACTCTCATCAGCGGCCTCATGTACCTGGTGCTCAGGAAGCGCAAATAGATGCGAGCGGCTTGACGCACAGGCACGCAGATATTCGAATATGATAGAAATACACAGCTTGGACACAAATGCAGAAAGACACGGCCTACACTTTCCCTCAACAAACACGCATGCACACGTTATCGTTCTTAGATTTTATGATACCATCGGAGGACATGATTTGTTCTTCTGTTTCAATGCTTGACAGCAACTAAAATATGTTTGTGGAAATGTTAAAGATGAGAAATATATGACGATCGATCTGCAGTGTGGGGTGTCCCAGTCCATGATTTGACTTTTAATTTTTGAATTTTGAATTTGTTGTTTTTTTTTAAATGCTGATCATTGGGTTTATGTCCTGCAAGCTGTCGTTTACATTTAGAAATTCATATTTAAAAGATAATTTACCTGGTGGTAACTGTGATATGCATAGATAGAATGCACCACACTAAGGCCATATGGACAAATCATTTTAATCAATTTTCAGTGATTTCAGTGAGTGTGACACCCCTGTCTCCGGTCAACCCTGACCTTTGCCATCTAGATTTATTTACATGTAATTGAGGTCAAATCCACTCAATGCTGCATTCATCCGTCACTCACTGCTCCCTGCGTTTCCCCAGAACATACAGTACCTTCGCTGCGTACTTCCTACTTTCTCCCTTAGCCAGGACACGAGCAGTCTTTGTCTCCTGCTTCCCGCCGCCTCTGTTCATAGGAATCAGTCTGAACAAGTGAACAACTGAAGACAAGTGGGCAGGTTTGTCTTAACTTGGTCGTTGACTTTCCAAAGGGGTCCATACTTTGTTTTTGTGAATCTATAATCATCTGAATTTATTTTGTACATATTTGCTGTGTATGTATAGTTAAGGTTAATTGCCTAAAGCTAATTTCTAAGACTGAAATACTAAAATGATATATATATAAAAAAAGAAGAAACTAGAGAATCTTATGTTAACCATAGCTTACAGGAAGTGTAGTGAAGCAGTAGTTGAGGTATAATATGTAGGATTTTAAAACCCCGTGGTTTGTATTCTCATGTTACTGACTTGTGTTTTAACGGTGAAAAAGGAACCAATGATGTGCTGTGATGTTTGAGATTTTAAATGACGACGTAGAAACATGCAAACTTGAAATAAGAACGAATGATTTTTTTTCTTTTTTTGGTTTTGTTCTGTTATTGTTGTGCTTTTTTTTTTGTTTTGTTCACAGCTTCACTGAGAAAAAGACGAAAGCTATTTATTGTTTAAAACCACTGTTGTGTATTTTAGCATCATGTGACTGAGGACGTATGAAGTAATCAAGTCTTGCCATGTTTTTCCCTCTCTGGCTGGGTTATTGTTTATTTGGTTCATTACTGAAACATCTCAAACAGCCCAAAGCACATGTCATGCACTTGTGCTCTGGCATTTAACAACGCTAAATTAGTCACTGTATTCCTCTGATCCCACGTAGCTCTGTATAAACAGGTTTTCTTTTCCTCTTTCTTGGAGTTGGTTCGGGGACGTTGGAACGGTTAAAGGAGAGCAGCTGGGTATTAACTTTGCAGTTGCTAGGACTTGGAACATTTCCAGGAAGTGTCCAGTCCAACTCGGACTTGCTGGCCTCTTCAGCGGTGCACTGGGTTGTTTTGTGATAGATGTATTTTCATTGGACCACAGAGCCAGGTAACTTACTATCTCACCGATTATGAAGATTCAGGGAAAAGGCATGGAAATGAAGAGGTTGCTCTGCTATCTCAAGGCGATACTTAAAAAAAAAAGATCAAAACAACATATCGGAGGCCAAGATTGTGAAGTTTGTTTTTGTGAAATTGTCATCTTAAGAGTGTTTTACTTAATAATAAACCTCCTGTTTGCATGCAAGTTTTTGTCTTTCAGCAAATCCCTTTAACTTATACTGAAATGAAAATTAAGTTATTGCAGTAAAAAAAAAAAAAGGCTGAAAATTAGTTTCTTTTTGTGAAATACTGTTCATTATAGATGTTGTAAAGTTTGGATCGATTCGGTTTAACTTTGCTGCTTTCAAAACAGATCTAAATTTAGAATAAACCAAGTACTTGAACTTCAGTTCAGCCACAGAAACCACAAGAATCACTCCTAAGAGTTGAGTTATGAGAGACGGTTTGGAAATGTTTTTGTTCATGGTCGTGATCATTTTTCTGTAGTGTGTTTTATGTCATTGTACAGGTAGATGTACTGTATCTTAGTTCATGTAGATCTATACAAATTAACCACAGGACCATAGCAACAAATAATCATCCGAGCTGTCGAAGCCAAAACTGTATTTGTTTTTGGATTTGTTTTTGCTTTTCTTAACATTTTTTTGCAGTTGAAATATTTCGAATGCTTCATGAAGTATTAATTCCACATTGATTGAGAGTCCTGATGAAATGATTTTTAAGAACTCAAAAAACTGTTTATATCTCTGCACAGGATTCATCCAAACGGAGTGTCTCTGTTTGTCATGGGCTCTTTGGCTTTCACTATTTTTAGGCAAATTAAATAACAACATGCTATTTATTTTAAAGCTCTGTTGCATCATCCATGACAGTTTCTGTAATCTGTAAGATATCACTGTTTTCACATCCTCGCGGCGTCCAACTAAAAATGTTTGTCTGCTGCTGACACCCAGTGGACTGATAGAAGACTACACAGTGTGCAGGTGATAGTTTTGTAGTTTCAGGCTCCTGTCATGCACTCCTGGAAAAGAATGAACTTGTTTCTGCTTGGTGAATCCTGGTGCCTCTAATCTCGGGCTCCCCTGCAAGAATTTACTGGTGCTTATTTTCCCACCCTCTGTTTCCAACACCCATCAGATGTAGATCTCAATAAATGTATTTTACAATAAATAAAATTTCTTTGTGTGTGTGTGCCAAATCTGTCATTGAGTCAAGTATCCATCTATACATCTATATTGTTCACAGCAGCCATTTTGACATGAAATATTGTCAACCTAGATGTTTCCAGTCATACTAATGAAGGCTCTGTTCCATTTTTTGCAGCACAGCCTTTTCCAACACGCACAGCAGCAGCACTCTTGACTCTGCTTGACCTGAACGGAACCTTAATTAGCAAGACCTGTGTTCACCTCACCAATTAATGTCAAAATAAACAAAACAAAACCAAAAGTCGCCACTTGTGAGCTTTTATTTTGAAGGAATCGGACCGGAAGTGTTTCAAAGTAAGACCTAACGGTAAAATCTGGCTGGTCGGACTACACAAAGAGGATATGCATCACGCAGATAAGAAGTATACTTCAAGATATACTACAATATGAATGTTTCCACGTAGTATCAACATATCTCGGGCGCTAGCATCAGCTAGCTCGCTTGCTAATTCATAGATAGAGGACTGACTGCTGCAGCTAAAGGTTAGTTAGCACTCACACAGGTGAAGCCTGTTTCTCGTCTTATTCAGCCACCGTCGGTAAATGTTGCTGTGTTGCTAATTCACATTAAGACAACGTGATGCTGTCAGTCCGTTAGTTAGTGAAATATCACGGCTGAATCGGTAGCTAGGTAGCTCGTTAGCTAGCTAGCCAGGAAATAAGTCTGTGTGTTATTGTTGTCATAACTTTATGTGTCTGTCACAAGGTGGTAACAGAAAAATATTAACATATTTCATATGATGAAGAAGCCCAGCTCGGTGTCTGAATGTATTTCACCCTTTTATTTCAAAAAGCTCACGCCAACAACCAAAAGTTAGCTTCCTCTTCAGTCTCTTCTCCTCTGCCACAGCTCACAGTCTGGGCAGAACAGAGCTAACATCAGCAGCACCAGTAAACTAAATCACAGAGAGTTGATGCGGAGCGGCTGGAGGACGTCAGAGGAGACACCAGAAAATGCGTCCTCCATAAAATATGATCCAGTTTCACCCAAAAATCACTGAAGTAGTCGGTGGTGTGTGACATCCATAAATAGGTGATCGTACCCAGAGCACAAAGTTACACAGTGCAAGGACACACCTGTTAGTTTATAGTAGAAAAAAACGACGTACTCTCCATGGAGATGACATATGTACATGTTTTTATGCTTTGCGCGTGCAAAGTGAGAAACACCAACTCAAAGCAAAGTGCATCAGACTTTCTGTGTGTGTGTGGTTGCCTGCATGTATTTACATGAAGAATGAAGAGGGTGCTCTCCACGTCAGCGTCCTCCGGAGCCGGCGATAAAAGGATTAAATTCTCCCAATCTGAAGTAAGAAACAAAGCTGGAAAGCGACAATTAAATTCACACTTATTCATACTCATTCTTACGTTCGTGAAAGCTTATACTGTATTCTGAGTGTGATGTTTTGTGTATGTGTGTGTGTCTGCAGGTGCAGATGCTGATCAAGCAGGAGGTTCTCAGTGCAGTGAGACAGAATGAAACCAGGATGCAGAGTTTAATAGAAGCTATTCAACAGCTGGATCGTGAATGCGACTATGAACGCACCATCCAAAAACTGGAGGTCAGTGGTCTTCTTGAATATACACATCTGACTCATTCACCGCCTCTCTTTGTTCATTCCTTTTCTTCTCCTCCTTTTCTTACTTTCTTCACCTCTTCTTTTCTTTGAATTTGACAGCTGCTGGTATTTTTTTAACTCTTCAAACCAAACAAACCAAACATGAATGCCTTGTGGATGTATCTCAGAGCAAAGAATACCTTAAACCTGATAAATCTTTACAGAATGCTCCTCTCTTCCTCAGGCTCAAATTAACATGGTAACAAGGAGAGCAGAAGCAGCTCTTGCCTGTATGACAAAGACAAAGAAAAAGGTTTGATGCAGACAAACGCACATAAACATGAATGCGCATGAACTGGCGCGACACATGTGTTCATATCTGATTTATAAACAAATGTTTGACTTTCAGAGGCCGCCACCTTCTCCTGTTAGTGTGGACACCATCGGGTATGTAAAACCAGATTCAGCACCTCACTGAAGGCTACAGAGGACCTAATGTGAATCTGTGCCTTAGATTTATTTGCATTTAATCAGTTTTTGAGACGGCTTGATTCAATGTCCAACTCTGCAGGTCAGACTCTGAGGATGAAACCATGGAAACCGCGTCACAGAGTAAGAGCCCAGCGAGCATGTCTGAAGTAATGAATATTTGCATTTAGGGGTCACGTGAGTGTTTTAATCAGTGCAGTTTTATTTCTCTGTAGACAAAGAGCGCATGGAGTGCAAGGACACGGGTGGAAAGCTCTTTGAAATTATGGTAAATATTCTGTCTTTTCCACTTCACTAATGTTCTACTGTTTATACCGAGGGAATAATTAACCTTAAAATTGGTTATTGGGCTAATAATTTATGCTCAGATAGAGTCAGAGGTTTAAGTTTGGTCTTCTCTGTCCAGGAAACCACAAGAAAGACACTACACATGACCAAAGACGATAACAAAGGTGAGATTGTTTCATGTGCACAATTATTTCATCACACAGTGAGAAAAAACTGACACGATAAGCTGTTGTAATGACCCAAATTAAAGAATATGAGTCAGTGAGTAGATTAATAAATAACCACATGCCGCCCCCCCTTCTCTTCCGTGTCCCATCCTCCGTTACTTGTCACTGCACTTAATCCGTGTTAAGCCTTGACGGCTGCCATAGAAGATTTAAGTGAAGTGCTCCAGTCTCGTCCAGCTCCTGTGACGGTAGGATCATAATTTGATTTGTCAGTTTTGAAACATACCGGGCATGAATATGTTATTTGTTAAGGAAGCAAAAAAAAAAACATCTATAAATCTTACTCTTCATACATTTTTAAGCCGATAAGTGCTCATCTTCCATTTCTACGATTTGTTACGTTGTGTACTTCAGAGAAAAAAAGATCCACCAGATGCGCAGGAAAAGGAAAATGACGAGGATTGCAAAAAATTTGAAGAGCCAAAGGCCGAAAGGGTAAAAGCAGAATGTATCTCTCCTGGCCATAGTAGCAGTCCCAAGCACCCGGAAGCAAAGCAGGTAACCCACGCTGAACCACAGTATTCACTCAGTCGTGATTCTGTTTGCTACTCCTATGAACTCCATCCCCTTTCTCTGACAAACAAGGACACGCTTTCTTATCCTCGTCTTCCGCCCACCCCGTTCCCGTCCAACCTCAGCACGGAGGCTGCCTTACACAACATCCCCCAGAGACCGGTAGTACAGCTGGCTCTCATCAAGAATCCCCGCAGCCTCTCTGTGCTCTGGAAGCTGGAGGAGGATGACCCTTGTGCACCGCCCATGGAGAGTTACAGGTGAGTAGCAGCAGAGGGCATTATCAAACTTCTCTTTTCTTTTAGAGATTTGGCTGGGTAGAGTCAGTGTTTGGTCCTGGATCCAAATATTTAGAGTGAAACACAAGATGCATTCCAGTACGCTGAAAGTTTGTAGTGTTAATCTGCTTATTATTGTCATATTTGCAGAGTTCAGAAAGTCAGAGGTCTTCACTGCAGCTCTTCTTGCCTTTCTTAGTGTTTTTTACGCTCTCTCTCTCGTTCTCTTCCTTGCTGCAGCATCTTATTAACCACAGAAAAGGTTAAGGGTTCCGGCATCTTCCCAAAATGGAATACCCTTGACGAGGTGAAGGCCATCCCTCTGCCCATGTGTGTAATGATCACCAAGTTCAAGGCCGGGCACAAGGTGTGTGTCGCTGTGGTGGGCAAAGACAAGTTCGGCCGGTACGGACCTTACAGTAAAGTTGTAACCGCAGCCATACCCGAGTAGAAGAGGATGTGGGATCACGGCGGAGACGACACAAGCAGCTCGGGATTTACCCACTCTTTCTATGTTTGTTATTAAAAGCCAGTGAAAGTGCCTTCAGCTTCATAACTTTGAGAGGATAGAAATTTTTGTGGTTGTTTTTGATGGCATTGTTACATAGACATGATTTTTTTCCTAAACTAAATAATAATATAGTTTTTTATTTTGTTTTCTGTTTCATACAATAAATGCTTCAGATTATTTGGCTGCTGGTCAAAGAAAGTTTGAAATGACACCATAATCGCTGCATTTGAATTTGATTAACTTCACAAGTGGCCATTGGAGAGAGCTGTCGGCTAAAATTCTCACGAGGTTCAGGTGTAGAACGACGTTAATCAGACTCACAGGTCACCGACTGCCATCACGGTCGACTTCTGAACCATGCGGCGCTTCCTTTATCTCTCACGCTCACACTTAACCCACCGTCGTGCTCAGATGTTTCCTTTTCCTACTTGATAGCGCTCTGCTTGCTTGCCAGCTCGCAGCAGTGCCTGGAAGTCTTACATCCAGTGAGCGTAAAGAAAGAAAACAGGATGCAGTCCCTATCGGTCAGAACAGACGCCTGACGTACCCAGGTGAAATTTGGGGGATTCAGACCTGACTGGACTTCAGAGGAACTCGCACCTGAATTACACACACAAAAAATAGTCAACCTGTCACCCACATTGTTTTGCATTTTTTTATTTAACATTTTCTGTGGCCGCTCAGGGGTCTTTTTAAAAGAAAGGCTTAGGTTAGGCTGCTGGAAGTGGAATTTATAATGTATGTCTGTAGTATAGAGAATGATAAGTATAAGTGTATTAGTAGCCTACTTTTGAATTCTGAATTCTGAAGATGAACATACATTTGCACTGATCTGTCAGGCTGCCGTCAGGTTTTGATTTGATCCTCTGAAGTTACCCGCTCTGGAGCACGTAAGCCATGCAGCACAGGTTACCATGGTGATCTTAAAAGCGAGTCCGTTAGTGATACCGGAGAAACCCGAGTTAATCCCAAAGATAACTGACTGACTCACTCATCGTGCTTCGTTGTACATCCTCCCTGATATCTGTAACTGTGGTGAAAACTCAACAGAGAGTCAGAGAGAGAATACACAATAGCTAGCACCAAACCAGACAGAAGTGCAGTGATGGATGGTGCGACTTACCTGCATTACCCTTTGCAGTACACACGACTGCAGTTATTTTCCGCTCCTGCATGTCAGAATATGCGTATGATGCATATATAGATAGAAAGATTTGTGTCTTTTGTGCCGGTGGTCAGGCACAGTTTGATATTTTGCTGTGTATGAAGGAGTGGGAGTGTAGCTATAAAGGGAATCATTAGACACACACTGAACGCCTGCTCCCAGCATCAGCAATAGTCTGTGTGTGTATATGTGTGTGTGTCTCCCCTTGACCAGGACCCAGTGGGGAAGCACAGCAGAGTGATAGACCTCCTAAGACCACTTAAAAACACACACCCACTTTCACACAGACAAAATATATATATACACACCGACACAGTGGCCTAATTAGAGCTGACAGCAGAGGAGAGAGAGCTTATGAAGAGAGGGTGAGGAAAACAGAAGAGAGAGATGGTGCAGAGAAGGCAGAGGTGGAGCAGAGAGTGTGATGATGGAGCGAATGCGTTCTTTAAAGTTTTAAAGTGAAGTGTTGGCAGAATGGTAACCGGCTTTTCCCTTCCCTGCTGTAAAATGGATGGTGTGTGTGTGTATATACAGTATTTACACACTGTATATTACTCATACTGCATATATCATCACACTTTCTCCTCCATGCCTCACGGTGGGAACCACACATGCAGATACCACCTATTCATCTTTTCTGTGTCTCACAAAGACAGATATACACTGGTCTGATGTCCAAATGTCTAAAGGTCTGGGTGATTTATTTATTACCAAGACACATGTGTGGCTGCCAACTTTCAACTTCATCTCACTAACTGCACTCTGGTGCTCTACTCGAATTAGATATCTGGTTTTCCTCTAAAAAAAGGGTGGGGAGTTCACATTGTGCAGAGTTTCGAACATAAATTTGTACCACACAAGAAAAAAACAGACTTTCTCATTCACTTTCTCTTTCCTCCTCCCTGAGACACACACACACACACTCACTCACTCTACTGGGTCCGCCCACCAAAAGATTGCTTGTCTTGATAAAAATTTTTTCTCTCAGTTTTCTCAAGCCGATACACCCATAGCTTTGAAAATGGAGCAAGGTTTCACATCGTTCTGAAGGACCTCGGAGACAAAGGTAAAGCATTTTTGAATAGATTAATATCTTGTTAAATCAAAAGCATCAACAGTTGTTTTAGAGTTGGATACAATACAAACAGAGACCAAACTGTTTCTTTACCTGTAATGCAGAAAGTCTGTCAGAGTGCTCATGTGCATGTAGATAGCGCCTTAAAAACTAGTCATTTGTTAAATTGAAATATTTATGATGCATGAATAGTTAAACCCGAGATGAATGCAGATCAAACTGCTTTACTTTAACACTGCTGCTACACAAGTACAGGATGTTTGTGGATCATTTTCCACAGTCACAGAGCCGCTACTGAGGAAATGACATCATGGGGAGCCAATGCTCGACACTGAGGAGGGGTAAAAAAAAGGAGGAGTGTTATGAAAATGACCGGAAGGAAGATGAGGTTTTCATGAAAGTAGAGAGTGGAGAAAACTCTCCCTGTGTTCAAAGAAGTGCATCTCTGAAAGAGGAGGGGCGAGCGTCAGAGGAGATAACAGTGGAGTTTACAGTGACAAGGCAGGATGATGGAAAACCGTGTTTTACCGAGAAGAGCAGCGCCCTGCCACATGTGGTTGAGGTTTATAACCCAAGGTGAGGCTTGCAGTGACACTGTTTCTTTATGTGCATAAATACACAATTACAATAGTACAAAAACAAGTACAATAGACTGTATATATGTCATATACACAAACAGATCTGTAAAAAGGAGATGTTTTTGTCATTTGTCAGTCCTTGCCCCTCTGAAACACATGATCCTGCTCCAGCCGTCAGAGAGAAGAACGGTGAGTACAGGAGGAAACACTATCTTTATTTCAGCTGGTGATCAGAAAAAGACTCTTAAGAAAAGTATGCACACGCTTTAGAGGCCATTCTTTCTCCTGCATGCTTGTAACAGATTCTAAAGTGGACTGGGTGGACAACAACAGGGCTAAGCTCATTCAGAGTGACGTTCCAGTGATTGTGATAGCAGACGAGATGTTACGGCAGAAAATCATTCATAAAGAGTCGTACGCCAACATCAAGGCTGCCAGGACTAACCAGGAGCAGATGCGGGAGCTCTACACAGTCCTCACAACTAGAGAAGCCAAATCTGCCTTCTACAGAATTCTCCAGAACATTCAACCATGGATATTTGAAAGTATGTGAGGTCTTTTTGATGAGATGATGTCCAAAACATGATAATATAATATTTATAATGGTTAGTGTAGCAATAAACTGACTGACGCATCTCCGCTTAATTTAATGGCATAGCTTGGTTATAAAATATTGTTTTATTGTTTTGTTTTAAGATCAAATGCACTACACAGTCAACACGAAACTGCTTTGATTAACATTTGACATCAACTCTTTTATTGCAGCCAAAAATGTTGTCAAAGAAGTCATGAAAAAGCACAAAGCCTATCTGAAGGAAAAGTCTAGCTATGAGTTTGAAGGCACTGAAAAAGATCGTAAGGACGCCCAATCACTGGACAAAATTTACACAGAGCTTCACATTATACAGGGAGAGAGTGAACATGTCAATAATGATCACGAGATCTGGGAGATTGTAGATAAGTCGAGGAGTCAAACAGCTGAGGGCACTAAAATCAACTGCAATGACATCTTTAAAAATTGCATGTCCTCTGAACAAGACAGAAGAGAAGTGAGAGCTATCAGAGCTGTGATGACAAAGGGAATTGCTGGTATAGGAAAAACTGTCTCTGTGAAGAAGTTCATCCTTGACTGGGTAGATGGGACAGCCAATCAGGATTTGGACTTCATCTTTGTGATGCCATTCAGGGAGCTAAATCTGGTCAAAGGCGAGCAGTTTAGCCTTGAGACACTTGTGAGAGACTTCCATCCAGAACTTAAAGACATAACAATCCCAACAGTCTTTGCTAATCATAAGGTGTTGTTCATCTTTGATGGTCTTGATGAGAGCCAACTTGAACTAAACTTCAAAACAACCAAAAGACTGACAGATGCCACCAAGGAATCATTAGTAGACACTCTGGTGACCAACCTCATCCGGGAACACCTTCTTCCCTCCGCTCTTATCTGGATAACCTCAAGACCAGGAGCAGTCCAGCGCATCCCTCGCCAGTATGTACAGCAGTGGACTGAGGTCAGAGGATTTAATGATGCACAAAAAATACAGTACTTCAGAAAGAGAGTTGAGGACGAGGCAGTTGCTGAAAGAATAATTACCAACATTACAATGTCCCGGAGCTTGTACATTATGTGTCACATACCTATCTTCTGTTGGATTGCGGCAAAAGTTCTTGCGTGTTTGCTAGGAAAAATGGACAACACCCAAGATGACAACATCAAGATACCCACAACTCTTACTGAGATGTACACGCACTTCCTTTGCATTCAAATGCAAGTAGCAACTGATAAGTATGACATACAGAATGAGTCAGACGTATCCATCGAGGAGATCTTCAGGTCAAATGTAGAATTCATTTTGAAATTAGGCAGGATGGCATTTGAGCATTTGAACGAAGGTAAAATCATATTTACTGTCAGTGACCTGAAAAAGTATGGCATCGACATACACAAAGCTGGAGTTCACTGTGGGTTGTGCACACAGATATTCAAAGAAGAGAATGTGTTCAACACAAGGAAACTCTACTGCTTTGTGCATCTGACAGTTCAGGAGTACTTTGCGGCTCTGTTTGTGTACCACAGCTTTGCAAGTAAAAAAATAGACTCTCAAAGCCTCAAGAACTTCCTGCTGATAGGCTCTGAGGAAGAGCTGAAGTCTATCTTGGATGAAGATCCAGTTGATTTACCTTTGGATGAGCTGATGGAAATTGCGATAGCTAATTCAACTCAGAGAAAGACAGGAGAACTGGACATGTTCCTCAGGTTCCTTATTGGCATGTCTCTACAATCAACACAAGAACTGCTTCAAGGCCTGATTCAGCAGACAGAGGAACACTCTGCAGTTGTTGAGAAAATTAGGTCAAGTCTAATAGAAATAGATTTAGGGGACTGCTCACCTGAAAGATGTCTGAACCTTGTTCACTGCCTGACTGAGCTGAAGGACAGCTCCCTTCATGAGACTGTGCAGAAGTATGTGAAACCAAACGATGGCCCAGAAAAACAGCTCTCCCCTGTTCAGTGCTCAGCTCTGGCCGACTCAATCCTAATGTCAAATACGCCTCTAGATGAATTTGACCTGAAAAAATACGGACCACCAGCAAAAGGTGTTTTTAGGCTTCTCCCAGCTATGAGGAACAGCAGAAAAGCAAGGTGAGTTGGTTTTCTCCATTGCAATCACTTCTTTGTTTCCACTTTACATAAAACAGTTTAAACGTTTTTATATGTCACACACAAGCGCACAACACTAACATTACGGCAACTTCATTGTATGCTTCTCTGAAGGATCTCAGGGGTGCATCTCGATGTTTGGCTTTCTGAAACAATCTCCTCAGCCCTCCGAATGCCAAACTCTGTGCTAACTGAACTGCACCTGACAAACAGCACCTTTTATGAAAAAGGTACACAGATCTTTATTGATGGACTGATGAATGCCCAATGTCAACTGGAAGCTCTGAGGTTAGTAAAACTTATTATTTATTTTATTGTATGGATATTTGTCTTTCTGTCTATCTATACATTTGTGTAATTAGTGAAATACATACACAAAAAAATACATAGACAAAAGATTCACACACTTAAAATTACATGGTATGGTATGACAGGTGGTCAGTTCATCACTGTCATCCAGACTGAAATATCTAAAGTACATATATAAAGCATTGTATGTACATGCCTTTATGCAAGTTTCACCTGTTTTGTCCTCTGTATTTGTAGTCTCTCAGGTTGGGGATACCCAGATGAACTATGTGAGGATTTGGAATCAGCTATCAAATCAGTAACCTCAAATCTAAGAGAACTGGAGCTGAGTGGAAACATAATGAGGGGCTTATTATGCTCTCTTCTGTCTGTTGTGCTATTCAGCCCTAAACTGGAGAAGCTCAGGTAAGTCTCAGACATGTTTTTGCCCAAAACGCATGTATTCTGCAGTCTAAGATTATTTGCTAAACCCTCCACTCTGTATTTTATACATTTCTAACATAATGTTATTTTTTTGGTCATCTCTGCACCAAAAGACTGAACCGAAATGGTCGGACTGCAGACGTCTGCAGGGAGTTGGTGACAGCACTCTCATCCAACTCATGTCACCTGCAAGAGCTGGATATGAGTTACACCTGTTTGGGAGACTCAGAAATGGAAATCCTCTGTGCTGGTCTGATGAGCACAAACTGTAAACTCAAAATACTGAGGTATAAGAGCACTGCATTATCAAAGTTCATTTTCGTATGGAAAGATTTGTGTTTAATATTAAGAAATTAAAGTATAATCCTACATTTGTCACTCAGTGTCAGTCACAACAAACTAACTGAGAAAGGTTGTGAGACAGTGGCCTCAGCACTCAGCTCCAGAACCTCCTGCCTGACAGAGCTGGACCTGAGCTACAATGATGTGCAGGACTCAGGAGTGAAGACGCTCTGTAATGCACTGATAAACCCACAGTGTCGTTTGAAAACCTTGAGGTCAGTGTAGTATTTATTTATTGTGACTAAACTCTCATGAGACTGTAGTTGCAACTTGTAGGATGACTCCATTGTTGGTTTTAGTGTCTCCGGAGGAGTATTTGATAACACTATAAATGTATAATGATGTATGGTGCTGATTAATCACTTATCAAATTAGACAACATTCACGTGAAAATTGCTGCTGTTAGTGTATGTACCACACGCCTAAAATGTGAGTTGTTTGATTTCTGCAGATTGTCATTCTGTAAAGTGACAGTAGACGGATGTGTCGTCCTGTCCTCGGCTCTGAGGTCTGAGCACTGCCGCCTCAGGGAGCTGGACCTGAGCTTTAATCACCTGGCAGATCAAGGAGTCAAGCTGCTGACTGAAATACAGATGGATTCACGCTGCAGCCTGGAGGAACTCAAGTATGCTCAAACAGACTGTCTAACAGACACACAAGATTAACTAACAAGATTCATCTCATGTGTTTGATTTGAAGATAATATTTTGATGTTTGCACCTACTGTCCCTTTGTTTCCCATCAGTGTGGACCACAATGAAGAATGCTGGTTTGACGTGAAGCTACTGAGACAGTGTAAGAAAATTTCATTATTTTTAATTCAAAGTTAAAACAGCAAGTAAAGTATTCAATTTTAAAATATAATGCCATAAATATCAATATTTCTTATAAAAATACACATCTACATGGGACTGTGATTCTTCTATCACTGTTTTATGTTGTATTAGTGAGCATTCAGACAGGATCAGGGAAACTTTCAGTTCATTTCAGCGTTCCCGCACCAGCGGTCTGCAACGCAGGGGATGCAGCAAAAAAATGCACCGGTGTGCGGGAAAGAAGTTGACCCAGATCCAATTCTGGGAAAACCAAGCCAATCAGACCGGTCGAACCTCCACAGACAGCCTGAAATGTCTCTGAAGCAGAGACCATCCTGTGTGTGTCTTCTGACTTTGTTTATTTCATGTATCAGCTTCTAAATCTGAGACTGACTTGCAATTTACGTTGCAAAATAGAGACATGAAGAAGTTTAATTTGCGTCCGATGGTTTGAGAGCGCGCACGAGAGGGAGACATAGAGTAACAATAACAGAGAGCGAGCACCTGCCACGATAAAGCTGTTAATCGGAGAAATAAAAAGTTATTTCCTGAGTGGTTACATTCAGCATGTACAGACACGCACACGGCAACCGACCTCAGCTCCTGTCTGAACACGCGCTTAAGTAAGGCACACATCTGTCAGGTATTTTCTGTGGATCTCTAATGCAGACACAGTTCTTCTTACCATTCTGTCATTTCAAGCTCCAGATACTCAACATCCACTGCAGGCTGATCTGCATTCATTCTTCACTTGAGTTATGTTAAACTCATATCACTCCTGGGGGAAAAAACATATGCAATGAATGATTGAACAACATGACAAGTTTGGTGACAAAACATAGAGCAG
Source organism: Nibea coibor (assembly GCA_023373845.1). Lineage (NCBI taxonomy): Eukaryota > Metazoa > Chordata > Actinopteri > Sciaenidae > Nibea > Nibea coibor. The sequence continues at coordinate 5,895,929 of CM041727.1, forward strand.
ACATTCGATGATTCGAGATTGTACTATTTCTTCTGTCTTCATTGCAGATGCCTGTGATCTGACGCTGGACCCCAACACAGCGGGCTTGGAAATCAGTTTGTCAGAAGAGAACAAAAGGGCAACACGTGTTAGAGAGAAGCAGCCATATCCTGATCATTCAGACAGATTTGATGGCCATCAAGTCCTGTGTGAAGAGGGTCTGACTGGTCGCCATTACTGGGAGGTTGGACGTGTTTCAGCTGATGTTGGAGTGGCATACAAAAGTATATCCAGGGCATCAGACTGTTCAAGTGAATTTTCTTTGGGACATAATGAAAAGTCTTGGTGCTGGTTTAATGATGGGAGCTTTCATCATAACAATTCCACTCTGACCTTTGCAGGTGATTATATCCCCTGTGATACCATAGGAGTGTATCTGGATTGGCCAGCAGGTATTTTGTCCTTTTTTAGAGTCCTTCCTGAACCGATGACCCACATGTACACTGTCCGTACAAAGTTCACTGAGCCTCTCCATCCTGGTTTTTGCCTGGATGACTATGGATCAATTCACCTCTGTAAACTAAAGTAACCAGAAATCTTTGTGGAAGTGTCATAAGTATGGCCAAATACAGCCAATCTGTGCTGGAGTGAGCTGAGTAAAGATAATAAGAAAATCTGACTCATCTCACAGATTTTTATGAAGAACTCTGTCTCTTTAAGTCACTGACACTGATCTTGAAATGATTGAACCAGGTCCAGCTTGTACAGGCTCGTCTACATTCCTTCTCACAGTTCAGTCCTTCCTCATCAGTTAACTCTCTCATGCTTGTTATTATAGTTATTGCATATTGTGTTTGGCATGGAGTCTGTAGGGGCAGATGGGTGAAAAGGGGATGGTGTACTAAAGGAGAGCAAAGGAGATTAAGCAAAAAACTCCTAAGGGAAGTTTTTCCTTACCACTGTTGCCAAGTGCTTGCTCATGGTGGGAACTGTTGTGTCTGTAAATTATATTGTAAATAGTACGGCCTAGTCCTGCTCTTTATGGAAAATGTCACAAGATAACTTCTATTCAGATTTTTTTCATCTTTGCATTTTAGATAATAAAAGTGGCACAAATGTTGAATCCATTTTGAACTCCCAGCCCCAGTCTTTTTGATTGCACCTCTGCCCTCTAGACTTTATAGAGGAAATGGGAGAGTGGAGGATGTTAGCAGAGCTGACATCCATCATGAACAACTCCTGCGACTGCAGGTCCTTTATTCCAACAGCTCCCCGACTCTTTAACACCAGCATGACTTCATGACTTTTCCAATATATTTCTTACTTGTGAATAATGTATTATTAACCTTGTGTATATAAGCAGCTGTGATAAGTGAATCCCCCCAGTGTGGGATCATTAAAGTCTATCTTATCCTACATCTGATTTAAATGTGTGAAACCATTGGCGTTGTCTGTTGAATATCAGTCCTGTTTTCCTGTTGGTATGCACAGGCATACAGTATGTACAGATGGAAGAATGTACGGTGAACGTTCATGTGGATGTTTGTGTTATTATTATTATTATTTTACATTTTTTAAAATGTATTTATTGAAGCAGCATTTCTCCTTGCATTTTCTTTTCTGCATACGGATTCCACTCCCACCAAATGGTCGAGGAATTGGAATAACGTGTTCTAAATCTGACCATGTCAACGTTCAAAAAGAACTCGAGATTCACCCCAGTAGTAGCTGGGGACATGTAGAACAAGAATCGGGTGGGCTTAGGTAGAAACCGATTTGATTTGTTTATTTAATGACTTTTCTAAATCTGCATAATGTATCTCAGAAAAAAAGATTATTTAATTGCTGGGTTTCCGAGGTGCACTTGAAGGCACCATGAAGCCGCTCACACGCTGTACCGTACAAACCGATGTAGCAGGGCACTAGAAGTGTGGATATCGTTACCGCAGTGATTTTGCTGACACTACACTGTATTACATTCAAGTTATTGATTAATATTCATAATAGAAATTCCCAGAAAGTATGAACATTAGGTTGTAGCTCGTTGTCTATCTTACTATGGTTGAAAATATGCGTGTTTTGTGTTTTAACAACGCTTCACTTAAGAGTTATTGATGCCGGAAGTGCCAATATCCTTTCCTTATCTCGTAATTACAAGATAAGCACTAAGGTTTCTGGTGAGCACGAGATACTTTCTGGTGCGCACAAGAAAGTTTCTCGTGCTCACTTTTTTTTCATGTCCCTCCGAGCACAAACACTCCACTGGGTCCTCCCACCAAATGATTGCTTCGTCTTGATACATTTTTTGCTTTCAGTTTTCTTTCAGCCGATTCACCCATAGCTTTGAAAATGAAGCCTGGTTTCACATAGTTCTGCAGGACCTCAGAGACAGGGGTAAAGATTTTCTTTTTTTTTTTTTTTGGAATACTTTAGTCAAATATCTTGTTAAATCAAGAGCATCAAGTACACAAGTACAGGAAGTGTTCAGATGTTTTAACTCATAATGTGTGTGGTTCCTGCTTTTTGTATGTCTCGTGCACTTCCCTTATTCGGACTGTGTTTCGCTGAGTATGGCAGGGAAAGCAAGTAGTTCAAGGACAGGAGAGAGACAAGGACGTGAGAAACAGGCCTCGGAAGTGTCATTTTGATACATAATGTTCATTGCTGAGCAGACTCATCAGTGAGGGAGGTGTCTGAGACAGCCCATATAAAAAAATGTTTAAGAACCAACTGTTAGAGCTCCTCAGGAAGCCTGTTCTCTGTAACCCCTTCTGTGTGTTGCAGTTAGACGCTCCGTCTTGTAAAAGAATAATAAATTCAACTTAAACTTTGATACTTTGAATCCAGTCTTCCTTACTCAAGGGGTTTTCTTTAAAAATTCCCATAACAGGAAGTTTGTATTTCACATTCACAGAGCCGCTACTGAGGAAATGACATCATGGGGAGCCAATGCTCGACACTTAGGAGGCGTAAAACAAAGGAGGAGGAGTGTTACAAAATTGACCAGAAGAAAGATGAGGTGTTCATGAAAGTAGAGAGTGGAGAAAACCCAAGGTGAGACTGAAACAGTGTTTCTTTGTGTGCATAAATACACAAATTCAATAGACTGTATATATATCAGATACACAAACAGATCTGTAAAAAGGAGATGTTGTTGTCATTTGTCAGTCCTTGCCCCTCTGAAACACATGATCCTGCTCCAGCCGTCAGAGAGAAGAACGGTGAGTACAAGAGGAAACACTATCTTTATTTCAGCTGGTGATCAGAAAAAGACTCTTAAGAAAAGTATGCACATGCTTTAGAGGCCATTCTTTCTCCTGCATGCTTGTAACAGATTCTGAAGTGGACTGGGTGGACAACAACAGGGCTAAGCTCATTCAGAGTGACGCTCCAGTGATCGTGATAGCAGACGAGATGTTACAGCAGAAAATCATTCATAAAGAGTCGTACGCCAACATCAAGGCTGCCAGGACTAACCAGGAGCAGATGCGGGAGCTCTACACGGTCCTCACAACTAGAAAAGCCAAATCTGCCTTCTACAGAATTCTCCAAAACATTCAACCACGGATATTTGAAAGTATGTGAGGTCTTTTTGATGAGATGATGTCCAAAAGATGATAATATAATATTTATAATGGTTGTGCAATGATAAAAAATGACCCATTGACGCATTTCAGCTCTATTTAACGACATATGCACTACACAGTCAAAACGAAACTGCTTTGATTGATCATTTGACATCAACTCTTTTATTGCAGCCGAGGACGTCGTCGAAGTCATGAAAAAGCACAAAGCCTATCTGAAGGAAAAGTCTAGCTATGAGTTTGAAGGCACTGAAAAAGATCGTAAGGGCGCCCAATCACTGGACAAAATTTACACAGAGCTTCACATTATACAGGGAGAGAGTGAACATGTCAATAATGATCACGAGATCTGGGAGATTGTAGATAAGTCAAGGAGTCAAACAACTGAGGGCACTAAAATCAACTGCAATGACATCTTTAAAAATTGCATGTCCTCTGAACAAGACAGAAGAGAAGCGAGAGCTATCAGAACTGTGATGACAAAGGGAATTGCTGGTATAGGAAAAACTGTCTCTGTGAAGAAGTTCATCCTTGACTGGGTAGATGGGACAGCCAATCAGGACTTGGACTTCATCTTTGTGATGCCATTCAGGGAGCTAAATCTGGTCAAAGGCCAGCAGTTTAGCCTTGAGACACTGGTGAGAGACTTCTATCCAGAACTAAAAGACATAACAATCCCAACAGTCTTTGCTAATCACAAAGTTTTGTTCATCTTTGATGGTCTTGATGAGAGCCAACTTGAACTAAACTTCAAAACAGCCGAAAGACTGACAGATGCCACCAAGGAATCATTAGTGAACACTCTGGTGACCAACCTCATCCGGGGACCTCTTCTTCCCTCCGCTCTTATCTGGATAACCTCAAGACCAGGAGCAGTCCATCGCATCCCTCGCCAGTATGTACAGCAGTGGACTGAGGTCAGAGGATTTAATGATGCACAAAAAATACAGTACTTCAGGAATAGAGCTGAGGACGAGGCAGTTGCTGAAAGAATAATTACCAACATTACAATGTCCCGGAGCTTGTACATTATGTGTCACATACCTATCTTCTGTTGGATTGCTGCAAAAGTTCTTGCGTGTTTGCTAGGAGAAATGGACAACACCCAAGATGACAACATCAAGATACCCACAACTCTTACTGAGATGTACACACACTTCCTTTGCATTCAAATGCAAGTAGCAACTGATAAGTATGACATGCTGAATGAGTCAGACGTAGCCATCGAGGAGATCTTGAGGTCAAATCTAGAATTCATTTTGAAATTAGGCAGGATGGCATTTGAGCATTTGAACGAAGGTAAAATCATATTTACTGTCCGTGACCTGAATGAGTATGGCATCGACATAAACAAAGCTGGAGTTCACTGCGGGTTGTTTACACAGATATTCAAAGAAGAGAATGTGTTCAACGTAAAGAAACTCTACTGCTTTGTGCATCTGACAGTTCAGGAGTACTTTGCGGCTCTGTTTGTGTACCACAGCTTTGCAAGTAAAAAAATAGACTCTCTAAGCCTCAAGAACTTCCTGCTGATGGATTCTAAGGAACAGCAGAAGTCTAACTTGGATGCAGATCGAGTTGATTTACCTTTGGATGAGCTGATGCAAATTGTGATAGCTAATTCAACTCAGAGAAAGACAGGAGAACTGGACATGTTCCTCAGGTTCCTTATTGGTATGTCTCTACAATCAACACAAGAACTGCTTCAAGGCCTGATTCAGCAGACAGAGGAACACTCTGCAGTTGTTGAGAAAATTAGGTCAAGTCTAATAGAAATAGATTTATTGGACTGCTCACCTGAAAGATATCTGAACCTTGTTCACTGCCTGGCTGAGCTGAAAGACAGCTCCCTTCATGAGACTGTGCAGAAGTATCTGAAACCAAACAATGTCCCAGAAAAACAGCTCTCCCCTGTTCAGTGCTCAGCTCTGGCCGACTCAATCCTAATGTCAAATACGCCTCTAGATGAATTTGACCTGAAAAAATTCAGACCATCAGCAGAAGGTGTTTTTAGGCTTCTCCCAGCTATGAGGAACAGCAGAAAAGCAAGGTGAGTTGGTTTCTTAAAGTGTGTATCTGCATTGCAATCACTAACACACAAACAGTTTTTAAGTTTTCATATAGCACAAACAAGCGCACAACACTAACATTACGGCAACTTCATTGTATGTTCAAACCAAAACTGATCATGCATGATTGCCCTTTTTAATTTCCGCAGAATCTCAGGGGTGGTTCTCAATGCTCAGCTTTCTGAACCAATCTCCTCGGCCCTCCGAATGCCAAACTCTGTGCTAACCGAACTGCACCTGATAAACAGTTTCTTTTATAAACCAGATACACAGATCTTTATTGATGGACTGATGAGTGCCCAATGTCAACTGGAAGCTCTGAGGTTAGTAAAACTTATTTTATTGTATGGCTATTTGTTTTTTCTGTCTTTTCTATTTATACATTTGTGCAAGAAGTGAAATACATACACAAAAAAATACATAGACAAACTTTAAATTACATGGTATGGTATGACGGTCATCGCCCTCTAGTGTTACACCAGGCGGTCAGTTCATCACTGTCATCCAGAGGAAATATCAGTAAAGTACATATATAAAGTATTATACGTATATGCCTTCATGCAAGTTTCACCTGTTTTGTCCTCTCTGTTTGTAGTCTCTCAGGTTCGACAGACCCAGATGAACTATGTGAGGATTTGGAATCAGCAATCAAATCAGTAACCTCAAATCTAAGAGAACTGGAGCTGAGTGGAAACATAATGAGGGGCTTATTATGCTCTCTTCTGTCTGTTGTGCTATTCAGCCCTAAACTGGAGAAGCTCAGGTAAGTCTCAGACATGTTATTGCCCCAAACTGAGGTATTGCTGGTGAATCAAGGTTCTACATCTGATTTCTTGGCTAGTTCATAAAAAGAACAGCTGATGAATATTAGATGATAGATGCATCATTGTTGTTGGATCTCTCTTTACTGTGAGCAATACTGAATCAAAGTATTCTGCAGTGTAAGATTATTTGCTAAACACTCCGTGTACATTTATGCCACCTTTAGCTGCTGTCAGCTTGTTTTGGATCACGAGTCAGTTTGGTAGAGCTGGACAGTATGGCCTGTTTATACATTTCTAATATAAAGTCATTTTTTTGGTCATCTCTGCACCAAAAGACTGAACCGAAATGATCGGACTGCAGACGTCTGCAGGGAGTTAGTGACAGCACTCTCATCCAACTCATGTCACCTGCAAGAGCTGGATATGAGTTACACCTGTTTGGGAGACTCAGAAATGGAAATCCTCTGTGCTGGTCTGATGAGCACAAACTGTAAACTCAAAATACTGAGGTGAAAGACTCCACTGCATTATCAAAGTTCATTTTTATATGTATTCTGATGTTCATGTATAATATTAAGCAATTAAATTGTATTCTTACATTTGTCACTCAGGGTCAGTCACAACAAACTAACTGAGAAAGGTTGTGAGACAGTGGCCTCAGCACTCAGCTACAGAACTTCCTGCCTGACAGAGCTGGACCTGAGCTACAATGACGTGCAGGACTCAGGAGTGAAGATGCTCTGTAATGCACTGATAAACCCACAGTGTCGTTTGAAAACCTTGAGGTCAGTGTAGTATTTATTTATTGTGACTAAACTCTCATGAGACTGTAGTTGCAACTTGTAGGATGACTCCATTGTTGGTTTTAGTGTCTCCGGAGGAGTATTTGATAACACTATAAATGTATAATGATGTATGGTGCTGATTAATCACTTATCAAATTAGACAACATTCACGTGAAAATTGCTGCTGATAGTGCGTGCTGACCACACGCCTAAAATGTGAGTTGTTTGATTTCTGCAGGTTGTCATTCTGTAAAGTGACAGTAGACGGATGTGTCGTCCTGTCCTCGGCTCTGAGGTCTGAGCACTGCCGCCTCAGGGAGCTGGACCTGAGCTTTAATCACCTGGCAGATCAAGGAGTCAAGCTGCTGACTGAAATACAGAAGGATTCACGCTGCAGCCTGGAGGAACTCAAGTATGCTCAAACAGACTGTCTAACAGACACACAAGATTAACTAACAAGATTCATCTCATGTGTTTGATTTGAAGATAATATTTTGATATTTTCACCTACCGTCCCTTTGTTTCCCATCAGTGTGGACCACAATGAAGAATGCTGGTTTGACTTGAAGCTACTGAGACAGTGTAAGAATATCATTATTTTTAATTCAAAGTTAAAACAGCAAGTAAAGTATTAAATATTAAAATGTAATTCCATAATTATCAATTTAGAATTTTAATAAAAATATCCTTCCAGTGTGGACGTACATTACATAAAATGCACATCTACATGGGACTGTGATGCTGCTATCACTGTGTTATGTTCAGGGAAACTGGCAAAACCGGAGGTGGATTCATGGACTAAACTCTCATCATATACTTCTGCGTGTGTTCTGACTTTGTTTATTTCATGTACCTTTGTAGCATGTACCATGTAGCTTTTAAATCTGAGACCAACTCGCAATTTACGCCGTAAAATAGAGAAGAGTTTAATTTGTGTCAGATGGTTTGAGAGGGCGAGAGAGAGAGACATAGAGTAACAATAACAGAGAGCGAGCGCCTGCCATGATAAAGCTGTTCAAGCTGCAGGCTGATCTGCATTCATTCTTCACTTGAGTTATGTTAAACTCATATCACTCCTGGGGGGAAAAAACATATGCAATGAATGATTGAACAACATGGCAAGTTTGATGACAACACACAGAGCAGACATTCGATGATACGAGATTTTACTATTTCTTCTGTCTTGATTGCAGATGCCTGTGATCTGACGCTGGACCGCGAGACAGCAAGCTGGGAAATCAGTTTGTCAGAAGAGAACAAAAGGGCAACACATGTTGTTCATAAGCTGGCAGTAAATCATTCACCCAGAATGGTTGGCCATCAAGTCCTGTGTGAAGAGGGTCTGACCGGTCGCCATTACTGGGAGGTTGAATGTGATTCAGCTGATGTTGGAGTGACATACAAAAGTATATTCAGGGCATTTTCTTTGGGACGTGATGAAAGGTCTTGGTGCTGGTGTAAGTATGGGAGCTTTTCTCATAACAATTCCACTCTGACCTTTGCAGGTGATTATATCCCCTGTAATACCATAGGAGTGTATCTGGACTGGCCAGCAGGTATTTTGTCCTTTTTTAGAGTCCTTCCTGAACCGATGACCCACATGTACACTGTCCGTACAAAGTTCACTGAGCCTCTCCATCCTGGTTTTTGCCTGGGTTACTCTGGATCAATTCACCTCTGTAAACTAAAGTAACTGAACAGAAATCTCTGTGGAAGTGTCATAAGTATGGCCAAATACAGCCAATCTGTGCTGTGCACCTCCTGCATGAGACTGTGGTGGGCTTAAACAACTCCTTCGGCAACAGACCACTACTGCTACTCCCACCATGTAAGAAGGAATGCAACTGCAGGTCCTTCAGTCCAACAGCTGTCCGACTCTTTAACACCAGCATGACTTCATGACTTTTACATATATATATTAATATATATAATATATTTCTTACTTATGAATAGTTTATTATTAACCTTGTGTATATAAGCAGCTGTGATAAGTGTGGGATCATTAAAGTCTATCCTACATCTGGTTTAAATGTGTGAAACCATTCGTGCTGTTGCTTGTATCAGTCCTGTTTGCCTGTTGGTATGCGCGGGCATACAGTATGTACAGATGGAAGAATGTACGATGAGCGTCCATGAGGATGTTTGTGTTATTTTTTTATTACTTTCAATGAAGTCCAATAAAAACAGTCAACAGTATTTCTCCTTGCATTTTCTTTTCTGCGTTCCACTCCCACTCTGACTGAATGTCAAAGATATAGATATAGAATAAAAGTTACTGTGTTGTGTTTTACTCACTTACTTCAAGGAATTGACAATTTATTACAATTTAATCTGGGGTTTTGCACCTTCATCCAAATTCATAGTTGTGCTTGGCCACAGGACTGCATCCTCATAACCCTGATCAGATATTAAAGGTTGTATTCCATAGTTCGATGCTCTCACTTAACACTGTTCTGTTTACACAATGTACAAGCTTTGCACGCACGTCACGTAACACAGATGCAGATGCAAAGTCCTAATTACTCAAGTCAAGACGAGCTGCGGCTCTTTTCTTTTCAAGCATCCACAGAGCGACTTCGGCAGCCGTGGAAAAGACACGACAACATCAATCTAGATTTGAAGATATGTCTTGTTTGACTTTGTATCACTGTCGCTGCATTCTAATGGTGTAACACTAGAGGGTGATGTCTAACAGGATATCACATACCAGGCCAGCTCCTGCTGCTGGAATGTGGTTTATTGTGTGCATGTGTGCTTGTATAAATGACATTTTAAAAGTTTATCTATAAAGAAACACATGAACTCACAATGTCCTGTATACTTGCTCTTCCATGAAAGCTCAGGGTTGCTTCCTGCAGCGCCTCAGTTTTTCTGGAAGAATGCAGCTAATTTGAGTTTCAGTTCCTAATACATTAAAATGATTTGAATATAAATATTTGATGAATTTAAAGCTTATAAATTTAAAAGTTAATTTTCCTACTTAATTCAACAGGGACCTTAAAACTGGTGAAAGCAGATGGACACACACACACACACACACACACACTGTAAGAAAGTTTTCTTCAGGATCACATCCTTCATGCATGAATCACCTTCTGTTTGAAATTGATTTATGCATATTATTTATTCATATCGTCATCTTGATTTGCCCATATGTTGTAAAAGTCAGGGGGTATGAACAGTTTTGTAAACATAAAAAAAAAAAGTTCAGATCATCTGGGGGCGTGTATGTCCCCTGTGCACGTCCCTGGAGGTTGTGCTAACACAGCAGGCCTATCAAAGGGACAGGTAATGGAAATTAGCAGGAGTTATGCTGTGATGCACTATTGCAATTCTCTTTGTATACTGTACATCAAATTAATATTAAATGAAACGGAAAGATTTGATTCAATAACCAAAAATAAAAGAAATACATTAAGCTGTGCTAACTACCTTCCTACCTGCAGTAGCAACCAAGTGCTACTAAGCTCTGGCTCTGCCCGTCGCCATCTTGGCAGTCCTGCCTCTGTCGTCTCCTGGCTAATCCAGTGGGAAAATATGTTGAGTGTGGGCGGACCTGAGACTGGCTGAATGAAGCCGCCTGTAATGACACCCACCTGTCAATCAAAGTGGCCTGGCTCTGAATTATGCATAACGTTAAGCCTTAATATAATTTGAACAGGCGAGTTATATAGAAATTCAGCCTCAGTCCAGTTGTCATGAATAGGTGAATTATATTTTTTCGCTCCGGGCTGCAAACATGATTATTTCTGCTGTGAAGTCGGACAGTTCATTATGGGGACGTATGGAGATTGACTCGTTCTGTAGCCAGCCTGAAGTGGACGTTTGAGGTACTGCAGTCTTTGGCACTTCCATTTTGGCTTCAGTTGACAGCCACGAGGATACATAATTAACTAATGCTACGTTCATTTATAGGATTACATTAAAAATAATTCAAGATAAGCATATAGCATTTCCCCCACTGTGTAGGAGCTGATTGTGTCATCTTTTAGCCAACTCGTGGAGCTAATTAGCGTACAGTAATTAGCTGTCTGCCTATAGAGTCTGCCAAAATCATCAAAATCAATGATTGCCAGCTATAAATTAGGAGCCCGCTTTAGTCTGTCACTGTTTGAAACCCACTGTAAAACTGCTAACATCATCATTGTAAACGTAGCTAGCTAAAAAGGGGTCTGTCGCTCTGGACAAACACTTTCATCCCTAGAGCCAAGCCACCAGCGTGGTCACATGTGAGGCTGCAGCTGCTTCCCTCATCAGCTTGTAGTGCATTTCAGCGTATTTGGCTGTTGACACTAGTTACTTTCATTGACAGACAGCCATGCGTACCTGCCTGACGCTGAACATCTGCACAGTAAGTCATACGCGCAGTCTAGTTGGATTATTCTATTTACAGAATTAACATTTCCTGATCCACGGTCCTTGAGAAACCAAACTGTTCAGATTTGTCGAGGCAGGTGGTGAGAGTGGGACGGGAAAACGACTCCCAAATGTGTTTCGTCTTCAGTAAGGCAGAGGGAGGAAGAAGGCCTCGAAGTTTCTCTGTGAGTGCTATCATTGCGGTCAATCGCACAATACAGGTGTTGCTATTAGGCTGTATTTCGGGTTTATTTTGTAGACGGCTTTGCAATAATAAAAAAAACAGCGATTTGATCGACGTCTGCAGCAGCATATGAGTAACTGTTGCCTTGGGGGGGGGGCAATTCATTGCGGCATTTATGAGCCGCAATGAATTTGATTCTTCCAGGACAATAATAATATGTAAATGAGAACGACTAAACAATGAGTTCAATGCATGAAACACAGTATAACTGTTCGCAGAGAGGACAGGTCTGAAACTCACTAAACAGATGTTGGCTGTTTTTTCACTCACTGAAAGGAGGAAGAGAATAAGCAGAAGAGATTGAGCTGTTTTCATATTTCCTACAGTGCACCACAGCTGCCAGTTTACGGCACAAAGACCTGCTTACAGAGGTTCGCTTTGCGAGCCGCGGCTGTGGCCGAGTTCCAGGGCCACCACATGTTATTTCTAAATCACCATGTGATTGGTTCTACACGCAGCGCTACGCGTAATTATATTTCCATTTACCGTGAGAATTGCAGGATATTAAAAAGATCTCATGTTAAAAAAAATGTTTCACATGGGACCTGCGATGCACTCAGACATTCATCCACGCCTTCTGTTATCATTTTCACCCAAACTGTGACATTTATTATTATTTATATATTCTCCTTAATGTGTTCTTAAACAGCGGGATATCGATGACAGGCACACCTCCTGTTGGCCGGACACTGTAACTTCCTGTAGTCTACGGTTGCCTGGCAACATGTAGTTTTCACATTTCAGAGTAAACAGATTATATGATCGTTTACCGCTTATTAAGATTTAATAAACGGGTTATAACACACTACAATGTAGTTGTATGTAGGACATTTATTAATATGCAGCGTTTGTCAGTGACTATAACTGTATCATTCATACATTTCCAACCAAAGTTGAACTACAACTACATTAATAAACACACACTTGCTTGCCATTACATTATGACGTAATAATTCGATAGTGCTAAACAGAAAGAGGACTGTGGAAACATTTTCACATATTGCTCTTCCTCTGTCATTATCTCTTTTCCGTGTGCGCTGACTTGGATGTGCTTTACATCTATGTCCTTTGTGTGTGTGTGTGTGTGTGTGTGCGTCTTCGTGGCTGTCTATAAGTGGAAGTATTTCAAAGTTGACTTTCATGTTTTCTTTTAATGGGGCACATATTGAGCTTGTGTTAAGCACACTGTAGAGACAGTCGAGGAAATGTATGAGGAGGTGTGTGTGTGTGTGTGTGTGTGTTTAAAGCTGCCTGTGTGTTTCAGAGGGAGTAATTTGGAGTGACAGCCTTACTATTGACAGCTCAGCATGAACATAACCCCAGACATGTGGAATCCGGCGTTACATGTCTCATTTCACCTTTTACCTGCACATCCACGCACATTATGCTGACACGCATGCACACTCCTGCTGTTCAGCCTTTTACAGCCCTCATACATCATTTAGCTGCTGAGTAAGTCGTGTCCATCTCATTTTGATTTGAATTTCTTTCCGCGCCGTCTCCATTAAGCCTCCGGAACTGTAAATATTTTGAGAAATGGAGTTTGCATTGGACGTTTGGTGAAATTATGTTTGTGCGTTTTGTGGACCATTAACAGAGTGAACAGAAGTTGAGTACATAACTAATGTGTTTGCTGCACGTATGTTAATGTATAGCGCTGATGGTAGGAAATGGTAATTCTTCTAAGCATGCATCAGGCTTCAGCCTCCAGTACATTTTTTTTACAGCCACCCAGTGAGTCATATGAGCCACTGGTAGTACAAATTTGATTTTCACCGCTGCAGTTAATCCATTTCTGCTGCATTAGGCCGTAATATAGGCCATATTCATAATTGAAAATGAGGATAGGTCACTCGCGCACATTTATTCTTCACACATCCATGCAGAGCAAGACAGAAAGACAGGATCAGGAGAACAGATAGTACTACAAATGTGTGCTGTAAAGGTATAACAAAAAAAGTAGACGTTTACTTTTCCACAAAGCGCTAACGTCACACCAGGAAAAAATCCCACAGAAATGGCGACAAGTGTGAATGAAATCCAGGCAGCCTCATGCTGTTTTAGGTCAGCTTAAAGAATAAAGAATCTTAAAGGCATATTTCTTTGATCGGCGTGAAAAACAAACTGAAAGACAGATCAGAACTAAAGTAGGTGGCATGGATAATTCACTTGTCACCTGCCTGCACGTGAACTCAATATCAGACTGAATAATGAAGTCAAACAAGGTGTGGGGAAACAAAGTTTCAGCAATAGTTTGCTGTTTATGGAAATGTGCTTATTTCCATCCCCGTTGAGAGTTAGTTGCCAGAAGACAGGCTGGAAGGCGGCTGGAGGCAGCTTCATATTTACCATATAAAGATGAGAGTGGAATGGATATTTTCATCTGACTCTCAATAGGAAAACAAATAGGTGCATTTCCAAAAATGTTGATACACTGTGTGCTTACTACAGCCTCAGGAATGACCTGTGGAATCAGCACGTCTCTGAAACCATGAACTTTAAGATATTATGTCTCATTTAATATCAATCAAAGAATTATGACATTTTATGTATTATTGTTCACTTGAGTCAAGTACAAAATGACAACATGTGGTCTGAATCTTCTCTTCTGAGTTACTTCTGTTGCTTTTTTTTTTTTAATGGAGCCTTTCTGATGCCACTGGGAAGAAGTTGGTGGTCCATTTCTAATCCTGCCACACCTGCTTTGAATAAATAAAACCAAAGCACGGAGAGGTAGCGGGCAGGTTACGGGGACGACGGTTAAGAATGTTAATGCAACATCCTTGTTTGACAACATTTTGCATTAATATTTCAAGGAGGGAGCTTTCAGAAGTAAAGCGTTAAATCTAAAAGCCATACTTTTTCAGCTTCTCTGAGCAAATAGACACGGACATGGAAATCAGGAGGTCAAGTCAGGGTTCTTGACAGATAATACACGGGGGAGAAAGTCCTGTAGTTTGACTAAGAAAACAAATTCCACGGAACAAAATGAACAGCAAACTGAGACAGTCATCTGAATTATTCCAGTTTATTATCTATGCAGGAATAGGACTGCTTAGTTTTTAAAAATCCAGCATTTCCCATCTTTAATGACTTTAACGTCAATTAGCTCACATGCAGGGATTTAAATCAAGGATTACACACAACAGTATAAACACATGCTATTTCTCTCTCTCGCACAGTAAGTGTGTGCGTGCACACTGTGGTGCTGGAAGTAGGCTCGCACCGGTTTGATGTTTCCTTTCTTTGCTATCATGAATATTTGATTCAGCTCACCATCCCCAGAAGGTTCCATCCAAATGAAAGCTAAAATAACAGCTTCAACAACAAACTACAAGAGCAGCAACAGCAGCAGCTGCAGCGAGAGCACGCAGCTATAGCCTGACAGTGGTGACGTGCACGAGGACGTGTTAGCTCGTTTCCAGTGCTTCCCCTTTCACTCACCCTCTGTAGCATGAGGGAGAGAGAATACAGAAAAAAAAAAGTTTTGGAGAATAGTTACTGGAAAGAAGGTGCCTTAGAGGAAGATATCTTGAAATGAAAGGAAAGGAAAAAGTGAGACCAACACAATGTATCTTGATCCAGAGGAGTATCTGCCATCATGCAGACTCCACAGAAAATGGAGGATGAGTGAGGTAAAGGAGGCACGGGCTGAATAACGACGGAAAGGATGAAAGGACGATAGTGAAGGAGGGAGCGAGGCGGTCATTAGGAGGCAGTGCTGCACTTCCTATCGCCGTGCTGCGCTGCATGCCCTTGATGATGTTAATGCGCGCACATTTGTGTGTTTGTGTGAATTCATTATGTGGAGTCATGCTTGAATGTGTATGTTCAGTTGAAGGATAGTGTCGGTTCTGGTGCATGTTAGTGTGTGTGTGTGATTTGGTTTATAGGTTCACTGTCCTTGGAGGAGATAAGCTTCATGCAGAGCTTACATATCAGGGGCGTGGACGGGAATGAATTCATGAGTGTGGAGGAAGAGTTTAGGATGAGAGCGGGAATGATTGAGGGACATGAGGAGAAACGAGGGGAAGGAAGGGAGGGACTGGAAGGTGGAGGTATAAACAGGTCCCTTCCTCTCAGCCGGGCACCTGCTGAAAGGACAGCTGGTCCTGATGTTATATGCTGTACAATAAAATGAAGGCCTTTGCTCGCTCACCCACACAGATCACTGAGTGGCCGGATGCATTTGCACCTTTTCACCAACTGGCTAAAATGTTCCCGAGCCCCTCTCTGATGCTCTTTGGATGCATTTACACCTGCTGTTTGAACAGTTATCTAATCTTCCCAAGAAGCGTGAGGTTTAAAAGTTGCTTATGTGCTGCTGTTTATAGTTTAGGCCAGCCACCTTTAGTTCTTAATATTATTAATATTCTTAAACTTTGGCAACAGTTTGGGGAAGATCCCCTCTTGTTTCAAGAAAACACAGTTTTACAGGATTGCCGTGTAAGAACCATAGAGAGTAGTACGTAGTGGACAGAGCCACCATGACACCACACATAGGAACCATTGAACCAGCCACCTAAGACGGCATCCACCTGTCAGTGGCCATGTTCTTCATTCTGTATCATTTTAAGCCTTGATATATTTTTGATTTTTTTTAATCAAGCTGCAAAACATGTTTCATATTTCTGCTTTGAAATTGGGCCTCTAGTGACTGACTCACTTTGGCTCTTGCTGCCTCAAGTGGCTGTTCAAGGGAGTGTAGCTTTTGTCGCTCCATTGTTGGAAGGTATTCCTCGGCCATGGAGGTTGCTGCTGTTGCTGGTAAGGACTCGAGTTTCCTGAGACTAATCCTGTTGTGACTGAATGGGAGCAAATCCCTGCAACTAGGTTCCAGAATTTGGTGGAAAGACCCCCGGAGAGCCAAAACAAATCCATTTGGCTACACTGTGGGGACCAGGAACATAGGAAAAGGACGTGATAACCCATGATCAGTTTGAAGAAAAAGGTTATTTCGAGAAAAGCAAAATGCAATTAGTTACCCGAACCTATAGAAGTCTGGAGGAAGCCTGGGCCAGCCGCACAATGACCCAGAGAGGAATAAGGAGCAAAACAAGCTAACTTTAAGGAGGTCAGAAGGCTTCTTTGTTCAACAAAGAGAGCTCCTTCTCTTCCAGCCTCCCTTAAATTTGGGGGCAGGGCCACCCACTCATCACCCAGAAATCAGGAACACCTTTGGGAGGGAAGTGAGGGAGAAGAACACAAGAGGCTGTTACGGCAGTATATTACTTTCCATGGTCTTAGAATAAGTACTGCTTTTGGGCCATGTCGTGTACATGGAAATAGAGTCCAAGTGACACTTGGAAACAGTCTTGACTCTAAATGATCATGTCTCATCATTCTTAGAGACCCCATTACGAGCTAGTCGCTGTAGGTATCTGGTATTCAAGTGGAAATAATGAACAGCTGATGGAACATTGAACAGAATCAGGGGCTGAGCAGAAGAACGTTAGCTCAAGAAGCTACAGTGCCGAGCTGTCGAGGGGATATTTTTACTCAGAACTGTCATTAGCTTAAATGTATAGCTGCTATAGCACCACCTCAGGTTCACCAGTGATCCACGTGTTTGCCCGTTGTGGATAGAAACGTCTGTCTGTACTGTCTATGCTTATAAATAGACAACTGCATCAATTAAATGTTGACAGGTTTCCTCGTCAGGTTCACGGTGGGGCTAACTTTAGACGAGAGGAGGGGGTGCACCCTGGACAAGTCACCAGCTCATCACAGGGCACATAGAGACAAACAACAACATTCAAGATTTGTTGATTCAAAGATTCAAAATTAAAAGTGTAGCGTAAAGTTCCCCTGTAGATGTGTCAGGGACGATGGAGACTGTCTCACGGATAATCTGAACATCCTGAAACAATATAAAATATTTGTTAGTGTTAAGAATGTATGCATAAGAGAGTGTCTGAGAACCTCAGAGCAAACATTTTGTTTATTTCACGCGTATCTCAGCGTGCTTCAGCCAGGTTGATCTGCTCAGTGCGTACTTACTGTGGTGTCCTAGTTTTTGCCTCGCAGCCTTTGAGGTCAAATAAGGAGCGAACTTTCCACATCGTGTAAAGACGAATAAGAGCTACAGGCGAGCAAGCACACACACACACACACACACACACACACACACACTGTCATGCTGTCAGGATACATTTTCATTGATGCAATTAAAGCAACGTCATCGTTCACATAATCAATGACAGCAGCAAAACAAACAGGCTGGCAGATTCCACAGTTCCTGCAGGCTTGGGAACACACACACACACACACACACACACACTGGCAACTTTGCTTTGTTAGCATTGAACCCACTGATGTCAGAGAGTGTTCTAGTTATGAGAAAGAGTGTATCAGACCTGCAACAGGACTGCAAGTACAACAAGTGCAAAGACAGACATGTTCTTTCGCGTTTGAAACATATACATTTTTGTTTGTATCCCATTTTTTATGGGTTGAAGCAGAAAAAAATCCAGAAACTTTCCATGGGAAGTTAAGCTGGAGAATTTGGTCAAAATGGAAATGTATGGGAATTAATGGGAATTAACTGGAAATTGGGGGTAAGCAGTAAACATCATGATTATTTACCCCATAATAGCATCCAACCCTACTTCACTTCATGTAGTCCACACACACACATAACACATATAGCTTTAGAGATCTGGTGTTGTAGCTCTGGAACCGGACCAGGCCAGGGGGGGTTTAACTGATGGGCCTTTACGTGCAGTCTGGTTTGCTCCTTCACTCCACTGACAGTCTGAGCTTGGCATGGGACCAAGCTGGGACAGTGATGAGGTAAGTTTGGAAACTTTTTAAGCCTGCATGTGGATTTCACTTCTTGAAATTCATTGTAGCAGCTTTAAGGACACGTCCTGTCAGCTCTTTAAACTTACTGGACATTAAGCAGGATGAGGATTCAGCAATTTTATGAATGAAAATTTGTATGAAAAATTCAAATACTAAGAGCTCAGAAACAGTGTCCTCTTTCCTAACACACCATGGACGGGGACTGGGATATTTCTTTAATAAAACATTTCTTTCCTGACTCATTATCCATGCATTATTAGTTTGGAATATGCACGTGTTGATCTCCTCAGGTCTGTTTGGGCATGATTGACAGATAGTTGCACCTGTAAGACAACACGACTTTGGCTCTTATTGCTGCTGTCAGTTTGGTGAAGAGTCTCATCATACAGAGTAGATGTAATTCCCCACCTGTCTCACCACGCACTGGTTGAATTTGAATGATTTCGTTTTAATATTGGCGACTGACGTTTGTTTGTTACTTCTTGATTATAGATGTCAGGCAAACTAAGAAGTATGGAAGGAGAGAGTGAAAAAAAAATGTTATTCATTTTCAAAGAATCATATTTTGTTCATAAAGTTACAGTTAAGGGGAAAAAGGGTTTTGGCAGGTCAAAGGTTTTATTTATTTATTTAGCTAGGATAATTTTGAAGTTGCTCCCCTGGGACTAAAATCATTCATGTTTTCTATATTTTGAGGTGTGTTTTAATTTCTCCCTGCACTCTGAACACAAAGACACACACCGTAAATTATGTAACATTACTTTCATACTGTCTTTTATTTTGGCAGAGAAATTTAATTGGCTCTAAAGTGGCCACTCAGGGCTTCCGTATGTGCACAGTTAGTTAGTTTACCGAGAGCACAACTGGCTGAAAAGTTTTCTTGATCCCTTTCTAAAGGATAGATTGCGTTATTGCTGATTGTAAATGTCTTATTTCACTTGTGTGTGTGTGTGTGTGTGTGTGTGTGTTGCCTTACCTCATTCTTTTCCATTTTGCTGAAAATAGTCCCATTAAAAGGTGATTCTGCTGCCTCAGTGTGTGATTCTCCAGCTTGGATAATGAAGCCGCAGGAGACACACATTCAGAGCGGAGTTAAATCATTTCACACTCTTTTTTTGTCTCTCTCTCTCTCCCTCTCACACACACAGACACACATGCACACACACAAGCATATATAAGAGACACACAGTCTGCGATTGGAGTTAAATCACTTGACCTCTGACCTCTCTTTGGACCAATGAGAACATCCTCGACACCCGAGTGCAGCCCCGACGACAGCCTATAAATAGCAGGCAATTTAGAACAAGAGAAGAAGGGGGCATCTCAAAGATTAATGACTCCCCTCTACATGCATTTTACTACTTTTTGTTCTATCAGACTTATCTCCTCTCTTTCCTCCCACCTGCTCCACTTTGCTATCTCGCTCGCTCATTTTGTGTTCTCCCAGCACTCTCTCCCGCATTGTCTTCTTCTTCATTGTGTATATCTGTGTGTGTGTGTGTGTGACGGTCTCGTGGTAAATGCATTTACTGTGATAGGCAATTTTCCCGTAATTCGAAATCCTTTTCTCTATACGGCCTCTTCTTTGCCTTCCTATACTGTCGCACTCGCAGCTCTGCCGACGCTCATTGCGGGGACAAATAAGATGTTAATCTTCTACTACCCTTCCTCGCTTTTTTTTTTTTACCCCGCCGGAGTTTTCTGTAGTAAAATTTGATCTACTCGGGTAAGGTTTGCCGCATGTAGCCCGTTTCTCACACACGCTGACAGACACACTCACACCTGGGAGCTTCACCTCACTGTTAATAACAAGTAGCTCAGCTGGAGCAGTTTCAGAGCTAAATGCTTCACTCAAAGGCACCTAAACAACATGATGGCAGGCGGGCGGGCGGGAGGGAGGGAGGGAGGGAGGGGAAGAGGATGCAACAACACACACCCGCGCTCGCACACATTGCATTCAAACTGGCAATCCTCCAGAAAAATGTTATTTATATAGCATTTATTCTCTGTTCCACCCGCCTGTAACACATTAAAACAAGCTTAGACCCTCCACTAAGAGCAAAAAAAAACCCAAACTCCTCTGGGCGTTACTGTATCTGTAAACTTCTGGTGACATTTTGAGCAGCCGGGAGCCGTTTCCCCTGAACTCCGACCACAACCTGATTGTTTACCGTTTACCTCTGCACTCTGCGGTTGGTTACTCAGTGATGCAGTGATTTCTTCCCTCTCGTCACAGTGTGAAAAACACACACACACACACAGTTTAGTTGTTGTTGCTGTGACCTCGTTCACTGTGCGAGAATATAACATGCAAACTGAGGAAGTATGACAACAAGTGAGACACAGATGGAAGCAGACAGCGTGGGAAACAGAGTGCACTGACTTTTCAGACAATCGGAAAATCATTTCTCATTTCTCTGATTGACTACCTGTGAGCTCTCATTCACTGCCTGCGTCACTCGGCCGCAGCTACCTCACTCTCTCTCAAACCGGACACCAACCAGAGGAGCCTTCTCCGGCTCTCTGTGTCTTCCCTGTATTTTGCAGCTCACGTACAGATGTAGACGTTGGGTACATGAAATAAACCAAAAGTACACAACTGGAAGAGTTTATTTCTCCAAAACTTGAACCTGGCTCTACTTCTCTGTTGTTGGTTGGTTGGTTTTTCAGCATACCCTGCAGCCCAATTCTGTCTTTGTCTTTGGCAATGGAGTTTTATTTAAGTTTTAGAAAAAACAGTATGTGATGTTGTTGATTATACAGTTTATACAGTTGCAAGAGCAATTGATAGGATCATCTTTGGACCCAATGCATCTGAAATAAAGAGACACTTGTAATGCTATTATTGATGCCCTTGAGTTCAAGTTCCACTCACCGTTAGTCATCAGACCTCGTGCTAAGAGTAGGGTTCAGTGCTTTTCTTATTCTTCTTGTTCTGTGCTAATTGCATTTACTTGTTGTCCAAGTATCAAACAGTCCCTGATTAGACTGCCAAAATGAAAACAGCTCAGCAGAATTAAAAAAAAAAAAACAGCAGCACCGTGGCCTCCAGGACCTGATTTGTAGACAAACCAAAAGGCGCCGCGCCTGAGGAGCCTCTGGCGGCTCTCCAGCTGCTCAGGTCTTTGCAAATCACAGAACTCTGACACTGTAAGCCCAGGAGGTGTGAAGGGTTCAAAAATATCGCTAAATACATCTGCGAGATAACAGAACACATTTGTGTGGGAGAGGCTCAATGCAAATGGTCTGTGACTGAAATTAAAGTGTCAGTTCACCCCCAAAAAGTAGGTCTTCTCGATAAAATCTATCTTCTCAACGGAGAGTGACAATATTTTAATTTGCAGAGCTTCAAACACAAAAATATGAAATATTGTAAGTTTACCTATGCCTCCCCGCTCTTCCCCCTCTGGCCACGGCTTCATTAAACATTTCATTAATGTCAAACATCATTTACACAATCAGATGAAACTTGCCCGCACACACACACTCAGACAGAGATCCGCCCACGTACACAAACAACATCAGGAAAAACCAAAGTGACACGCTCACAATGAGATGACAAAATTAGAGCGGCGCCCTGTAAATTACAGTATCGCGCACGGTTTCACAGAGAGCTCTGGATGCACTCAGACACGTGGCGCACGCTCACACAAGTGGGGAAGAGACGATTCATGTATATATATTTGGGTAAAAGTGTGTATTGCCTTGTGTGTGTGCTGCGCATGACATTCGCACTGATTCATAATCCCAAGAGAGCAGGAGTGAGGGGAAAACGAGAGAGACGAACGGCGATCCGAGCAACATGCAGAGAGGCTCAAACGTCAATACGGAGAGGAAGAGATTACTTGTTCAGGTTTGTTTTGCTAGTTAGCAATGCGGTGACCCATTATCACGGTATTGATCCTCCGACCTGCAAATGTTTGTTTGCTGCGCGCTCACATTGTATGCACACATCAACTGACCCCTTTAAATCTGCTATAATCAATATTTTTGCCGCCCTCCGTGGTTGCCCGCTATCCCCGCCGGTCGTGTAGCACCCAGTGGGAACGCTGCAATGCACAGACACACTTGGGAGTACACTCAATGTAAAGAATGAAAGCACCGGAGAACCGGGTGGGTTTAAGTTACTCATAAAGGGAATCTGACGCGATAGATAGCAAAGTCAGAGGAAATAAAACCACTGGCATCGCGTAGGGATGATTTATGATGAGAAACGTGTGTGACAAACTGGGATCGTTGAGTCTGAAAGACATGGGTGTTTTCCAATCTGCCTGCGTCGAGTCCCCCAATAATAAATCAGCTAACATTGCATTAATCTGAACTGAATCACCGAGGCGCTCTTTTAACATATTTGTTTACTCGTACAAAGCTGTTTCTCACGGATATGAAAATGATTTTGGTGTCAGTCCTCCTGTGACACATTGATTATTTAATGAGAGCAATGGCTCACCTCCGTCCATTTATGAACTTGTCACTTGAATATCTCTCTATTCGCACCAGTCACAGCATTTTCCACCGTGTAAGCAGGCACGGAAAGGCCTGACTCATTCAAATTGGGAATCACAATCATGTGTCTTGTGGCGCTGACATGAATGCTGAGACGCAACATTGTCTAAGAAAACAGTTACACCTCTCTTACTTACACCGCGCCGAGGCAGCAGTTCAAGGAGGAATGAGCAGGAGATAAAGTCAAAACCGGTCGGATGTTCTGTGCATTTTTATCACCATATACATTCACCGGGTTTAATGGGAAACCGTGCGATGGCTCACAAATGTGCCAAACTTCACCCATAAATGATTCAAATCTACAAGCAAGTCATTTAAATTGGCTCTGCTAAAACCAGACAGGATACAAAATGCTGAAATGGCAGGAAGCCCTAATGAGGACGCTGGTGGCAAGTGTGTGTCCGTGTGTGTGTGTGTGTGTGTGTGTGTGAGAGAGAGAGAGAGAGAGAGGAGGAGAGGGAGGAAATTCTTGCTACGAAAGGCCAATTTCCAGAGCTTTCATCATTTAGATGGAGTAAAGCCACACAGAGAGGCGAAGACTTGAATATCAGAAATCTGAACGCATGTCATTTCTGTAGAGACCCTGTCTCACTTTTCAGAACTTTCGGAAGGAGGAGACCCCGTAGAAACCAAATCGGGCAGAACAAGATGTCGGCTAACTAACAAATATGCTTCATTTGGCAGCGTTTTATTCATTGCACTGGAGGAGGAGATGGAAAATAGAAAAAGTAGAGGGGAGGAAGGCTTGGATGTTGGTAGAGGAGGCTTATTAGGGCGAAAAGCTTAAACAAAATGTTAGGAATGTCTGATTTTTAACTGGGACTGCTGCTTCAGTGCATACAAACGACAGGACACGCTGCCTGTGCATGATGAGCCTCCATCTCCATCTCTGCGTCAGGTGTCTATGAAGAGGTTAATTTTCCACTCCAGTAACAAGCTCAACTGATGACAGACCATCTCCTGGGGATTTTCTCGCCCCCTCGGGCCCTACAGGCTTTATTTAGTATTTAGCATTAGAGAAAAGTGCTGTGATTAAAGGGAAGTTGGGGTGGATTTGATTAAAGGGGACGTGGAGTGGACCTGACTCAAGGGTTTATTTTTCTTTTTTTTCCCCCACTATACTGATTAATTGGGATATTTCTCATCCCACTCCCGAGGCCATGGCAGAATGCAGCGTCAGTTTTTTTTTTTCTTCCCCCTTCTTAAAAACCACAACCCACGGAAGTGAGCTTTCTGAACCGTTTAGATGCCTTAAGTGTGGCTTAAATGCAATGTTGAGCAGATGAAAGACAATCAATAGTAGGAAGGAGGTGGTGGGGGTGAAACTGGGAGAGATCCAGATACACAAAGTGAAGAGAAAGTTTTTAAAAGTGCTGCAAAGTGATAATAGTGACCGCAATTTTGACATTTTTTTCACAGCACCAACTAATACATACATTATTTTAGTGGTACTTATTTATCAAAATATTCAGATATTTTTAATCTTTATTTTCTTCTTAGATGTTGATGAGTAGTTTAATGAACACTGGTAAATCTAATGCCATCTAGTGGTAAAGTTTCAAATTGTAACCGACTGAATACTCATCACCTCTCTCTTTAAACTTAGAGCCAGTGTCTGGTTTGTCCCTTCTGGGCTGCTGTAGAAACATGGCGGACTCCATGAAAGAGGACCCTCTACATAGAAGGCTCATTCTAGGGTTACAAAAACATAACAGCAGGTGATTATACACTAATGAAAACATAGTTATGAAAGTTATATTTCATTCATAGATCCCCTTAAATGTCACACACTGAACCCAGTATTTTTATATCAAGGTTTTCTCTTTCTTTAAATTAATTTTTGATGATTCATCTTGAACTACAATCCAATCATGAGCCAGAGATCTGTGTTTGGATGTCAGCTGGCAAAGATAGTTTACATTTCTAAGAGCTGGTTGAACTGTAATTAGTCTTTCCTCCCTCGTCCTCTAACAACACTGGTGAGGAAGGTGTGGGCGGGGGCCGACAGTCCTCTTGTAGCTCAGCATCGCTCTGTTAACGTGTCACTAAGCCCCGCCCACTCCGAGGCAGCCTTACTTATTTCACCGTAAAATATGTCAACTGCGGTTTTACTGCCACTTCAATCACATCTGTTTTCTGCCGCTTGATATTTCAATACGGCGCGAGATTAGTCTGAGTGAGACGGTGCACGTCACAGATGTTAAAGATCAACATTGAGACCTGGTAATTAGGCGATTTAGTGACGGCCTCGACAGCAGATTTAGCTTCGTTAGACACACTGCTTCAACAAACAAATTTAGAGGGCTGTAGATCAATTAACTCTGTAGCTCTCCTCCAGTATGATTGCCAGTTGCCATAATTTGCAAAATAAGGTACTTAAGCGGAACAACACCCACACGCGGGCTTGTATCTCTAAATGAATACATAAGCAAGACAGATGTTTAGATATTATAAATATGAGGCTTTGAAGGACCTCCACCAGTGTGTTCTCCTCCAGTGCATTCATTTATGTACCAGTTGTTTCTTTGTTCCGTCTCTGCATGTATCTATAGTTCTAACGATTGTGAAAGGGTGGAGGGAATAAAAGGTCAAGCACAGCAGAGGACTGATACTCATCCCGATTTTGTCTGAGCCGAACAGTCCACTACGGCCCTAAATATCAGAGGGCTAAGCTAACATTTAGAGGGCTATATTTATGCATGAGTATGAATGAAATGACCTTCAACAGGCGTAAACAAATCAGTGAGTCAATACCTGCCACAGAAGAAACTATGCAGCCTTTGAAAAAGAGTCGAAATGAACAAATGTTGAGTCTGTTAAGGCTTCATACTGATGTTTGCAAAGCACCCTGGCCATTGTTTGTGTTAATGCGTATTGACTGTATACCTTCACAGTCCAGATTGAGTTACAGGAGGCAAAAATGTATGATGAGAAAACAAACAAAGAGAGAGTGCATGAACAGAGAACACTGACACTGCACCTACGACTACACATCAGTTCATTAGCACCTGACCATTGGTCCGAACAGCAATAGGCTAATAGAACAGCTGATCTTACTGACCTGGATCAGTCCGCTCTTTGGATTAGAAGCCAAATTACACAGAGGAAAACAAACTTGTTCAGCCTTGACAATCCCAGGGACATAAAATGAGTTATTAGGAAAACCAAAAAAAAAAAAAAGAAGCTCTGAAGTGAGTCATGTGTGTCAGACGCTGCTTAATGTTAGAGCCTGTGGGGTCTGACAAGACGCAGAGTAAATAAGTGATAAAAGCTAAAGATTGAACATTAGAAACCAAAGTAAATAGTAGATTTTCACAGAGCGACCCGAGAACCCAAGACGACCAATTAGACGAAAACACTAGAGAAAGCAGGAAATAAGAGAGTCGGGGAGACAGAAAGAGGGGCTAAATGTTGAATCTCTAATTGGTCTGAAGTAGGAGAGTTGTGTGTGTGCAAGGTTGTATGTGCAACAGTAAAACCCAGTAATTAGGTCTGAGAGAACCCCTCATTATAAAAGGCTCTTGCAGCTGTTGTTAATTAAAAGCAGCGGCCTTCCAGAAAGTGCCATGCAACGGTAATGTCACCAAACAGTGGCTCTCACTACGTATCAAGTTCAGATGCAGCGCGGCGAGGGGACAGCATCCCTGATCTTTCAGAGAATGCCATGTAATATTACTGTCACCTAAGACCGCAGACGCACACGCGCACACACACACACACACTACCACCAGCACTTTTATCGCCGTGAAAGACACACTCTGAATGGCAAGAAAATGCCTGCTGACATCTTTGCTACTAATTGCAAGGGTGTTTCTGCTCCTGCAGGAGATCATTTATCAAAGAGTGTGGGTGGCACTGAGAAAACATTTTAACACGCCACGGTGGGAAAAGCACAGGTGTAAATAGCACATTTACTGATGACTGGATTTATTTTTCAGGGTCCTAGTGTTGTGCGTCATTGATGCTATTAGCATGTGTTCTTTTGTCAAAATATGTCAAAATACATGCTGTGAAAATGCTCTATGACACGACAGCTTAATTCTAAAGGTTTGCAAAGCTGCTCTGATCGATACACACACGACTATCACAAATGACTGTAATGTGGCAGGGGTCGCTTGCATTGCCAGACTAACTAAAATATCATTCGACTGCAGTTCTCCTTTAGCATTTTAGCATCTTGGAGCTTTGAGTTTTAGCCATGCAACCTTAACATTTAGTTTCACTGTCGCGTTGTCTCCAACCAAAACAGGAACTCCTGTGCTACATGCTACATGCTACAGCAGCAAACTAAGGATGGACGGATCCATTTAATCTGATACTGACATGAATAGCTGGATCAGGTGTTGGTAACAACAATGTGGTAACAACCAGCCACGACTGCTGCTAGCCAATGCGTGATTACTTTATAGCCCCCTTTGTAGGAAGTATTGGTCTGAATATCCGTCATGTGTTTTCCAGATAACTGCTAACTGCACTAAAAGCCTGAAACACTGGCTGTGTTATAAATCATCATCAGATGACAGTTGCATCACCGCACACACAACTTCGACGATAATATTTCTGGATGTGTAAATAGGCAACTATTTTCCAAGGCAGCTTTTGTGCCTCTGATTCGTTGGTTATTTAAGTTAGCTCATTTAAACACCTTGAATAAATTCTGAACGCATGCTAGCGTTCACTGGTCATTCTATTCATTATGTCCTGCTGGTGCTGCTTCTAAAACACACCACTTCTTCTTGCCAACTGCACACGGGGTGACTCATTCATGACTCATCAGTCACTCAAGCATAATCTTACATTTATTAATATGAACATTTGTGTATATTTGCTCAATAAGAGGATTTGAAGATCTGCTGCAGCTTGCATGCCTCGCTCACTGTATGAACGCGCATATTGACAACGCTTTAAATGTAAATATTTGGGCTGTTATTTATAGTCTGCTGTCCCCGTCCATTTGACACTAAGTACTGTTGTTCCTGTACAATGTGTCAGTAATGTCACTGTGACTTGTCATTTTTTTTCCTGCAGCGATGTCACCAACACATATTCCTGTGTATTTATTGTACTTGGCAGATAGTGAGGTCCTGGTCTCCAAATTGCTACAGCAGCTCTTACCATATATAGACATACAGTATTTTGGCCTGAATCCCCTGAAGCAATGCAAAACCCGGAGCCTGTAGGAGTGCTGCTGAAATCACACTGCTGGGATGTTGATGCTGATTTTTTGGAACAAATATTACACAAAAGATCCTGTCGGTAACTGTAACAGGACTGACTGGTGGCACATTTTATAAACAACGTGAAATCACACCGAGGGTAAAGAATGAAATCTTTTTCCTGCTTTTATTATATTTCTCATCTTTGTTCAACTTCAAATTCAAAACTCCAGCCCGACTGCCGTTTATCTCACATCTGATTTGATGCTTCCCATAAATTTATACATCCACTAACCTACTTTAGCTCTGTGTCTGAGCGCGTGTATTCACAGATGCCCGTGTTGTGCCACGAGGAAACATTTTGCTCTTTTGTCGCCTCCGATTTCAGCTTCTCCATCTCAAATTTATGAGTACACATGCCATATGACGGACACACACTTTATGTATTATGCACTCTGAGGAGCATGCGCTTCCTCCACTGTCATGAGAGCATGTTGCATAATGACAGTTGCTTGTAGAACGACTGGAGTGCAGTGTGAGTGTGCACTGGAACTACACCTGTGAATACACCAGAGGCATGCTCGGTTTAATGCATGTAAGCTCAGTGTAAACTATAGTATGGAAATGCAGCATGTGATGCACGTGGTTAATAATATATAAACATGTGCAAGGCATTAGGTATTCAGGTTAAAGCAAGGCTACGTGTAAATAGTTAACAAGGTGATTTTCAGTGATTTATTGTAGAATTAGAGAAAGGAAACTTAACTAAATGAAGGAAGGAAATATTTAGCATGAGAGGACGAAAAAAAAAACATAAAGGACTGTGAGATTTCATGTGTGGAGACCGGAGGGAAGACGGGAGACGCAGAGGAAGAAGGAAACAAATTAAGGAAGGAAAAAACGACAGAGAGGGAAATAAAAATGACAGAGGGATGAGAGTGATAGAGGAGCAGCTGTAATTACAGCAGCATTCACCCTGTACAGTAGCTGCAAAGGAGCAGTGACGCACACACACTCATACACAGCAGTCACCACGCTTGAACACATGTTCCCTCTTAACTTCTAACAGTCCCCTGTGAACTCCCGGGCGATACATTACACAGTGCATTTGACCCTGTAATGTGTGTGTGTGTGTATGGATTTGTGTATGTGTGTGTGTGCTGTCCCAACTATAGGCCACAAGGGTGTGGTTAATATAGGATGAGTAGAAGGTTATGTCAACATTCTGTCTATTGATTTCTCCTCAGGCTCACTCTGCCTCTCTAACCTTTTCACTTACAGCCTTTTTATCCTCCACCGCTTGTATTTGCCTCTCCTCTCCTCTCCTCTCCTCTCCTCTCCTCTCCTGATTGGAATCAGCAGTTCATGAGTTTATCAGACGAAAAGCCCCAATAATTGAAATCCTTGTCAAAGAAATATGAAACACTCTTATCACTCCTCCTTAATTACATACTGAATTGATTATTCAATGAACAGACAGTAGCTATAAACACATCTTAGATTTTACCTTAAGACACAAATGATGCCAAAGAAGAGACTATGCAGCTGCCTGTGTGTTTACCACATTCATAAATTATTGACATGGAATAAGAGCATGAAACATATTGAGTCATTCTGTAGATGATTAAAATTAATCAGGAAGCCTCAAAGAGAAATCTGCTGAGAAGCAACCAGTCCCATGGATTTACACTGTTCAGTCATAAACTTAATGCTATGAAAAAACAGATGAATCATGCCGGGCTCAGACTGTGTCAGTCTGTTTAATGGAAATAACATACAGTAAGCTGATGAAAATAACTGATGTACTTCTCTATTCCTTTCAAATGATACATAAACACAGGCCTGTCTTTGTACATTGGTATCTGCAGGTGCCATGCAGAGATGCATGCGAGAGACTTGCATATGCGGATCTTCTCCAAATTAAAGGTCCAGTGTGTCTGATTTTGAGGGCTCTATTTATAGAATATGGCAGAAATGGAATATCAATGCATTTTCTTCCACCGGTTGGACGTTCCTACAAGACCTCCCAGTTTTAATCAGATGGCCGAACCACATCTGTTGGCTCTTTTTGACCCGAAGGAGCACCAACACGCCAGGCTCCCTCCGGATGCCCGATCTCTGAAGCTCAGCCCAGCCACCCTACAGAGGACACTCTTTTTCACCGCTTGTTGGAATCACAGTTCCTCTTACATGCAGTCCGCCATGTTGGATCTAGATAAAGCTTTTCTGTGTTTCCGCTTTGCCATTTTAACACAAACAGATTTTTGGCCATCTTCTGAACAAGCTGATGGTTCGTCTCATGTGGACAGGCAGTGTCAGTACCCTCACACTTGTTTAGGTGTCACAACGTGACCTGAATACAGGACCTTAGTCACATGATAAAATGGTCATAACCCCCATTTCTGTTTTAAAGGCTCTCACTGGCGTCAGATGCGGATGACCTTCTGTGAGCTTTCATCTGTGGACCAATTTCAGAGCGGTATTTCATGGTAATTTGAACATCAGTAGAGCAGGACTCGAATGGTTTTGCTCAACTCATCCCGCCTGAATGAACTCACGACAATAGCAGGTGTCAGGGCGAACTCAGTTGGATGTGACGCTAAGGATGTTTTCTCATGTTTTAAGCAACCTGTGTGGCACAAGTCTGGTTTTCAACGCTGTTGAGTTCCAGTACAAGGCAGAGTCTTGGCTCACAAAGTATCTTCTCACTTAGTGTGATTAATAATCTCATACACTTTACGCAACATATATGGGCTTTTTTTTATAGAATGCACAGTAGAGGTGCTGGGCATGCATCAATCCGTCATCGCCGCCTCCATTTCGAGACATTAGTGTAATCGCTATAAACACGTGAGCTCGTCAGCGAGACAATAGGTAGCGTCTGGTTTTCTTTATGCCTCGAATTAGAAAGAGCGGCGCGCTCTTCCATCGAGGCAGAGCTAATCGCTCACTGAGGCGAAAGAGAAAACAAACAGTGGTGTTGGGGGTTGTGAGCGGGGGCCTAATGTGGCCACAGACGGTACTTCTATTTTAAAAAAAAAAGAACATTTTGTTAAAGACATAAATAGCTCAGGGCAATCTATCCATCTATCTATTGGTACACAATCCATGGGGGGGCCGTACATTGGCACCCTGAGCATTCATGTTGTCTATGTGTGTGTGTGTGTGTGTGTGTGTGAGAGCGAGCACACACCCCGAGCTCTTCAAAACCATTACTCCGAGGTGTGATGAGAGATCTTGTCTCAGAGGAAAACAGAATAATCTAGTAATGGATGTGAACGGAGGACACGGAGCACTCCATAACAGCTCATCAGCGAGTCTTTGAGAGATTTATGATTTGACCATGCAAATGTATTCCAAACAATAGAAAACAGGAAATGGGTCAGCCGAGAGGGTCATTTTCACATCAGTCGAGAAGCCACTATTGTTGACAATGAAAAAAAAAAAAAATCTATTTCTGAAATTACGTGAAGAGAATAAGCGTGTACTGTATATGTTTGTGTGTGTGCGCGGGTGTGTGTAAGTGAATCTTTCACCCTTAAGGCCTCGATGGAAGCTGATGGACAAGATCGAGGGAGCGATGGGAGAATGAGGGGGAGGCATCAGGGTGTGAATGCTAATAGTCTCCGAGCTAAGACATCCACAGCATCTCATCTATCTCTTATCCTTGCCTGACTCCCTTCCTTCCCTCCTCCCTCCCTTCTCTCTCTCTCTATTTTTTTTTTGTCACCAACTCCTCACAGCCTCATCCCTCCTCTCCCGCCTGAAATGTTCTGATTTCTCCCTCCCGTCCTCCTTCTCTCTCTCTCTCCCCCCCTCGCTCTGCCTCTCTCCTTATCTCCCTCGTTTCCTCCCTCGTCCCGCCGCTTCTCCCATTCTTCTTAAACTCTCTCCAGAAGCAAACACATTAGCCGAGATCAGAGAAAGAATCACAACGTCTTTAAGTCCTAAACCCCTCCCCGCCCGGCAGGGAACTTCACGGCGCAGTATTTGTGCAACACATGATTAAGCATGTTCACGTTTATTCGCGCCCAAAAATGCAGAATTCATACGAATGCGAGTGTGTGCGTTGTATGCATTTCTGTGAGTGCATGTGTGTGTGTGTGTGTGTGCCCTGAGAGGAGGCTGTACAGCACTCTCCCATGCTGCAGGCACTGAACAGAGTGGGGGAATGTGCTTGCCACTGCAGTAAAATAGAAAAAAAGGGAAGAGAGGGGGAAAAAAAGAAGTGCTGTAAAAGTTGCTGAGGCACACAAAAGAAAGGAGAGAGACAGAAAGAGTCTCTTATCCTTAATTAGAGTTTCCGCCTCTCCCTCTTCTTTCGGAGAACCAAAGCATGAACCCGCTTTTCTTTTTTTTTTTTTTGTCTCTGTCTTTTCTAAAAACATTTGCTTTATCCGCTCTCTGCACATCAGACTTTTTTTTAACGCTCCTACTTCAATTCCACATGCACCCTCTTCTTTTTTTTGTCATCCTCTGTGTTTCCTTTGTCATCCAATTTGTATATAGCCCCCCCCCCCCCCCCCCCCCCCAATTAATTTGTGTACGTCTGGTCTTAAAATAACCTTAACTGACGTAGGATTTTGCAAGTACATTGCAAGTGTAGAAATACAACACACACTCACACACACACACACATGCCTACATTGTGGCTCTGACAGTGAATCTACGCCCCGGCTCTTGTCTGTGGAGCGTGGCAGCTGATGGCTCATTATGGTGGAGATATATAGGAGCCTACACCTCATAGAGATTAACCTTGAAGGAGCCGAGATTCATCATGTTTTATTCTGAAAATCTCCACGTGGGGCTGCACCTGACTCACACACACACACACACACACACACACACATTGATATAGGAACAGGGAAAGGCATTAACGCATAAAAGCAAGTGTGACCACACACGCACACACACACACACACACACACACACGTATCTATTAAGTGAGAGGTGACTGATTGTTGTTAAAAAGCTTGTTGTCAGCTGATCCCTTTTGAATTGTCTTAATAGAATATTAATAATTGCTCAATACTTCATCAGTGATTCAGAGTTCAATCAATAGAGTCCATTCGGTAGCTTCCTGGACTCCCAGAGAGAACAATTTACTTCCTGGCCAGTCATGGGGAGAAACGTACAAGGATGCTCTATTGAAAATCTATGTTTCGTGCATTTAATACTTTCTCCATGTAGGCTTGAACGATGGCTCTGAAAAGTTCTCCATCATGGAGGACAAATAAATACTTCAAATGGATTCCACTTGTCACAGGACATGGTGCCAAAACATCCATAGGAACTACTCAGCCCGCTTCCCTCGGTATGTTATGTTCAGTATATAACACTCACTGCGTTACACACTTCAGCTACATACACTCCTGACATTTCCAAACTCCGAATATTCAGCTTTTTATTCATGAAGCAATGATTGTTTGGAACATGTCAAACACGCGCATATATCAATGCCAGAATAAAAGTGGATTATGATGCAGGAGTGGTGTAAAGTGCCCAGGGACATTTTGGCTCTGGATTCCATCATTACCAGCAGTCCTGTTCAGGTTGACCAGCCCGGGTGAAGGCATGAGATGATTCACTGACAGGAAAACAAACAAGAAAGCAACAGTTTAGTCATCGTTTTGGACTGGAATATGTATCAATGTGAAGGTGTATTCACTGTGCTCTTGAGTTTATTGGACATTCAGGTCTTATATTTCAGAGGGTCTTAAACGTTCTTTCCCCGTAAGGACAATTACATTAAATCACCTTCATCTTTCCTGGAAAGAAATCATTTTTCAGACTTTTTAAAATCAGTTTTTGGTAATTAATCTTTCAGCACCTGAAGGAGACTACTCAACAAGAAGCAGCTCTCTCTCTGAAATGTCAGTCATCTCATAGTACTATGTAACCATGCAGACCATATACGTGGCAAGTCGATGGCTTGGAGAACTCGTGACCCTGCTGGCATCAGTGTCAGTGTTTAAAGGCTAAAACACTGAAACACTGCGGTCCATCTGCAGCAAACTTAGCTGTGAAGCTCCTGTATAATCTATAACTGTGACACTGACCCCCTCAGTATGGCCGCTGTCAATGCTCAATTGACGAGCTGAGCCTCTCTGTGTTTATCTGAGAAGAGATATGGCCGGGTCCATGTTCGGGTCACCTCTGGCAGCCTTGTGGGTTCATGTGTGCGTGTGACAGGTGCAATCTCCTCTAATCACAGCATTCGGACCCCACTGTGGGCTTAAGGTCTCTAT
This sequence comes from Nibea coibor, assembly GCA_023373845.1. Classification (NCBI taxonomy): domain Eukaryota; kingdom Metazoa; phylum Chordata; class Actinopteri; family Sciaenidae; genus Nibea; species Nibea coibor. The sequence continues at coordinate 5,930,424 of CM041727.1, forward strand.
TAATCATGATGACAACCGAGGGAGACAGGGGTGAACGTGGTGGGATGAGGCCAGGGAGACAGACAGAGAGGCTCGCTATTTGTTTTCCTCTCTCTGCGATTGCCAAGGTCAACGTTTTGTTGGTCTGCCCATCTATCTTTCGCATTACACATAACACATTTAGTTCCTGCGAACGAATTGCCCACTGAGTGCTAATTATAAAATAGCAGGGCACCCAACTGGCATTTTAAGCATATTGTTGTTACCTCACCAGCAGCTGAGCATACTTCATTAACAGTTTCTTGGGTAATTTACATTTGATCTAATGGGGTAATGGCAGGTCTGGGGAACGAGAGACAGAAAGGGCAGGACGGGTGAAAAAAGAGGGAGGCAGAGGGAAAGCACAGATGTGGACAGAGTTGCAGCTAAAGAGCGACAGTGAGAGACAGTGAGGCAGTTAGGAAGGAAACGGTGGGTGTTAATAAGATGTCAAGTGTAATACGCTCGCCAGTGTTGAAGGTCTTTGTCGAAATCTCATATTTTAGAGGCGGCAATTGAACCCTTCCCTACAATTACATTTACTAGCAATGTGTGAATCACTCTCCCTCTGTCTGTGTGTGAGTAGTTTCATTAACTCCCTATTTTCACTGTGCAAGATGTGTCACTATACTGTAGACTGAGTGCTTATTGAGTAGACCTGCCAGCCTCTCTGTCTCCCCTGAAATTACTCATAGTGAACTATTTCTAGACCATTATGCAGAATAAGCTCAACTGTCGACGGCTACAGTAAACTGATTTAATTTTCAAACCAAACTGTCATTCCCTCTATTCTACCTCAGGCACAGGGAGACATGCAGTAAATGGATACACACACACACACACACACACACACACACACACACACACACACACAAACATAAAGATGATTCATCACTTCAAATTCTACATGTGGTTAAAAATGCCGGTGCTGGTGTACGGCTGAGCTCAGACACAATCTTCACGTGTCAAGAATGAAACTTCAAGTCACGTTCGCTGTCGCGTGCGTGCGGCATCATATGGACGCTACACTTTGATGTAAAAGATTTTTTATTTAATTACACCTTAAACCGAATGCGGTGACACAACAGCGATTGAGCTCATGGCTCACTGATGACAGCCCTTGCATTAAGTGTTGTACAGTTAGTGACCCGTATCCGTCACCATCAAGCAAGGATTTTAAAAGCTTTACCATTGCATGCACTGATTCTACCTTTATGTGCAGAATCAACCATCCATATCGACATTCTCGCGTGCCAGTATGTTTGAATACACACTACAACGTACAATTTACAACAGGGTTGTGGTATTGGACTGTATTTGATCATACATGTGTATCTAATAAAGAATCAGACAGTATAAAACATGGATGTTGTGTCCGTGATGTTATCCACAGGGTTGTGAAGGAATGTGGTGGTAACCATGCACTTAATTATGCATAAATTTATGCTTTAATATAACTTTTGTTTCTATTATTCCTGCAGTGAAGTTGGTCATTTCCACACGGGGGCTTATGGAGACTGACTCGTTCTGCAGCCAGCCTCAAGTGGACGTTTGAGGAACTGCAGCTTTTGACACCTCTGCGTTGGCTTCACTTCCCAGCCGTGGAGGTTGCCGCCTGTAAGGAGCACTGTGTTTGCTTCTTTTCCGTCTTCCTGTCAATTGCCTTACAGCCCCTCATGTTGATCTCTTGTGTCCTGTTGTGACATCCAGACCTCCAGGTTGCGAACCGCTGCTTTACATGGTGCATCCGCCTGCCTCTGTTAACCTGGTGAGGGCACTTCTGGATCTGCTCCATATGTGCAACACATAGGTTCTCCTTTAGGTTATCCTCTCTGTCAACGGGCATCAGACTGAAGCTTGACTATGAAAATGACCCCACCCTTAGGGAACATGGGGAACAGAGGCGGGTCGCTTCACTGTCTATATCATTTGTCTACATCTGGGCTGATCTAAGCAGGCATGCACACTACTTTCTGTTAACAATACACGACCACAATGCCATGTGTCATGTTTACAGAGACAAAAAGCAGCTCTGCGTGAGGAAGCAAGACCCGAAGAATTCATAGTGTCTGAAACTTCAATTCACTGTAACAACGGAGGTCACAAGGGGTGATCTCAGGGCATGGCCAACATTGCGAATCTTCATTGGTTTTCCCATCCACAAACAAACTGATGATGTAGCGGTCCTAGGACTCAAACCCCAGGTGGAATCATTCTTTCGTTTCCAAATTCATTGACTTTCCAAGTAAACTTTAAAAGTTTCTCGCTGCCGCACGCCTTTGCATTTTGAGCACATTCAAAAGCTGCTGTTGGTATAATACGTGACATTTGCAAAGCTGAAGTAAATTCAGTTTTACCTCTTAACAATCATAGTTTTGCCGCGTATTGATAGCGTTGGCTGTCTTCAAGGAGAAAGTGTAATCTGTCATTTAGCTGGTGACCTGGCGGAGTTGGCAGCGCTGTCTATCTTTCCATTAAACAGATACATTTCATTATAGATGGAGATATATGTAGTACACAACCGTGTGAGCACAAGGAAACACAAAGAACACAGAGAAAGAGCCCGCATTGTTACTCAGTCGCATCAATCCTTTGTGTCATTACATTACCTTTACAGAAGGTCATTTAAGGTGAGGGCGCCTTGGGGAGACCCATCGGTCTCTCTCGCACACACATAAACACAAATCTGTCAAATCCCTGTGGTGGCTGAAGGCTTTGGGGTGCAAAGACAGTGACATACTGCTGGCAGCTGCAAGATGATAAATTTGTCACCACAGATGTAAACTAATATCCCACGCTGTCTGACCACCGGTCCACGCCATGAAACGATCCTCTGGAGTTTATCATGTCAATCCTCCACAGATGACTTCATGACTCAACTTCAATGCTAGAGCCGTGACAGTGCCAACGCTGACAACCTAAAGATGCAGCCCGTCCTTTAAGTTCCCACATGTTGTTGCCCTCAACCTACAAAGATGGCAGAGTAACCGGTGTCCCATGTGTTGTCTCAGCTGTCACTGCTGATATTAAGCCAACTACAGTGGATTCCACGGTGAATAAAATGTCATGAACGGACCAGATTGAAAAAAATGAAGGCGGATGCTGCTACAAAACAAAAAAATGAAAAAAAAAATTCAAATAATACTAAACATTTACTGAAATTTGAAATCTGCATAGAAAGATTTTTCCATGATGATGGCGAACAGACACCTTCAATAAATTGCAGTAGTTTCAATTCTATGTGGCTCTCAGAGAAACGCTGTTACATCAGGGGACACAAGGACACTTTGTCGGATCTGGAGAAGCCGGGAATTGAATCAGTAACCCTCTGACTGCCAGACAACCCACAGACTCTAGTAACTTTTCAATGGCAGTCTTTGTTACCCTTTCTTGGTTGCTGCTTTTCTTGAGCAATTGTTCACCCTTCCACAAAAAAACATTAAATCCCTTCAAATATTAAGTATTTATGTATGCTATTAACATGTTAAAGACTCTAAAAAACAACATGCAAACTCCACACAGAAAGGCCCCAGTTGTGGTTTGAACCAAGGGCATATAGTTAGTGTGAAATTTTAAAAAATCAGATTATGAGATCAGGCAAAAACACTGGACATTAAATGGTAATATTTCCATATCTTCTGAGAAAACTTCCTCTTCTCTTTGTTTCACCAAAACAGAAATTATCCTTAAACAGTAGCCTTGGCAAGTTTCCATCACTGAAAGATGATGACATTTCCTTTTAACCTCTAAGGGGTTTTATGCCGTCTGTCACTTCTCGGGTTTTTGATAAATGATTTATGATCCCTCCATCAATATTTATTGATCATCAAGAGGCCGCGATGAGGCTCCGATGCGAGGGCTGATAAAAGTTTAATCCTCCAATCAAAAACTGATCTGAGTCTGATCTTTCCTTTGATAGAAAAAGGAAGGAATTGGCCCATTATCTTCTACTGAAGTATGCAGAACCTTCCCCCAACACACACAAGCACACATTCCAGTACACGAAACCACAACTTCAAAAAGAAAAAAAATCATTCATTTCTCTTAACTGCTGTCCGACAACATCACAAAATACACATTTTCGTGGCCACAATTCACTTTTCGGCAAGTAAAGCAACTTCTGGTTAAAGTTCTGGTATGTAATCGGAAAATAAGAACGAACACAGACGGGCTGGCTCCAGCTTGTCAGAACTGACGGTAAACGTATTATCTGAATGCTGCTCAGATGCATTTTATAATGTACAGCAAGGGTCTTAATCATTTCCCAGACAAGAATCTAAATGAGAAAGCCAGCCTTCTTTTTCTGGGAACCAAGCCATGAAAACGTTTTGCAAATTGGGAAATTAGGAGAGGGAGCTACGTGCTGAAGCTAGCTCTGGGCTACATTGCGAACCTATGAACGCTCCTATTTGACTGTTTATCCAGTGGACAGGGAAATCAACTCAGAACACCTAGAAGGAGACGTGCACCGTTCACAACAGACTAAATCTCTGTATTGTGGATTGCAAATGATAGTTTATAGTGTTTATATTATCTGTCTTTGCCAAGGTAACACACCTTTCAAGCTGCACATTAACACCCCACTTCAGGCTTTGTGTTTTATATTCCAATTGACTTGTTACAGAAAGTCATCAGACTGTAAAATGAAATAGCCTACAAAGTGTTCTCAAAGTGATTCATTACCCTTCTGACCCATCATGCACAGTGATGTGCATCACGCTTAACCCGCTCTCTAAGGGAGCCCGACTATGTACACAGAAACACAACGCTTACGCATAAACGTGAGTTCACAGAACACATCTCGCCACCTACAGTGGCGTTTTGGATTGGATTTGCATATGCCCTTGAGGCCGCCTCCACACCCTGTTAATATTCTCCTCGCCATTAAGGGGGTTATTGCATTCACAAAATCTCTCTCTCCCTCCGTCCCTCTCTTCATCCCACCATTCCCCTCCTCCTTGTTTAAATAAGTGTTTCAGGTAATAACTCTCTGTTCTGCATGGACTAGCTCTTTTTGTCCTTAGAGAGTAATGGCTTCGCTTCAGGTACGGGCATCTTGGTGCGTGCGTTTTGTCTCATTGTATACATATTTCACTATTTATTCCCATCTCTAATTACTACTGTCGCGGTGGCCTAATTGGGGATAGTGTCCAACCTGATTAGCTTGAACATGGTCAGCTGTACTTAAAATTCAGGCTGACGTCGACTCCCACACTTACTTATTAGTCCAGCAGGGTTAAAAGTGTCTGACAGACGCAGCAAGACAGACGGTGGAAGTAATAACGAGGGCAGGGCGGAGGAGGTGGACGTAATTGACCAGCCCCTGCTTCTTTGAGCGTTGGGCGGATTTGTTCTCTGTCCTTTTCGCTCCTTCTCCACCTCTTCGCTCTTTCCTTCCTTCAGAAGAGCCACGCCAGCACTTTGAGGCTGAAACTCGAAAAGGAGGGCAGAAGTTTACCACACAAACAAGCACTCTCACTCTTTATCTGTGTCTCTCTTCCCCCACTAAGTTTGACCTCTGGGAACAGGCGGAACAAGACCCGAGTCCAATCCTCGCTTAGTGGAAAGTGCACTTCTGCAAAAAAGAAAATCTCTCATTGGCTAAACAAAGGCGCAAATAGATTTTAAAGGATGGTAAAGACCAGGAATTCCTTAAAGCTGGAGCTGCGTCAGTCAGCTGATCAGCAACATCCCAGATCATTTATCTCACACGAGGAAAAAAAAGAGAATATCTAAAAAGGGTCATAAATAATAATTTAACATGCTGGCTTTTAGACAAAATGGCTAAATCAGGAAAAATCCAGCACACCATCAGTCACTTGTATTGACTTTTAATTCTAATAATCCGCAGACTTTTATTAAGTAAAAGTCATTTGAGCATATATCAGTGCAGGAGTTGTTCTTTCAGTATTCAGTCAGTGAAATGCATGGTGTGCAAAAACTTGGCGTGAATGCATGAGACTAAGTCATCGACTAAACTCCTGGAAAAATAGTGACTGGACCCAAAACATCTAATCTAATTACACTCAACAGGAATATAAATGCACCTCCCATTTTCGTAAGTAGTAAAAGATCTACTTCCTCGCCTGATGCGGCCTATTTTACGCTGCTGAATGGCGATGGTGAAAAAAACAATACACTGATTCACCCTGTTGTCTTTCATTATTTTAGGTTATCTTTAAAAAATCTCCTCCCCTCGTCTAAATTGGCAAACCTGTCCCTCTCTATCTGCCTCGGTCTCTGGCTGTCTCGTCCCTTTCCCTCCGTCAGAGAGTGACACAGTGTTGACACTGGATGGGTTGAGACAGACTGACGAGCGATGAGATGAAAGTCAGATGTGATGAAAGCTGATTGCGCCAACAGCAGACTCATTTACCGGCCAGTCCCTGGACTCCTGGGAAGACCTCCTTTCATCAGTGTTTCCAGGAGTGTCACATGTTGCAAAATGTTCAGACGAAAATATTGATTTGGTTAATATAAGTTCCATGAGATTCATTACAGCAGAACTTTTGATATCAGAACATGAAAACTCAACCCTCCATTAATTAGTATCTTGTCTGATTGCATTATACTATACATGAAAATGTCAAACGGTTGCTAAAAAAACAATAAAAATAGTTTTTGAAGAGGCAAAGCTGTGAAGAGGTGTTTAGGTGCTTATGTTTAAAGAAGACTAAAAATGGCTTTGTGCTCTAGTTTGTGTTCCATTTTTCTGTCTTTAGGGTTTTAAGTACGGGGATGATATTTCAGTCAGGTGTCCGTCTTCACCTTGTTGCCTCGGAGCTGACTTGCGACTGTCATCTGAAATTGGGTTCAGACGCTTCAGTGCAATCCTAAACTGACTGACGCCGATACATTAATTATTTTTTACTTTCTTGTAAGTCCCCCCGCAGCCCTATCAGATGAACTCAAGTACCCCTTCACTGACACTGCTCATCATGTTCTCAGTGTGCTCATTTGAACTCATTTCACACAATATAAATGATTAAAAAGGCGAATATTGCTTTATTATTATTATTATCATTATTCATACAGTTAGATGTGGTCAGTTTGGTCAAGTTTGTTGCAGCAGCTTTCATGTTTCTCACTACTGTAACCTGGATTTACAAAAATAAGTATAATCTCTGCCACCACCAGCCTGTACCAAATCATCCTCCTCATAGCCAGTTACACATTCACCAGAGGTGCCTTGTTGGGAGTCACTGCTCAAAAGTGATAGATAGTATGAATTAGGACTTAAGAAAATTGTTGACATGTGGTTTGAAGCTCATCTGAGAATCAAAAGTGATACCTAGATTTCTGCCTGACCCGGTTTTATATTGGTTGCCAGTGGACCAATAAACAGTTGTAATTTGCTTGCTATGTGATCAGGGTTATTACATCTGTCCAGTCTTGGTTTATCAGCAGAAAGTTACAAGTCATCCATTTCTCAATAGCAATTAAGCCCTCCATTAAACTGCCTAGACAGCTAACATTATCTGGCTTAAAGGACACGTGGATTTGCACACTGTCAGCATTGCAATGATAGCCATTAATGTTTCCTACTGGAAGCCTATAAAGGGAAAACCAAATGGGACCAAGAGTAAATCCCTGTGGCACTCCGGTGAAGATGAAACATAATTACCAATGGAAACATTTGGGAGATATGACTCAAACTATTTAAGGGCAGCTCTGGAGACACCCACACACCAATGTAGTCTGTCGATAAGAATGTTATGACCAATGGTGTCAAACGCGGAGTGACTGAGGAACAATAAAGCGGAAGATTCCTTAGCATCAGCACACGAGTTAATTCTGTGGGAGCAATCTATCAGGATAAAATGAAGGATGAATACCTGCTTGCTTAAAATAACTACGTGACCAGAAGTAAAGGAGCAGCTGATGATCAGAGATATCTGCAACAACACTGGAAGTAGGTGGCATGTTAATGATGCAATGTCAGTAACATTACAATCAGCATGTCAAAAAAGACTGACTAGGCTAAGCAGAGTTCATAATTCTGTTAATGGTTTTAAATAGGAATCTAGGATTATGTTGATTATGGTGATTAGATTAGAAAGGAGTTGGCTCTTTCATTTATAATTTGTTTGCTGTAAGAAGTTAGGAGATCCCTCGTGTACAAATAATAGAGGACATGCATTTTTCCTCTTTCCCCACCCCCTTTCTGCTCTTCTGCACAATCTTTTAAGACTCTGTAGACTAACGTTAATCCAGGGAGACGTTTAGGCAGGTGATCTGAGTCTAATGGGGGCAATGGCATCTGAGGTGGTTTGACAGACTCTTTAAGCTATCACTAGCTTTGGGTGGTTCAGATGGAGGGTAATTCGGTAAGCCTTGGACACAAATGACAAAAAATTGGAAGCACGTTGTTCATCCGAGATATGTGAACATATACTACTGTCAAAGTCCAAGACTACAGAAGTGACACCGGATCTGTTGACGATATATTAGAAGGAAAAGGAGAGGTAGAGTGCGATACATTTTAAACATCGAGGCCACAGTACTAGAAAATGTATCTGTAGTAATGGGGCCACAAGAATTTTTTAAAATAGCAGCTAGGCCACCACCCTGGTCACTGTCCCTGGGAGAGCTCAAGTATTCATAGCTGGGAGGGCAGAGCTCAGGCTACTGGTTGTGATTACCAGGAGAAAACCAAGTCTCAGTTAGAGATAAAAATAAATGAGTAGAGTAAATAAAATCATTGAAAAGAATAATAGTAACCAGACTCACAGGTATACTTTGGCCAGCAGAGGGAGCGGTCTGGACAGGTATTAAATGATGTGTGCTGTATTTGTATAGTATTTTTATTATTGTGGATGAGGAATCACAACGCGTATGGCCAGTACAATGCTCGATCTGGGCCGTGACAGTGATTGCGACGCAGTCAGAAATAACCAATAAGAAGTAGATACACTCTCCGGCTTCTCTCTTCTCTGCAAAAAACATTAATGTTCTTATGTCAAAACCATTCACGGCTGCTGTGCTGTTCCTCCAGCGGGGGCGGTTTGCTAATTCCGGCATCAGCATCATCTCAAGGTACAAACTGGCCCGCCATCATCATGCAGCGAAGTTGATCAAGCATTTCACATCGTCCGCGAGGCCATTAACGGCTCCTTATTTTCTCATGCGCACCCTCAGCCTTTTTAGCGCGTGCTGGAGTGTTTCACTGCAGCAAGGAGGAGGAGAAAAAAAAAAGAAACAACAACAACAACAAAAAAAAAAAAAAAACAGTCTTGTTGTCTGTTTCTGCCAGATGGAAAGACACACACACACATTCACGGAGTCAGAGTAGGGGTTTCTGCACCAGTGAGTGGTTTCAGTGAGCAGAGACGTGATGTGTGTGTAATGTGTTTGTTCTGTAAAGCAGAAATAAATTTGGGACGGCGTGTGTGAATGTGTGTTATGTGTGTGTTTATCTCCGAGAGAGAGAGAGAGAGAGAGAGAGAGAGAGAGAGAGAGAGTGGAAGTGAGTTCTTTTCACAACATTCTGAAAATTTTACACGTTTCTTTTTCCGTCCTCTGGTGTTCAGACCTTTATACGCTCTCTCTGCCTTCCCCCCTTTTTGCCTGTTTACTGTGCTCTTTGCCTTTTATGTCACATCACAGCTCAGGCAGGTCCTGGGGCAGAGCCCTCCTGGTCATTCCTGGTCATTCATCACTCGCAGTCATAAAGCCCAGCCAAAAACTCTAGAGGTGATCCAGCTTTTGATGCCCGTGCCTAGAGGCCTCTCGTCCCCTCTCCTGTCTGATTTTTTAAGTCCCTAAATCCATTCTTAATTCATCGCATCAGATTTATTCTTTGCAGGGCTTCCTTTTCGATATATTTATATCTCTGCTTTGACAAGTTCTTGCATGTAAAATATATCTGAAAAGGCGTTAAAGCATTTCAGCACATCATGCTGTCATCTCGTGTCCCGAGCTATTAACATTCAGTTTATTAACTCCCCTTGAATTCTCATCTGTTTTTTTCCTTTTCTGCCATTTTCTGCAAAGCTTATAGCAGCACTGGTCCAGCGCACATTATCATCGCGAGGGGGACGTGAGGTGCACAGACGCATTAGGAAAAGCAGGTTTAAGTCTCTCTCCATCCTAAAATGTCAGCATGTAGGAATTCAAGCATTTTCTCTGCCTGCGCCTAGAACCGCACGGGACACCTGAAACACAAATGTAGGATGAAATGCAAATAGAAGTGAGGCAAGGCAGCAAAACAAGGCTGAACTCTTCCATTTCACTTCACAAATTTGACTCATTTGGATGTTTTTCCTCTGCTGCTTAAGTGTACTGTCACATCGCCAAGTGAAGTGCAGTGCGCTTTATCCACTCAATTTGGTTTCTGCCTCTGTAGAAAGGGAAAAAAAAAATACATGCAGGAACGGAAACATATTTGTCATGGTTTAAGTGGGTGCACGATGTACTGTTTGGATGTCACAGCATCTTTCTACACAACTAATAACTTCTTTTCTAAGATTCTGATGTAAAGCTGTGGTAACTGTAGTCATCCGAGTATGTAGCAGAAAGCTGTTGGATTCACCCCGCTGTGACGGAGAGAGTATTCCAGGACAATAATGTCTGAATGCAGTAAATGATTTGCATGAATCTGTTTACGACCGCAAATGATTTGATGTAGCAGCTCGTCGCGCTTGACTCCGGGGGGCGAGCGTTTGCGGGTCAAAAGGGTGAAGTTCTAACTCGCAGGTAGTCACTTTAAAGTACATCAAATCTACCTGACAGGCGTATTTATCCCCTACCTAATGTCAGTGTTACATGGTTGAGCTTGTGAGTTGAATGACACCGGGGTTATACTTCCATCGCAGATGTTTCATTTAATTAGGCTCACAACACCTCCAGAAGGCTCATCAGTCATTTCTGCTGTTCCAGAGGCAGCCAGCTCCACACCCACTCTAAAAAATACATCTGCAGCCATCTCCAAAACCCTGCATCCACTGCAGAGTCCTACAGTCACAAATAATTCATAGTATTTCCTAAATATGCCATTAACCTTTGGAGTGTACTATTGCATCTGCCTTTTCTACCCTGAACGCTGGTAGTGGAATGAAAGGTCATCTTCCTGTAAGTTTTAAATTCCTTTAGCAAATTGCGCATGATTCCTAGTTTGAGTGGACTGAATGTGACTGGTTATTTGATCCAAAGTTACCCTCTCAGGGCTGTGCAACCTCTGATCTGGTCATGGTTGTCTGTTCCACATGAGCCAAAAGATATCACCATGGAGCTGCCGCCATGAAAATTAAAGTGCACAGCACTGTACCCTGCACAGAGATTGGTATTTTTGCGATTTCTTGCTGCTGGTTTCAGAGTGCAACAGTGTGGTCTGTAAAAATAAGGACAGCTGAAGACGTGCATTTATGATTACATTATTAAAACTAGCAAGGCGACATTTTGCTAATAGCAAGTGCAACAATACAAGACTTAGCAGGCAGCTTTACTCAACAGCAAGAGGCCCAGCTTGGTGTCTAGTGGATTCTTGCTCTTCTTTTCTCTTTTAGCTTCCTCTGTCAACTTCCCCTTCGTTTTTTCCATCTCTGTCATTATGTCCATACAGGCTGGGCGCACGGTTGCATTGCCCACCTGCCCAGCTCACCTCTACCCTCTTCTTCCCGGTGGTACACACACTTACATTTCCCCACTGCTCTGAGCTCACAGTCCGGGGCAGCCCAGCTTACAAACTGAGCTAACAAAAGCTAACAGCAGCTACATTTGAAAGAGAGAGTTTACTTAACTGACCATCAGGTGAGGCTGGAGGACATCAGGGAGACACCATGCATCCAACGAAGCATCAAAATGATTTAAAATCTGATGTTTAATGGTGGAAAAGTTACACAGTGTTTCTTTAAATGGTCAAAAGAACAATTCACAAAGATTCAAGCCCAAACAAGCAACAAGATAATTAAACACTGGAACAGACAGTGCTGTGTGAGTTTGTAGGAGCAGCGCTCTGTGCACTTTGTTTGTGTTTTGCTTCACGTCTTTAAGTACAGGGATGATATTTCAATCACCCTCACCCCCTCCAGTACAAGCTATCCCGCTCCGACAGGGCTAATGGCTACACTTTCATTTGCACTAATCCACCAGCAGGCTCATGAATTAGAAAAAGGACAGACGCGTCTGAAGGAAGGAAGAGTTACTGCACTCTTGAACCTTTGAAGCCAACTGACTCCCGAACCGAACAGCTGTATCATCCGTCTTCTCGCCGGAGGCAGCGATCCACTTCTCTCCGTCAGGCAGCAGGGTGGAATGTTTTCACCCGATGGAGGTTTTTTCGGTTGGAGTCAGCCCCGTGAGAGTAAACATCTGCTCTCCTGAAGTGTCCTTGAGCAAGACACTGAACCCCTACCGACATCCTGGGTGGATATGCTATCATGCAGCTGCAGAGAGATCAATACCGTATCACAATAATCATTACTATTCATGAGCGTTCATGATGGTTCATGTTCCTGCTGTGGCCTTTGCCCTGTCAGAAAAAGATGGAGGATTTACATTTGTTACCAGAGGTCATACACGTTAAGATGCAGGCCTCTGCAGGCCCCCGTCTACAAATCATATATCTGTTACCAAGTCTTCCACAGAAACTTAAACTCAACACCAAGCATCCCGACATTTGCGTGCTAGTGCGAACAGATAACGATGTTTGACTTCCCTTTACGTTTATGGCATAGTAAGCTGTTCTGAGTGGAAGCGTCGACCACATGGTCCAGCAGGTTTCCGCCCAGGTTTCATTATCAAAGAGAATACAGCCGCAAGAGGCAGAATGAAATGCAGCAAGCATTAAGCATTTGAAAACAGCTGCAACCTTCTTCCAAAAAAAAAAAAAACAGGAGGAAGAGGAGTGGAGGAGAAAAGAAAGTCGGTGTGAAATACTGCATATCGAGCAGTAGATGGCAGTTTGTGTCACTGTTTCTTTGAAGAGGAGGAGGGAAGCACTGCAGTGACTAGAGTGCATCAGAGGAGGAGGAGGAGGAGGAGGAGGAGGAGGAGGAGGAGGGAGCAAAAAAAAAAAAAGCCCATCTGAATCAAAGTCCCCAGCGGAGCAGAAATACTGGCATGGTCAGAATCAAAGGGCTTGTTCAAGGTCGGCTGTCCAACCAGAGTGATTGAGACTAAATAAAAAACAGTATGAGTGTGTACGTGAGTTTTTTTTTTTTTTTTTTAGGAATGCAGAATCAGTGACAAAGATCGTGATCCAGACAGACAAACTGGCAGCCCGAAAGGCAAACAGCTCATCAGCCAAACACACAGCTAGACTGACAAATCAACAGTGAGCCATCCGGTGGGACGGGAGTCCGAGTCAACCTGACAACCAGGTAGAGGCAGAGACAAGAAGCAGAGGAAGATAAAGACTCGCAGGACAGAGGGAAGCATTTAGCTTTTCCACATCTTCAGGCATCTGCCGGCGATTTTCCTACCGAGCACAGATTTGCAAGCTTTCTCAAGTATCTCAGGCCCAGACGGGGATTTTTCTGCTCTTCTAGAATAAATCTGCATGAATTAAAGCTGCGCTAATCAATATTTCTATAGAACCACTGGGCCGCTGCCTATGTGTAACGTGAAAGATGTTGCTAGTAGTTAGTAAGCGTCATAGATTGATCAGCTGACTGTGCAGTTCCCACCAGCTCCACAGAGCTCCTCACCCTCCTTCAACTCATTGTTTCTGGTCCACGAACTCTCTTTCAACTGACAGACGCAGAGCTAAAGTTTGCAACAATCGCTTTCTAAAATTTCTAAACCTCCCGCTCAAGCCGAGTTAACCCTGACGACGCGACGGTGACATCATCGGGGTTATTGACGAGGTTCCCCCAGAGCCACAGCGGACATTATACATTTATTTTCACAGGCTGAGCAACACCTCGACAGACGTAGCTACGTCATAGTTTGTGACCCTGCAAATGTTAACGAACGAGCAAACATGGAAAAATACACCAACCTTCATATTGTACATCAGGCCATGGACCAATTGCATTACACACAGTGTGTGTGTGTGTGTGTGTGTGTGTGTTCTCTCTGTTCTTTATAGCCTAGTTTCCACCATCTAGGTCACATCATGTACAGTGCCTCACCCATAACCTCCGTCTGCTGCTGCAGTGTGTGTGTGTGTAAGAATAGTATTTAGGTGTGTGCATGGTACAAGCTGCGTTCACAGTGATCACCTATTTATACTCACTGTCCTGTCCCGAAAAAAAAAAAAAAAAAGGAGAGAGACATGATACTGACTCCCTCCCTCCTCCCTCGATCCCTCCTTCCCATCTGCCCTGACTTTTCTTTTCTCTGTGCCGCATGCCTCCCTGTCCTTCCTTCTATCACTCATTCCCTGCGTCGCCGCGCGTCTGAGGGAGGGTGAGGCGGGGAAGGACGCGGGGAAAGAGAGAGAGCAGAAATTGGAGGTGATGGAGAAAAAGTGTGCGATGCACTGAACATGAATCCAAAACTCTGTCTCCAAATGAGTGTTTTTTTTTTCCAGCTGGGAGCTGCTTGTCTGTTATTTCTCACCCTGTACGTCTCATTCTCGCACCAACTTTCCCGTTGTCTCTTTGTCTCTCTTTTTTAACCAGTGAAGAAGTCAACACAATGTCAGCCTATCTCTGTATCTTCTCTCAGCTGTTTATGATAAACCCAGCACGCTTCTTCGATTTCCAGACGTGGTGAGGCGAGCCGAAGCGCTGCGTCTCGTGCATTAAATGCACCACGGGGCATGGGGATGATCTGCTATTGGTCCATGGAGAAAATAATGTTTAAACATTAGCTAGTGGCTGTCGATCATGCATGTGATTGAATGTACCGAGCCAAATTGCTTGTGTAGTAGAAAGTGAGTGTGCACCCTGGCAGACGTAGACGCCAAAAAAATTATGTTTCTGCGTTTGCACACGCTTTCTAACTCGTCGTGGTTGGAGGCTCCAACCGAAGCAATAAGCTTTATTATTTACAAGGATATGTATTCATCTATAACAGTGTTGCCAAAGCTGCATTTAGACAAATGGGTGTTGATCCTGGAACAGCGGCACGCTGGCACTCAATACCCAGGTGGCTGCATTTCAGAGGGAAATTGCACAAAATGCATCCCTTGGGACGATCCGAAGGGGTTCCCTGTGGATCGCTGCAGACTGTCTGCTGTTTGAGCAACACTTTTGGGAGGAATTTGGTTCTTGGTGGCCACTTAAAACAAGAGGTATGGCTTTTTCTATCTATAGAATAAGGAAAGTCTTAGGGAGGGTAATAATTTAAGCAATAGATCAGTCATTTAAACAGAGTGCTTCAACATTTTGGGAAATATGCTCATTAGCTTTCTGGCGACAAGATAAATGGCGCAACCATCAGGGCCCACCACTTATGTCAAATTAGAGTGTTTCCCAGAATTTCAAGCTGTTGCTTTAACACAAGTGCAGCATTGAACTGCAGGAGACTGTGTTACAAAAGAAGATTTGAAGTCTTGTTTTCAGAAAGCGTCTGTGAATTTGATTTAGAAAGTCAGACAAACGGCCGAAAGGCTGCAGCGGATTTATATATTTGCTGAGAACGCGGCGCTGCGGTTGATCCGGATGTAAATGTTCCAAAAACGATTTTGGCAGAACTTTTTTTTTGCGCGCGCGGCTCCACGGGAGATGAAGTTGCAGTTCACCTCCAAGCTCGGCTGCCCCGGGGATACACCGTCGCTGCCCATATTGAGAGCATTTCTCTCCCCCTGCTGTCGATAGCATCCACCACATGGCAAAATAACTCATCAACAAGGCCTGACCTTGGGTGAAGAGGTAAATACGGGGGACTGCTTTGCTGGGACTAGAATATGATTTTTTACAGCAGACAGAAAAATCTATTTTTTCTATTGTACGAGCTGTACACTGCATCTCTGTTCACCTCCTCTGCTCAGATTGTGTTTTGTCGTGTTTAAATGTGCGTGTTTATTTACCTGACTGATCTGCTCTGTGAGCAGAGAGCTGAGTCTGTTGCTGTTGCTTCACCTGATCTGTTAAAGACAGTGTGTGTGTGTGTGTGTGTGTGTGTGTGTGTTTTCCATGTTCAAGGTGAACTGAGCTGATGGCTGATGGCGGGCGGAGTGCTGACAAGACAAATGTTTCACCTTTCCCTTCTTTACTTTTCCCACTTGCTTCCCTTCCCTCCTGTTGCACCGGCGCCCGTCCTTCATCCCATGCACTTATTATACAAAGTTACGCAATAGAAATCTTGACAACGAATTGACAACAGCGTGCATTGCTGCTATCTATAGTTTCTGCTTTTTTCTAATCTGTCAGTCTCCTCCTCTCTCCATCCTCCACTCTTTCCATCTCCCTCTGTCTGTCTCTCTCTCTCTCTCTCTTACTGTCCGATAAGACCAGATGACATGATTTCATGCTCAGCTGTTGGGAGATATTCTTATAATTACTGCTGTAAGAAAGGGAGGCAAACAGATTTCTGCTCTCTCTCCGTCTCGCGCTTCCTCTCTGTTTCTGCTGGTCACACAGAAAATTAATTACACAGACAGCGAGGGCGATTAATTGGTTGTTAAACAGTGTTTGGTGCATAAAACGGCAGGTAGGCAGCCGGCTGATTTCAGGTAGATTTCAACGCTAATTATCGCTGATTATAACGTGAACCACCCCCCCACCACCCCCAGGTTTTTGCCACAATTACTTAATTACTCATATCTGAGCATGTGATGGCATTGTGAAAAAATGTCTGACTAGTCAAGAAACAGACTCGAAGATTTGAAATATGACAATGACTTGGCTAACGTGGGGGCCAGCTTCCAAGCTGCACATGCACTTATTCCGTCCTGTCCAGCCATGCTGGGCTGCAGGTCGATAATCTGGATAAACTGTTGCTTCGTAATCATCCCTTGACTTCAAATGTTCACTTTTTGCCTCTTCTTCTTGCTCTAACTTGTATGTTTCTCTTGACCCCCCCCTCTCTCTCACACACACACACACACACACACGCTCTCCCTGCCTCTGCAACTTTCGCTCACTCATCTTCTTCCTCTCTCCCTCTCATCCTCTCATTCCCTTGGCCACTCCATTAACCAGAGGGTCACTTTTCCAGCTGGTTAGCCCGGGCCAGATTTCCATCAGGTCGCTGACGTATGAGACTGTCCCGCCATCTGCGTGTGTGTGTGTGTGCGTGCGTGTGTGTGTACGTGACAGGTTCATTTGTCAGTTTTACTCCAGTCTTGTCCTCCGGTGTGATGTTGTAATGACCCGAGGCGGCCCAGACAGAAGAATGACATTTAACACTTCTCCCCCTGCTAACACACACACACACACACTCCTCACACACACACGCGCGCGCGCAGACAATGCTAGCGTGTTAATGAGACGATCTGGAGGATGATGTTGGTGAAAGTTCATGTCTGTGGTATTCTCCATTTGATGATCTTCTCTCCCTCTCTCTGGACATCACTGCTCACACCAACATTTTTATGTTTTGGTAACCCAGAAAAACATTTCTCTAAAAATATTTTCCACACACACACAGGACGTCACAAGAAAAAATGTAAAAGCTTCCTGTAAGCGGATATAAGATGCATCCCTATTGTTTTATATGCATTTGATCATCTATCACACTGTATCGAGCCAATGCGACATTAATGTTAGTTCCTAGTTTCTGTTGTGTCTGTTTTAGTTCATGCTCACCTCGCCCTTACCTTCACGCGGCTTGTTTGTGTTTCTACAGCAACATTCGGTACGTGTCAATAAATATTCGATTTTTGTACGGAAACAAAATCAATACTTTATAATCTCTCTGGAAACACCGGCTCACCGCCGACCTGAGCTGCAGGATCCGCACGTCTGCGTACGGTCTGCCTGTCAGCTCGCCGAGGCTGATGCAGGCTGGGTAAACCATCCCGCACACACACATCAATTACAAATCATGATTGGAATATTGATCATAAATCCTGAAGCAGTCTGCTTTTAGTTCACAGATTTGGTTAAACATAGTTTGCTGCTTACTGTGCATCACTCTGGCTTGGTTCTGTGTCTCTCTGGCTCCGTGTAGGGCCAGTTTAGTTCGCGTGACCCTTCCCGTGATTGTTTTTTTTCGTCGTCGTCTCATTTAGCTTCATTTAATTAAGTTCAATTTGCCTCCGAACAGGAAGAACACGGCACTGCGTCCTCCCTCCTTGACACACTGCTTCATCAGCCTCTCTCTCTCCCTTCCTTTCACTCCATCCACCCCACCTCCTTTCATCCATCCTGTTTTAGATGGAAATCAGTTCACCCGCAAGCCGAACAAGAAAATTATTATTATTAATGGCTGTTTGTGTGCATGAGTGTGCGCGCGTGTGAAAGAATGCACGTCTATGTGTCGGTGGAAAGAAACAGAAACCTCTCTGAAAGGTAATTTCTGGCGTTTCACAACATGACCGGACCTCTGCAGTGAATAATTACATTCCTTTAAATGCGTTTTGGTCAATTTGAGGATTCTGCTGAATTCTTCACAGTTACTCACGCCTTTCTCTTTGTTATTATTCGGCTCTGCAGAGCATTGAGGTACAGTAGCAGCTGAGAGGCTCTCTGAAGAAAGCAATCTAGTGAGTGGAGTGTTATCTCACAGCAGCTGGGAGTCTGTGGGTGTGGAAGGTGAATTAGGAGTGTTGGCCGCCGAGTGGCCCTTTAGGTGAGTTCACCATCATGACCCAGGTGTGAATGTGTGATGAAAGGCACCGCTGGAGAAGAGAATACGTGTGCACGCTTGTAAGAAATAATCCCGGGAGGACAATGCACAGCTGCAGACTGCTGTGTGTTTGCTTCGAGCTGATTGATTAATCTGGATTCTCGTAGCGACTGAAAGAAAAGAAAAAAAAAAACTGGGTTCAAAAAATATTGTTCCAGGAGTGAAGTCATCTGACATTTAAGAATCAGCCAGCCGTGGCCAGCCAGAGTGATGTGTGTGTGTGCGTGTGTGTGTGTTTTCGCACGTATTTGTGGGCAGACAGGAGAGCCCAGAGGGCACGCAGCTCAGACGGAGCCATTATTTGGTGACACACAGATGACGGGGTGGCCTTAACAGGCACTGCGAATGTACACAAGCATGTACACACACACACGCAGGACACACACTCGCACACGCAAATATTACATCCGTAAGGCCCGAGGTGTCAGGATTTTAACGAGAAACATCAGCATCGCTACCTGTTGCTACCCTGCTCATGCAAGAACACATGCACGGCTAATTTTAAAGCTAATCATTGTAGCCTGATGTTTGCCTTGGATCCAGCGTCGCCTCTCTGCTATAATAAACCCCCTGAAGATCTCTTTCTAGGGCAAACCTATAAAAAAACAATAGAAGAACATGACTTAGAGATGGAAGATGAGTTCTCATTGGCTAGCTGCTTTCCCCCTTCATCACGATGCCATGGTCGAAAGCAATCCCGAACATGATATGAACTTTATTCAGTCCTGAAGCTGGTGGGAACTGATTGAAACTGTATCTGTCAGCTGGTTGTGACGTTTGGTTTAGTTCTCTGTGTTTCCTCCTGGCAGTGTGTGTGGCGGAGGGCACGGCCGGCCTGGCAACTCGGCGCGCCTTTTCTCATTCAGCAGTCACTCCTGCCATGAAAGCCTGGTCAAGACTCCGCTCCGGTGCCAGACCTCACTTCATCCGCACCTGTCAGTAACGTGCCGAGGTTTGAGCCCGCGTTGCTTTTTAGCTTCGAGTGTTTTCACAGTGTTGCTCTTGGGCAGTATCTTCTTCAGCAGTACATCATTACTCATTCCACTGTTTGTGTTCTCTGCGTTTTTCATCCACCCACAAAATCAATTTGTAACAGTATCAATGTGTAAAAATAATGCTAAACCAATGAGGAGTGGATGCACAAATATGAATAAAATCCAAACTAGATTTTATGCGTTGCATAATAATTATAGTTTTGATCTTTTCTGAACATTTTTCACATTAATATTGCAAATATTTTATGTTAGACATTAATTCCTGGATAATAAAGAAAGGTTTTATTGACGATTGTGCATTTTGACAGGCGGGAGTGCTTAAATCTAAATGTCTGACTTTCTGACTACACAATCCAGGCACAGAAATACTTTATGCAGTTATCCACGGCACATTTGTGTGTGCTGATGGGAGTCTGACTCTATGACCTAATCCTACAGGAAACTGTGGTAAAATGGCCAATGCACACACACAAACATCGCTGGAGGCGATGCTTGATGTACACCGCTGTGTGTGATATATACAGTACATGTATGTAGAGAGAAGCCCGGAGAGCCAGCACAGTTAAAATTACAGCTCTGTCACACCAAATCAGTGCTGATGACCGCG
This sequence comes from Nibea coibor, assembly GCA_023373845.1. NCBI lineage: Eukaryota > Metazoa > Chordata > Actinopteri > Sciaenidae > Nibea > Nibea coibor. The sequence goes on from CM041727.1 coordinate 5,950,722, forward strand.
TGTGTGCGTGCATTTGTAGTAAGTATTATCTTTGGCCCTGTGTAAAGACGTTGGGAGGAAGTAAACAACAAACCTGCATGCAAACATGAGTCTGTCTTCACTTCACCAAACACTCACATTTATTTACTCGTGTGTGTTCAGCTCTTTAGCACTTTTTAACAGGAGAAATGAGGTTAAAACGAAAAACTGTGGATGCGAGCTGGACCTCCGAATCTCCATCTTTGTCTCTGTGAATGAACGCAAACAAACGTGTGAAACGAGAGAGTACGTACGCACACTCGCTTCGAGCCAATGTGCCGCTACCATATGCCGGAACAGGTGGTTGCTCTCACAGAGTCTCTTACTGCATTTCCTAGTTAGCATCAAGGATATACTGCGGTTCAAACTCATGCTAACCGGGAAGCATTAGTCTGTTTTCTATTGGTGTCGTCAGCCAGCAGACCCCGCGTCAGCCGGTTCTTTTGTCAGACCAAATGCTGTTTCAGAATGAATATGTCAGCGCGCTCATAGATGCCTGAGATAAAACACAAGCTTAGCCTGCTAACCGGCCGACTGTATAATGAGCTGCAGCCTCATTGTTCAGTACATAAAAATGCTCCTAACTATCATACGCGCTATTAAAACAGCTATTTTCTCTAACATGCACAAATTTAGGAATTTCTAATACAGCCACAATGGCGTTAGATTGCAGAAAAAATATAAACATAAATGAAATTACAGCCCGATGATAATTTCTTAAACAGCATCCACTCAAAGAGTCTCTTTTGCATCATCTCGCCATAACCCTTAAAGTCATATTATTCATAATTCACTCACCAGAGTTAAAAAGCAGCCGCTCGGGTCAGCCTTCTAGTTATTAATCTGAGTCTGAGATATCATGAATTTCTGACTGCTGTCTCCCACTTGGGAAATGAAAGTCCGTTGCATTTGACTGAAATGCCATATTAAAATTAATTTGATTGATTTAGTTCATTGAAAAGATGCTCTACTGTTTGCTGAATCTGGAAACATCTGGGAAATGCGCATGTATTTAGCATGTAGCCCCTTTCTTCCTGCTGCAAGCTGAAATCTACCGATGGGGAAACAAAACGCGGAGTGACAGGCGCGTGGAACATAGATGTCTGGATTTTGGAAAACATGAATCTGTTCTGCTGCACTGCAATTTAACTCGACACATTTATTCAACAGCTAGCTGCAAATGTAATCGAAATATAATGAAACAAAGTAAAAAAAAATGAATCTGAAGTGCCTTTGAGCAATAAATTAAGAACCCAGGTAGCTTCATGTGAGTGCAGATCAACCTCCGGCCTTCCTGCAGTCAAGTCAAAATTACACAATTGAAATCAAAATTACCGTCTGTCCTGTGTACGTGTGTGTGTGTTTGTGAGTGTGTGTGGTTATGTTTGTATGTGTGTCTACCCCGTGTGTGTTGACATTGATGAATGAGCCCTACATCAGAGCAATCTGCTAGCACGGCTCTATAAAGCAACCACAAATCACTTCAGGAAACGTGTTTTTGAAGAGGGGCCTCCATTGTCAGATGTTGTCTTGTGTGAGTGTATCTGTGCATAAATCAGCGAAGATAGGCTCCTTTGTGTGCGTGTGTGTGCGCATGTGCGTGTGTTTATGTGTGCAGGACTGGCACGGTGTTCTTATGTTGCATCAGCTGAGTACAGTGCATCTGAAAGAAGTGACGGATTAGTTTTTGTAGATGGTTTAGACGGTTTACAAGCGCCGACAATTCTCCTTTCAGCTCTGCTGAATGCAGCTCACCTCACTTCAACCCCTCCTCTTGAGATATGCATTTAGATCATTCTTTTATTCAAACTACAATACTTAGCTTATCACAGCATGCAACCACTGGGAGCAAGAATCAGACACTGAACGCAGACAAAAATGTTTGTGACAGTAAAAGAAGCGAGAATGTGAAGTTGCTCCTGAATAAATGAACGTTTGGGCTTGTTGACTGACTGAAGTTTAGCCACTTTTTTGATGGGTTGATCCACCATGCTGGTGAAATGTCTCAACAACTATTAGACGGATTCCTATAAACTCCTGTACAGGCATTCATGGTCCCCAGAAGATGAACCCATCCAGTTTTAGTGATTCGTTTGCCTTCTTGAGTTTTAGTTTTTTTATCGGATGAATTGGCCATGAAATTTGTTACAAATATTCATGCCCCTCAGATGATGCATCGCTTCAGTTTGTCCAGTAGTTTGATTTATACCTGCAGAGCTAAAGCAAGGAAATGACAAGAAACCAAAGTGGTGAATGTGTTAGCGCTCCCTGCTATATATGGATAATATTTAACATTACATCATACAGAACTTTTTACATATATGAAAAGTTTTCTCTCATTACAACTGCGTTTTTTAAACAACGATAAAATATGATCATTACGTTTCATTACAATCAAAGCCCATGGCTGTGTGTGTGTGTGTGTGTCTGTGCGGGGGGTAAATAAGGTCCAGTTTGACAGTTACCTTCACTGTGAGCTGAAGGGCAAAAGCCCAGCGTCGCTCGGCCCCCCGAGGGAAATATTCCTGTTCTAAACCTGGAAACGGAGTGGGGATTGTTCCTTTCATCTCCCTTTTCTATCGCTCCCTATTTTCTCCCCACTACTCGTTCCCTCCCTTCACAACTTCTTCCCCCCCCCGCTTTTCTCTCTCGCTCCCTGACTCTCTCTCATCTCACTCGTAGCACCTGTAATTCTTGCTTTCTCCCTTAATCAGATCCTAATAGGGAAAAGCTTGCAGATGTCAGCACTAGTTAATTAATGCTCTCTTCCTCTTCCCTCTCGCTGTCTCTCCCAATCTCATACTCTTTCTCTCTCACACACACACACACTTATTATTTCATAGCCAGAGTGAGTAGTGAGAAGGCTCGGTGCAGTCTCTTAAGCAGTCATACAGTGGTACCTGAAGGGCAGAGGTGATTACTAAGCCAGCACACTCAGTATCAGTAATTTTTGACACAAAGTTCTGGAGTCAATTTGCTGCGTTGGTGACTGATAAATGAACTTTTTGAGTTTGCGAGGCACTTTGGTAAATTTAGCTGATAAACAAAATTAAATAATCATCCATTTTCTGCAGCCAAGATATTCCAGACCTTCTTCTCCCTCCCCCTCAAACCAGATGAGCTGTATAATCTCTCCAGCGTGTTCTAGATCTGCTGGGGTCCCTGTTGGATGTTCCCAGAAAACCTCCAAAGGCAGGCACCCTGGAGGCATCCTCATCAGATGCTTGAAACACCTTTCAGTGTTTGAAAAAAAAAAAGCTGCACTCTGAGCTCCCTCCAGATGTCTGAGTGCCTCAACATATGGCTCAGTCCAGCCACTCTATGGAGGAAACTTATTTCGTCCACCTGCATCTGCAATTTCTGGGTCATATCTTGGTCAGTAGCAAACCATAGGTAAGGGTCGGAATGTCCAGGGAGTTGGAAAATGAAAACTTTTTCGGGATTTCAGATTGCTAAATGGCAAAGTGTCATTTTTAAAGTTCACTTACGGGGTACACGCCTATAGAAGTAGCTGCATTCCAACTGACTTCCACTGATTTACAGTTTGTTAGCTTTACGTTTGAATGAGGGGATCAAACTCTGGTGCAAACAAACAAATGGATAAATGCACCTGTCACGATCGTGATGAGTGTTCCCGCTTGTATGGCGACGCAGGGAGCAGACGGAGTGTTCTCCCTCTCTGTTTCTGTCTGTGAGTCATTATTTATGACCAAATTAGCAGTCTTGATTATGGCTGTTATTGATGCTCAAGATCTCTGTGCGCAGACAAAATATATCTTCATCTTCTCAGCACTGCAAATGTTACGTTGTATCCAAAACGTATGATATTTACAAGGCAACAGGCGAATATGGAGTGATGTAACTGCAGTACACATTGTAAAACAAGAGAAACTTTGTTCCCTTTTACACAGTTTTAATTAATATATTTCCACGTACTGTACCATAATGTAATTATTAGTGAATCATTAACATTTGCGGAGGGCAGCAGCTACTATTGTTAAATTACATTTAAGAATATAAGTAAACCCACAAGGGCTCTTGTAAATGTACATTTAAAGCCGGTTCATAATTCATCTTGAGATTTTGCGTTAATGCATTATGCAACCGGTTGGTTTTGGGCTGTCATCCATCCAGAGAGCTAATGCCTGGTACAGTATGAAATGTTAATGAGCGAGTGTGATGTTATTCTCTGTGACCCTTCCACAATCCTGCTTTATAATTGCCCACAGTGTAGCCCTGAAACACACACTCGACTCATCAGACATGCTACATGCTCTACATTCACACATACCACACATGTACTCACACTCTATTGCCTAAAGTAGCCAAAGATCCATGTACACACACATGGATACACACGTATATGTTGCCCAAAGTTCAGTGGGAACTATTGGTGCTTGATAAATCGACAACCAGCGCGAGCTCATGGCTAAAGCATGACCGAGTCTGTGAGAAAATCCCACTGAGGGCTTTAAACAGAATATGCTGCTTTGTAAAATTAATAAGGATTCACATCTTCTCTTTGTGAACACTCATTCCACTTCCACAGCTGGAAGTGTTTGACTATGTCTTTTTAATGACAGCATCTGCCAAAAGCTGGTGTGACTTTCCGTCTTGCTGCCTCCGCAGCTTTCCCTCACACGTCTTCCTGTCCTCTCCTCCCACGTCTTTGTTTGATTTTCCTCCGTGACTCTCCGCCCTCTCCCTCAACTTCTTCCTATCCTCCCTTCTTTCAGCATTTGGCTCGCGCACGCACACGAAAAGCAAGTTTAAAAACCAGCATTTGAAACAAGGATCAGCACGTCATTCACGTGATTTAAACACAGTTTGGAGACACCCATCACTGCTGGAAACACACTGCTGTAGTAAAAAGTGAGCGATACAAGAAGCAACAAAGTGAGAAGTGTGAATAAAATAAAATACATTATGAGTAATCTGCATGGCTGCATGAGAAGTGTTTCTCTCCTTCATGTGAAGTGTTACACATCGTCCCCATCTTAAAAATCATCAAAACCTCATTATCATCATGGCGCTGTCTTTCATGGAGAGAGCATGAGGGAGATCATTTCTGTCCCCGTGATTAGCGTGAAGACTAATTAATGAATTCATTTTTCATTTGCTGTAATGATTTATTCAACTTCTGCAAAGTTTGCAGCCGCGTGTAGAGTCGGCACATTTCTCCGTTTTTCGTGCAAATTCTTATTACCCGTTTAGTTCTCTGTTCTCCTGCGCTGCGATGGTGCCACATGCAATGCTCATCCCTGTGTTGTGTGTGAGTGTGCGTGCGCAGAGAGAGTCTAGTGCCATCCATTATGTAATGGCAATACAGCCACTAATAACTGATATAGAGGAAGAAGACCCATCAAGGTCTTCATGTAGACTGGAGCGTGGAATTGACATTTCCTCCTTATTACTCCACAAATCACCACCTGTGTGTGTGCGTGTGTGTGTGCACTGCTCACAATACATTAATTTCTGAAGTGTTATATAATGACAGGCTATAGAAAATGACCTGTAATTCATCACCCTTGTACCATGGACGTGCACACACCTTATGGAAAGTCGTCCTCACTGGTAGCGTGCGCCATGAGCTCCATCCCTCAGCTCTTCACTGGCACACACAAACTCACTGCCTTTCTCTCTCTCCCCCCTTGTCTCTCATAAACCTCATGAATGTGAACGTGACACTGACCTCGGTGCATTCTATGTCCACTGGTGTGTGGACAATCTCGAGTTTGTCATTACGGATGTTGCCATTTTGTTTGTTTCGTCGGAGCCAAACATGACCGGATTTGTACGAGAGTGTGGAGCTGGTGGGTGTCGGGCTGCACTTGTTTTTCATTCCATTTTCGAGCAGGAAAAAAAAAAGAGAGCCACAAACTGTCTTGTAATCCAACTAAACACTACACTAACATGCACACATCTGAGCTGAGAAATGGGCAACGCAATAACAGAATCTTGATTTATATTTGATCAGCACTTCCCGGTTTGATCTGAGTTTCATGAGCGCGGTCTGTTGTGATGGATGGACTCAACAACAATTACAAGTTTATTTTACTCTAAATGAGGCAGTAAATTACAAAATGAACATGCTGTATGGAAAAAGACTTCAAACTGGTGACTGAGACCATAAACCCCACAAGGAAACTCTGCTGAGGTAGCATTTCAATTCACCATAAGACTCAATACCACGGGACCTCATTTTTGCAACCAATAGAGACGCCCCTTGCTGGCCATTAGAAAGAATGCAGGTTTAAGACACTTGTGAGCTGGCTTCACTTCATAAACTTAGAAGCTTTGTCCATTAATTATACTGTCAGTGACTAATAATAATAAAGCAGTTTAACAGGACTGACTGAACTCTGGACTGAATTCTGAGGTCTTCTGCGGCAGCATGCACGCTGTTTCCTCCACACACTCCACACTGCATCTGTGAATGTACATGTACAGTATGGCTCTGTGTGTGTGTGTGTGTGTGTGTGTGTGTGTGTGTGTGAAATAGGGAGCAGAACGGCTTCTAAGTCTTAGTGACAACTGTGTCCAGAATGTCAAGCAAACTGTCGCAGGGACAAAACCTCAGGGTCACTCAGCCATCTGCTGTTGTTCCTCATGTATATGCATATGTGTGTGTGTGTGTGTGTGTGTGTGTGTGTCTGGTACATTCAGTACGCAATGCGTTTCTCGTGTATGTGCAGAGAATAGTTGATGTTAGCGTGTTTATGTGTGCAAGGATGCGACTGCTTTAAGCTGCGTGTACGTGAATTCATAAGGTTACTGTCAGACTTCTATCTGTGTGTGTGTGTGTGGGTGTGTGTGTGTGTGTGTGTGTTTAAATGAATAATGCTGACAGTTTTATTTCTTTACTGTTACTGTGTAATCTGCTATTACAGCATAATGGCCAATCATTCTGAATAGCATTTTAGTGTGTGTGTGTGTGTGTGGGTGCTGTTTGATAAGGAGCTAAATGGGAATGAAGACTCCAAAATTGCCTCTGCAGTTCGAGCTCAGCTGTTTATGCAGGTTATGATTATTACACTGATGGCGTTCCTCATAAAAGGATCTCCAGCATGACACAGTAAATCTGCCGTGTTTATCTGCTCCTCTTAGATATCAACAGTGGTACACGGAGAAAAAAACTGTGACTGCATCTCTACGTGCCTCATACGATGAGATGCTGTGGACGTGTGATTACAGCGCTTTGAATTAGCGCCGTTTCGCCGGCTGTGCTGTGTTACATAACCACCTATGGAGTCATTAACCGCTCTCGTTAATGCGTTCATGAGCTAATATTTCAATTCCAGCAACATCAAGATGAAGACGCCCGTCTAAATGGTGCACTGAGGTAAACTCGCTATTGCCGTTTTGATGCCGACGCTAGGTGAACGGTTTGGCTCCTGGTTCGACCTGTGAGGAACAAACTCATGTCCTTCATTCAAGTGATTTAAATTTTAGCCTCGTTGAGCATTAAATGTGTCGAGCACAAAAGTATCGATGGAGGAAGCAAAGGTTGAGATGTAAAGTAGAGTAAATCTGATGCGCGTCACATTTAATTACCGGGAGCAGTCGTTGTTTTCACGTGTCAGTTCTGTTCAATTGCACACTGGCAGGTTTTTCGCGGTGTGTCAAAACACCTGTCGCGGAAAAATGTTTCGATTCCAGCGGCAGCCAGAAGCAGACGGACGTGACCGACTGTTTAAACTAACGTTCTGATTACAGTCAACAGAGATCGCAGAGTCGAGGCCCGCTGTGTGCGAAGGCGCACAGACGTCACTTCTCAGCTTCTGTAGCTTTTTCAAAGTCACATTTTTTCGTCTTGGTTCTCTCTTTGTGCGACTCCACTTCCAACTCAGCAAGACAAGACTATTTTGAAGAGGAAACATCTAACGTGTACAATTCCCGTGAGACCCATCCGGAAAAGCTTTCCGTCCATCAAGGAGGGACAAAGCGGCCGGACGACTTCAGAGGGAAAAAGCACAAAAACATTTTCTCTGGAAATTATGATCCAGTTTCGCTGAAATTGTTGGTGGTGGGCGATTTAGTGCTGTAAGAACACACTCCTCCTGACCTGGGCCCGGTATTTCAAAACTTGTAATCTAATCTAATAATGAAATCCTCCTTTTCTCAGTCATGGATCAAGGTGATCCTGCTCACTTTTTCTGAGTATTTCAAAACACTGGCGGATCGGATCACCGTGATCCTGATTTGGGCGGATACGGATTTCCAAATCTCGTAACTCCGCCTCCGCGGACCGAAAACATGGCGGACTACCTCACGAAAGGAGCAGCTGGGAGCAAGACTTCACGTCAAGGTAAGATTACCGTCGTCTAATGTGTAGCGGTTTTAGGACCATATGAACGCCAACCAACATATCATGCAAACCAACTTGTTGAATTGTCACCTAATTCAAACCAGGCCGTAGCGACTTCTAATTGAGCCGCGGCGTGCCAACAGTAGCTAACCCGGTGTCCGGTATTAACTTGTGACTACGTTAACTGGCGACCATCCGCCAAGCGCGTCTGTGGTAGTGATGAGGAGCCTGTTTAGGGAGCCGTTTTTTTTTTTTTCACTTCGGTTTCACTTTTTTTGTGTGAAAGGTAATTGAAAATAGATAAAACTGAAAATTCAAAATAAAACACAACTGGCAATTGTGTTTAAAATAGTTAAAAGTTTGCCTAATTAGGTCTTTATTTTTTGCATTATTTTGGGTGATAAATTAATTAAACACTTAGTTTACTAAGTGCTTTACAATGTCAAAACTAAAATATAACAACATTTTAAAATATAAAATAACAATAACAACAATAATAATAATAATAGTATTGATGATGAATATTAGTGATGGGAATTCCGTTTTTTGTGAGCTGGATCATTTGGCTCAGCTCACCAAGAAGAGCCGAATCTTTCAGCTGCCAAACAGCTCTTCGTGTTACCATTTATACCAATCATACCAATACCAGTCATTGCAATAAATTGCTGTAGCCAATTACAGTTATAAGATCCCTTTAAGTCTCTGCCATAAATTGATTGAAGGCCAAACGCAGTTAATGAAAGGTGATTTCTGCCTAAATATGACTTGGTCTGATTCTAGAGCATCATAATATAAAGATCTGAGCTCACAGGACAGCTTGGAATTCTTGTAAAGGACCATTACAACACAAAATGGGCATTTTCACCTGCCAAAAATTGATTGAAGGCATTTTCACCTGCCATAAATTGATTGAAGGCCAAACGCAGTTAATGAAAGGTGATTTCTGCCTAAATATGACTTGGTCTGATTCTAGAGCATCATAATATAAAGATCTGAGCTCACAGGACAGCTTGGAATTCTTGTAAAGGACCATTACAACACAAAATGGGCATTTTCACCTGCCAAAAATTGATTGAAGGCATTTTCACCTGCCATAAATTGATTGAAGGCCAAACGCAGTTAATGAAAGGTGATTTCTGCCTAAATATGACTTGGTCTGATTCTAGAGCTTCATAATATAAAGATCTGAGCTCACAGGACAGCTTGGAATTCTTGTAAAGGACCATTACAACACAAAATGGGTATTTTCATCTGCTGAAAATGGGCATTTTCACCTGCCATAAATTGATTGAAGGCCAAACGCAGTTAATGAAAGGTGATTTCTGCCTAAATATGACTTGGTCTGATTCTAGAGCTTCATAATATAAAGATCTGAGCTCACAGGACAGCTTGGAATTCTTGTAAAGGACCATTACAACACAAAATGGGTATTTTCACCTGCCAAAAATTGATTGAAGGCCAAATGCAGTTAATGAAAGGTGATTTCTACCTAAATATGACTTGGTCTGATTCTAGAGCTTCATATTATAAAGATCTGAGCTCACTGGACAGCTTGGAATTCTTGTAAAGGACCATTACAACACAAAATGGGCATTTTCATCTGCTGAAAATTGATTGAAGGCCAAACGCAGTTAATGAAAGGTGATTTCTGCCTAAATATGACTTGGTCTGATTCTAGAGCATCATAATATAAAGATCTGAGCTCACAGGACAGCTTGGAATTCTTGTAAAGGACCATTACAACACAAAATGGGCATTTTCACCTGCCAAAAATTGATTGAAGGCATTTTCACCTGCCATAAATTGATTGAAGGCCAAACACAGTTAATGAAAGGTGATTTCTGCCTAAATATGACTTGGTCTGATTCTAGAGCATCATAATATAAAGATCTGAGCTCACTGGACAGCTTGGAATTCTTGTAAAGGACCATTACAACACATAATGGGCATTTTCACCTGCCAAAAATTGATTGAAGGCATTTTCACCTGCCATAAATTGATTGAAGGCCAAACGCAGTTAATGAAAGGTGATTTCTGCCTAAATATGACTTGGTCTGATTCTAGAGCTTCATAATATAAAGATCTGAGCTCACAGGACAGCTTGGAATTCTTGTAAAGGACCATTACAACACAAAATGGGCATTTTCATCTGCTGAAAATGGGCATTTTCACCTGCCATAAATTGATTGAAGGCCAAACGCAGTTAATGAAAGGTGATTTCTGCCTAAATATGACTTGGTCTGATTCTAGAGCTTCATAATATAAAGATCTGAGCTCACAGGACAGCTTGGAATTCTTGTAAAGGACCATTACAACACAAAATGGGCATTTTCACCTGCCAAAAATTGATTGAAGGCATTTTCACCTGCCATAAATTGACTGAAGGCCAAACACAGTTAATGAAAGGTGATTTCTGCCTAAATATGACTTGGTCTGATTCTAGAGCATCATAATATAAAGATCTGAGCTCACAGGACAGCTTGGAATTTTTGTAAAGGACCATTACAACACAAAATGGGCATTTTCATCTGCTGAAAATTGATTGAAGGCATTTTCACCTGCCATAAATTGATTGAAGGCCAAACGCAGTTAATGAAAGGTGATTTCTGCCTAAATATGACTTGGTCTGATTCTAGAGCTTCATAAAATAAAGATCTGAGCTCACAGGACAGCTTGGAATTCTTGTAAAGGACCATTACAACCCAAAATGGGCATTTTCACCTGCCAAAAATTGATTGAAGGCATTTTCACCTGCCATAAATTGATTGAAGGCCAAACGCAGTTAATGAAAGGTGATTTCTGCCTAAATATGACTTGGTCTGATTCTAGAGCTTCATAATATAAAGATCTGAGCTCACTGGACAGCTTGGAATTCTTGTAAAGGACCATTACAACACAAAATGGGTATTTTCATCTGCTGAAAATGGGCATTTTCACCTGCCATAAATTGATTGAAGGCCAAACGCAGTTAATGAAAGGTGATTTCCGCCTAAATATGACTTGGTCTGATTCTAGAGCTTCATAATATAAATATCTGAGCTCACTGGACAGCTTGGAATTCTTGTAAAGGACCATTACAACACAAAATGGGCATTTTCACCTGCCAAAAATTGATTGAAGGCATTTTCACCTGCCATAAATTGATTGAAGGCCAAACGCAGTTAATGAAAGGTGATTTCTGCCTAAATATGACTTGGTCTGATTCTAGAGCTTCATAATATAAAGATCTGAGCTCACAGGACAGCTTGGAATTCTTGTAAAGGACCATTACAACACAAAATGGGTATTTTCATCTGCTGAAAATGGGCATTTTCACCTGCCATAAATTGATTGAAGGCCAAACGCAGTTAATGAAAGGTGATTTCTGCTTAAATATGACTTGGTCTGATTCTAGAGCTTCATAATATAAAGATCTGAGCTCACAGGACAGCTTGGAATTCTTGTAAAGGACCATTACAACACAAAATGGGTATTTTCACCTGCCAAAAATTGATTGAAGGCCAAATGCAGTTAATGAAAGGTGATTTCTACCTAAATATGACTTGGTCTGATTTTAGAGCTTCATATTATAAAGATCTGAGCTCACTGGACAGCTTGGAATTCTTGTAAAGGACCATTACAACACAAAATGGGCATTTTCATCTGCTGAAAATTGATTAAAGGCATTTTCACCTGCCATAAATTGATTGAAGGCCAAACGCAGTTAATGAAAGGTGATTTCTGCCTAAATATGACTTGGTCTGATTCTAGAGCTTCATAATATAAAGATCTGAGCTCACAGGACAGCTTGGAATTCTTGTAAAGGACCATTACAACACAAAATGGGCATTTTCACCTGCCAAAAATTGATTGAAGGCATTTTCACCTGCCATAAATTGATTGAAGGCCAAACGCAGTTAATGAAAGGTGATTTCTGCCTAAATATGACTTGGTCTGATTCTAGAGCTTCATAATATAAAGATCTGAGCTCACAGGACAGCTTGGAATTCTTGTAAAGGACCATTACAACACAAAATGGGCATTTTCACCTGCCAAAAATTGATTGAAGGCATTTTCACCTGCCATATATTGATTGAAGGCCAAACGCAGTTAATGAAAGGTGATTTCTGCCTAAATATGACTTGGTCTGATTCTAGAGCTTCATAATATAAAGATCTGAGCTCACAGGACAGCTTGGAATTCTTGTAAAGGACCATTACAACACAAAATGGGTATTTTCACCTGCCAAAAATTGATTGAAGGCCAAATGCAGTTAATGAAAGGTGATTTCTACCTAAATATGACTTGGTCTGATTTTAGAGCTTCATATTATAAAGATCTGAGCTCACTGGACAGCTTGGAATTCTTGTAAAGGACCATTACAACACAAAATGGGTATTTTCATCTGCTGAAAATGGGCATTTTCACCTGCCATAAATTGATTGAAGGCCAAACGCAGTTAATGAAAGGTGATTTCTGCTTAAATATGACTTGGTCTGATTCTAGAGCTTCATAATATAAAGATCTGAGCTCACAGGACAGCTTGGAATTCTTGTAAAGGACCATTACAACACAAAATGGGTATTTTCACCTGCCAAAAATTGATTGAAGGCCAAATGCAGTTAATGAAAGGTGATTTCTACCTAAATATGACTTGGTCTGATTTTAGAGCTTCATATTATAAAGATCTGAGCTCACTGGACAGCTTGGAATTCTTGTAAAGGACCATTACAACACAAAATGGGCATTTTCATCTGCTGAAAATTGATTAAAGGCATTTTCACCTGCCATAAATTGATTGAAGGCCAAACGCAGTTAATGAAAGGTGATTTCTGCCTAAATATGACTTGGTCTGATTCTAGAGCTTCATAATATAAAGATCTGAGCTCACAGGACAGCTTGGAATTCTTGTAAAGGACCATTACAACACAAAATGGGCATTTTCACCTGCCAAAAATTGATTGAAGGCATTTTCACCTGCCATAAATTGATTGAAGGCCAAACGCAGTTAATGAAAGGTGATTTCTGCCTAAATATGACTTGGTCTGATTCTAGAGCTTCATAATATAAAGATCTGAGCTCACAGGACAGCTTGGAATTCTTGTAAAGGACCATTACAACACAAAATGGGCATTTTCACCTGCCAAAAATTGATTGAAGGCATTTTCACCTGCCATAAATTGATTGAAGGCCAAACGCAGTTAATGAAAGGTGATTTCTGCCTAAATATGACTTGGTCTGATTCTAGAGCTTCATAATATAAAGATCTGAGCTCACAGGACAGCTTGGAATTCTTGTAAAGGACCATTACAACACAAAATGGGTATTTTCACCTGCCAAAAATTGATTGAAGGCCAAATGCAGTTAATGAAAGGTGATTTCTACCTAAATATGACTTGGTCTGATTCTAGAGCTTCATATTATAAAGATCTGAGCTCACTGGACAGCTTGGAATTCTTGTAAAGGACCATTACAACACAAAATGGGCATTTTCACCTGCCAAAAATTGATTGAAGGCATTTTCACCTGCCATAAATTGATTGAAGGCCAAACACCGTTAATGAAAGGTGATTTCTGCCTAAATATGACTTGGTCTGATTCTAGAGCATCATAATATAAAGATCTGAGCTCACTGGACAGCTTGGAATTCTTGTAAAGGACCATTACAACACAAAATGGGCATTTTCACCTGCCAAAAATTGATTGAAGGCATTTTCACCTGCCATAAATTGATTGAAGGCCAAACGCAGTTAATGAAAGGTGATTTCTGCCTAAATATGACTTGGTCTGATTCTAGAGCTTCATAATATAAAGATCTGAGCTCACAGGACAGCTTGGAATTCTTGTAAAGGACCATTACAACACAAAATGGGCATTTTCATCTGCTGAAAATGGGCATTTTCACCTGCCATAAATTGATTGAAGGCCAAACGCAGTTAATGAAAGGTGATTTCTGCCTAAATATGACTTGGTCTGATTCTAGAGCTTCATAATATAAAGATCTGAGCTCACAGGACAGCTTGGAATTCTTGTAAAGGACCATTACAACACAAAATGGGCATTTTCACCTGCCAAAAATTGATTGAAGGCATTTTCACCTGCCATAAATTGATTGAAGGCCAAACACCGTTAATGAAAGGTGATTTCTGCCTAAATATGACTTGGTCTGATTCTAGAGCATCATAATATAAAGATCTGAGCTCACAGGACAGCTTGGAATTCTTGTAAAGGACCATTACAACACAAAATGGGCATTTTCATCTGCTGAAAATTGATTGAAGGCATTTTCACCTGCCATAAATTGATTGAAGGCCAAACGCAGTTAATGAAAGGTGATTTCTGCCTAAATATGACTTGGTCTGATTCTAGAGCTTCATAAAATAAAGATCTGAGCTCACAGGACAGCTTGGAATTCTTGTAAAGGACCATTACAACCCAAAATGGGCATTTTCACCTGCCAAAAATTGATTGAAGGCATTTTCACCTGCCATAAATTGATTGAAGGCCAAACGCAGTTAATGAAAGGTGATTTCTGCCTAAATATGACTTGGTCTGATTCTAGAGCTTCATAATATAAAGATCTGAGCTCACTGGACAGCTTGGAATTCTTGTAAAGGACCATTACAACACAAAATGGGTATTTTCATCTGCTGAAAATGGGCATTTTCACCTGCCATAAATTGATTGAAGGCCAAACGCAGTTAATGAAAGGTGATTTCTGCCTAAATATGACTTGGTCTGATTCTAGAGCATCATAATATAAAGATCTGAGCTCACAGGACAGCTTGGAATTCTTGTAAAGGACCATTACAACACAAAATGGGCATTTTCACCTGCCAAAAATTGATTGAAGGCATTTTCACCTGCCATAAATTGATTGAAGGCCAAACGCAGTTAATGAAAGGTGATTTCTGCCTAAATATGACTTGGTCTGATTCTAGAGCTTCATAATATAAAGATCTGAGCTCACAGGACAGCTTGGAATTCTTGTAAAGGACCATTACAACACAAAATGGGCATTTTCATCTGCTGAAAATTGATTGAAGGCATTTTCACCTGCCATAAATTGATTGAAGGCCAAATGCAGTTAATGAAAGGTGATTTCTGCCTAAATATGACTTGGTCTGATTCTAGAGCTTCATAATATAAAGATCTGAGCTCACTGGACAGCTTGGAATTCTTGTAAAGGACCATTACAACAGAAAATGGGTATTTTCATCTGCTGAAAATTGATTGAAGGCATTTTCACCTGCCATAAATTGATTGAAGGCCAAATGCAGTTAATGAAAGGTGATTTCTACCTAAATATGACTTGGTCTGATTCTAGAGCATCATAATATAAAGATCTGAGCTCACAGGACAGCTTGGAATTCTTGTAAAGGACCATTACAACACAAAATGGGTATTTTCATCCGCTGAAAATTGATTGAAGGCATTTTCACCTGCCATAAATTGATTGAAGGCCAAATGCAGTTAATGAAAAGTGATTTCTGCCTAAATATGACTTGATCTGATTCTAGAGCATCATAATATAAAGATCTGAGCTCACAGGACAGCTTGGAATTCTTGTAAAGGACCATTACAACACAAAATGGGTATTTTCATCTGCTGAAAATGGGCATTTTCACCTGCCATAAATTGATTGAAGGCCAAACGCAGTTAATGAAAGGTGATTTCTGCTTAAATATGACTTGGTCTGATTCTAGAGCTTCATAATATAAATATCTGAGCTCACTGGACAGCTTGGAATTCTTGTAAAGGACCATTACAACACAAAATGGGCATTTTCACCTGCCAAAAATTGATTGAAGGCATTTTCACCTGCCATAAATTGATTGAAGGCCAAACGCAGTTAATGAAAGGTGATTTCTGCCTAAATATGACTTGGTCTGATTCTAGAGCTTCATAATATAAAGATCTGAGCTCACAGGACAGCTTGGAATTCTTGTAAAGGACCATTACAACACAAAATGGGTATTTTCATCTGCTGAAAATGGGCATTTTCACCTGCCATAAATTGATTGAAGGCCAAACGCAGTTAATGAAAGGTGATTTCTGCTTAAATATGACTTGGTCTGATTCTACAGCTTCATAATATAAAGATCTGAGCTCACAGGACAGCTTGGAATTCTTGTAAAGGACCATTACAACACAAAATGGGTATTTTCACCTGCCAAAAATTGATTGAAGGCCAAATGCAGTTAATGAAAGGTGATTTCTACCTAAATATGACTTGGTCTGATTTTAGAGCTTCATATTATAAAGATCTGAGCTCACTGGACAGCTTGGAATTCTTGTAAAGGACCATTACAACACAAAATGGGCATTTTCACCTGCCAAAAATTGATTGAAGGCATTTTCACCTGCCATAAATTGATTGAAGGCCAAATGCAGTTAATGAAAGGTGATTTCTACCTAAATATGACTTGGTCTGATTCTAGAGCATCATAATATAAAGATCTGAGCTCACAGGACAGCTTGGAATTCTTGTAAAGGACCATTACAACACAAAATGGGTATTTTCATCTGCTGAAAATTGATTGAAGGCATTTTCACCTGCCATAAATTGATTGAAGGCCAAATGCAGTTAATGAAAGGTGATTTCTGCCTAAATATGACTTGGTCTGATTCTAGAGCTTCATAATATAAAGATCTGAGCTCACAGGACAGTTTGGAATTCTTGTAAAGGACCATTACAACCCAAAATGGGCATTTTCATCTGCTGAAAATTGATTGAAGGCATTTTCACCTGCCATAAATTGATTGAAGGCCAAATGCAGTTAATGAAAGGTGATTTCTACCTAAATATGACTTGGTCTGATTCTAGAGCATCATAATATAAAGATCTGAGCTCACAGGACAGCTTGGAATTCTTGTAAAGGACCATTACAACACAAAATGGGTATTTTCATCTGCTGAAAATGGGCATTTTCACCTGCCATAAATTGATTGAAGGCCAAACGCAGTTAATGAAAGGTGATTTCTGCCTAAATATGACTTGGTCTGATTCTAGAGCTTCATAATATAAAGATCTGAGCTCACAGGACAGCTTGGAATTCTTGTAAAGGACCATTACAACACAAAATGGGCATTTTCACCTGCCAAAAATTGATTGAAGGCATTTTCACCTGCCATAAATTGATTGAAGGCCAAACGCAGTTAATGAAAGGTGATTTCTGCCTAAATATGACTTGGTCTGATTCTAGAGCATCATAATATAAAGATCTGAGCTCACAGGACAGCTTGGAATTCTTGTAAAGGACCATTACAACACAAAATGGGTATTTTCATCTGCTGAAAATTGATTGAAGGCATTTTCACCTGCCATAAATTGATTGAAGGCCAAATGCAGTTAATGAAAGGTGATTTCTGCCTAAATATGACTTGGTCTGATTCTAGAGCTTCATAATATAAAGATCTGAGCTCACAGGACAGCTTGGAATTCTTGTAAAGGACCATTACAACACAAAATGGGTATTTTCATCTGCTGAAAATGGCCATTTTCACCTGCCATAAATTGATTGAAGGCCGAACGCAGTTAATGAAAGGTGATTTCTGCCTAAATATGACTTGGTCTGATTCTAGAGCATCATATTATAAAGATCTGAGCTCACAGGACAGCTTGGAATTCTTGTAAAGGACCATTACAACACAAAATGGGCATTTTCACCTGCCAAAAATTGATTGAAGGCATTTTCACCTGCCATAAATTGATTGAAGGCCAAACGCAGTTAATGAAAGGTGATTTCTGCCTAAATATGACTTGGTCTGATTCTAGAGCTTCATAATATAAAGATCTGAGCTCACAGGACAGCTTGGAATTCTTGTAAAGGACCATTACAACACAAAATGGGTATTTTCATCTGCTGAAAATGGGCATTTTCACCTGCCATAAATTGATTGAAGGCCAAACGCAGTTAATGAAAGGTGATTTCTGCTTAAATATGACTTGGTCTGATTCTAGAGCTTCATAATATAAAGATCTGAGCTCACAGGACAGCTTGGAATTCTTGTAAAGGACCATTACAACACAAAATGGGTATTTTCACCTGCCAAAAATTGATTGAAGGCCAAATGCAGTTAATGAAAGGTGATTTCTACCTAAATATGACTTGGTCTGATTTTAGAGCTTCATATTATAAAGATCTGAGCTCACTGGACAGCTTGGAATTCTTGTAAAGGACCATTACAACACAAAATGGGCATTTTCATCTGCTGAAAATTGATTAAAGGCATTTTCACCTGCCATAAATTGATTGAAGGCCAAACGCAGTTAATGAAAGGTGATTTCTGCCTAAATATGACTTGGTCTGATTCTAGAGCTTCATAATATAAAGATCTGAGCTCACAGGACAGCTTGGAATTCTTGTAAAGGACCATTACAACACAAAATGGGCATTTTCACCTGCCAAAAATTGATTGAAGGCATTTTCACCTGCCATA
This sequence comes from Nibea coibor, assembly GCA_023373845.1. NCBI lineage: Eukaryota > Metazoa > Chordata > Actinopteri > Sciaenidae > Nibea > Nibea coibor. The sequence continues at coordinate 5,969,470 of CM041727.1, forward strand.
AATTGATTGAAGGCCAAACGCAGTTAATGAAAGGTGATTTCTGCCTAAATATGACTTGGTCTGATTCTAGAGCTTCATAATATAAAGATCTGAGCTCACAGGACAGCTTGGAATTCTTGTAAAGGACCATTACAACACAAAATGGGCATTTTCACCTGCCAAAAATTGATTGAAGGCTTTTTCACCTGCCATAAATTGATTGAAGGCCAAACGCAGTTAATGAAAGGTGATTTCTGCCTAAATATGACTTGGTCTGATTCTAGAGCTTCATAATATAAAGATCTGAGCTCACAGGACAGCTTGGAATTCTTGTAAAGGACCATTACAACACAAAATGGGTATTTTCATCTGCTGAAAATGGGCATTTTCACCTGCCATAAATTGATTGAAGGCCAAACGCAGTTAATGAAAGGTGATTTCTGCCTAAATATGACTTGGTCTGATTCTAGAGCTTCATAATATAAAGATCTGAGCTCACAGGACAGCTTGGAATTCTTGTAAAGGACCATTACAACACAAAATGGGTATTTTCACCTGCCAAAAATTGATTGAAGGCCAAATGCAGTTAATGAAAGGTGATTTCTACCTAAATATGACTTGGTCTGATTCTAGAGCTTCATATTATAAAGATCTGAGCTCACTGGACAGCTTGGAATTCTTGTAAAGGACCATTACAACACAAAATGGGCATTTTCACCTGCCAAAAATTGATTGAAGGCATTTTCACCTGCCATAAATTGATTGAAGGCCAAACACAGTTAATGAAAGGTGATTTCTGCCTAAATATGACTTGGTCTGATTCTAGAGCATCATAATATAAAGATCTGAGCTCACTGGACAGCTTGGAATTCTTGTAAAGGACCATTACAACACAAAATGGGCATTTTCACCTGCCAAAAATTGATTGAAGGCATTTTCACCTGCCATAAATTGATTGAAGGCCAAACGCAGTTAATGAAAGGTGATTTCTGCCTAAATATGACTTGGTCTGATTCTAGAGCTTCATAATATAAAGATCTGAGCTCACAGGACAGCTTGGAATTCTTGTAAAGGACCATTACAACACAAAATGGGCATTTTCATCTGCTGAAAATGGGCATTTTCACCTGCCATAAATTGATTGAAGGCCAAACGCAGTTAATGAAAGGTGATTTCTGCCTAAATATGACTTGGTCTGATTCTAGAGCTTCATAATATAAAGATCTGAGCTCACAGGACAGCTTGGAATTCTTGTAAAGGACCATTACAACACAAAATGGGCATTTTCACCTGCCAAAAATTGATTGAAGGCATTTTCACCTGCCATAAATTGACTGAAGGCCAAACACAGTTAATGAAAGGTGATTTCTGCCTAAATATGACTTGGTGTGATTCTAGAGCATCATAATATAAAGATCTGAGCTCACAGGACAGCTTGGAATTCTTGTAAAGGACCATTACAACACAAAATGGGCATTTTCGTCTGCTGAAAATTGATTGAAGGCATTTTCACCTGCCATAAATTGATTGAAGGCCAAACGCAGTTAATGAAAGGTGATTTCTGCCTAAATATGACTTGGTCTGATTCTAGAGCTTCATAAAATAAAGATCTGAGCTCACAGGACAGCTTGGAATTCTTGTAAAGGACCATTACAACCCAAAATGGGCATTTTCACCTGCCAAAAATTGATTGAAGGCATTTTCACCTGCCATAAATTGATTGAAGGCCAAACGCAGTTAATGAAAGGTGATTTCTGCCTAAATATGACTTGGTCTGATTCTAGAGCTTCATAATATAAAGATCTGAGCTCACTGGACAGCTTGGAATTCTTGTAAAGGACCATTACAACACAAAATGGGTATTTTCATCTGCTGAAAATGGGCATTTTCACCTGCCATAAATTGATTGAAGGCCAAACGCAGTTAATGAAAGGTGATTTCTGCCTAAATATGACTTGGTCTGATTCTAGAGCATCATAATATAAAGATCTGAGCTCACAGGACAGCTTGGAATTCTTGTAAAGGACCATTACAACACAAAATGGGCATTTTCACCTGCCAAAAATTGATTGAAGGCATTTTCACCTGCCATAAATTGATTGAAGGCCAAACGCAGTTAATGAAAGGTGATTTCTGCCTAAATATGACTTGGTCTGATTCTAGAGCTTCATAATATAAAGATCTGAGCTCACAGGACAGCTTGGAATTCTTGTAAAGGACCATTACAACACAAAATGGGCATTTTCATCTGCTGAAAATTGATTGAAGGCATTTTCACCTGCCATAAATTGATTGAAGGCCAAATGCAGTTAATGAAAGGTGATTTCTGCCTAAATATGACTTGGTCTGATTCTAGAGCTTCATAATATAAAGATCTGAGCTCACTGGACAGCTTGGAATTCTTGTAAAGGACCATTACAACAGAAAATGGGTATTTTCATCTGCTGAAAATTGATTGAAGGCATTTTCACCTGCCATAAATTGATTGAAGGCCAAATGCAGTTAATGAAAGGTGATTTCTACCTAAATATGACTTGGTCTGATTCTAGAGCATCATAATATAAAGATCTGAGCTCACAGGACAGCTTGGAATTCTTGTAAAGGACCATTACAACACAAAATGGGTATTTTCATCCGCTGAAAATTGATTGAAGGCATTTTCACCTGCCATAAATTGATTGAAGGCCAAATGCAGTTAATGAAAAGTGATTTCTGCCTAAATATGACTTGATCTGATTCTAGAGCATCATAATATAAAGATCTGAGCTCACAGGACAGCTTGGAATTCTTGTAAAGGACCATTACAACACAAAATGGGTATTTTCATCTGCTGAAAATGGGCATTTTCACCTGCCATAAATTGATTGAAGGCCAAACGCAGTTAATGAAAGGTGATTTCTGCTTAAATATGACTTGGTCTGATTCTAGAGCTTCATAATATAAATATCTGAGCTCACTGGACAGCTTGGAATTCTTGTAAAGGACCATTACAACACAAAATGGGCATTTTCACCTGCCAAAAATTGATTGAAGGCATTTTCACCTGCCATAAATTGATTGAAGGCCAAACGCAGTTAATGAAAGGTGATTTCTGCCTAAATATGACTTGGTCTGATTCTAGAGCTTCATAATATAAAGATCTGAGCTCACAGGACAGCTTGGAATTCTTGTAAAGGACCATTACAACACAAAATGGGCATTTTCACCTGCCAAAAATTGATTGAAGGCATTTTCACCTGCCATAAATTGATTGAAGGCCAAATGCAGTTAATGAAAGGTGATTTCTACCTAAATATGACTTGGTCTGATTCTAGAGCATCATAATATAAAGATCTGAGCTCACAGGACAGCTTGGAATTCTTGTAAAGGACCATTACAACACAAAATGGGTATTTTCATCTGCTGAAAATTGATTGAAGGCATTTTCACCTGCCATAAATTGATTGAAGGCCAAATGCAGTTAATGAAAGGTGATTTCTGCCTAAATATGACTTGGTCTGATTCTAGAGCTTCATAATATAAAGATCTGAGCTCACAGGACAGTTTGGAATTCTTGTAAAGGACCATTACAACCCAAAATGGGCATTTTCATCTGCTGAAAATTGATTGAAGGCATTTTCACCTGCCATAAATTGATTGAAGGCCAAATGCAGTTAATGAAAGGTGATTTCTACCTAAATATGACTTGGTCTGATTCTAGAGCATCATAATATAAAGATCTGAGCTCACAGGACAGCTTGGAATTCTTGTAAAGGACCATTACAACACAAAATGGGTATTTTCATCTGCTGAAAATGGGCATTTTCACCTGCCATAAATTGATTGAAGGCCAAACGCAGTTAATGAAAGGTGATTTCTGCCTAAATATGACTTGGTCTGATTCTAGAGCTTCATAATATAAAGATCTGAGCTCACAGGACAGCTTGGAATTCTTGTAAAGGACCATTACAACACAAAATGGGCATTTTCACCTGCCAAAAATTGATTGAAGGCATTTTCACCTGCCATAAATTGATTGAAGGCCAAACGCAGTTAATGAAAGGTGATTTCTGCCTAAATATGACTTGGTCTGATTCTAGAGCATCATAATATAAAGATCTGAGCTCACAGGACAGCTTGGAATTCTTGTAAAGGACCATTACAACACAAAATGGGCATTTTCACCTGCCAAAAATTGATTGAAGGCATTTTCACCTGCCATAAATTGATTGAAGGCCAAACGCAGTTAATGAAAGGTGATTTCTGCCTAAATATGACTTGGTCTGATTCTAGAGCTTCATAAAATAAAGATCTGAGCTCACAGGACAGCTTGGAATTCTTGTAAAGGACCATTACAACCCAAAACGGGCATTTTCACCTGCCAAAAATTGATTGAAGGCATTTTCACCTGCCATAAATTGATTGAAGGCCAAATGCAGTTAATAAAAAGTGATTTCTGCCTAAATATGACTTGATCTGATTCTAGAGCATCATAATATAAAGATCTGAGCTCACTGGACAGCTTGGAATTCTTGTAAAGGACCATTACAACACAAAATGGGTATTTTCATCTGCTGAAAATTGATTGAAGGCATTTTCACCTGCCATAAATTGATTGAAGGCCAAACGCAGTTAATGAAAGGTGATTTCTGCCTAAATATGACTTGGTCTGATTCTAGAGCTTCATAATATAAAGATCTGAGCTCACAGGACAGCTTGGAATTCTTGTAAAGGACCATTACAACACAAAATGGGCATTTTCATCTGCTGAAAATTGATTGAAGGCATTTTCACCTGCCATAAATTGATTGAAGGCCAAATGCAGTTAATGAAAGGTAATTTCTGCCTAAATATGACTTGGTCTGATTCTAGAGCTTCATAATATAAAGATCTGAGCTCACAGGACAGCTTGGAATTCTTGTAAAGGACCATTACAACACAAAATGGGTATTTTCATCTGCTGAAAATGGGCATTTTCACCTGCCATAAATTGATTGAAGGCCAAACGCAGTTAATGAAAGGTGATTTCTGCTTAAATATGACTTGGTCTGATTCTAGAGCATCATATTATAAAGATCTGAGCTCACTGGACAGCTTGGAATTCTTGTAAAGGACCATTACAACACAAAATGGGTATTTTCATCTGCTGAAAATTGATTGAAGGCATTTTCACCTGCCATAAATTGATTGAAGGCCAAATGCAGTTAATGAAAGGTGATTTCTGCCTAAATATGACTTGGTCTGATTCTAGAGCTTCATAATATAAAGATCTGAGCTCACAGGACAGCTTGGAATTCTTGTAAAGGACCATTACAACACAAAATGGGTATTTTCATCTGCTGAAAATGGGCATTTTCACCTGCCATAAATTGATTGAAGGCCAAACGCAGTTAATGAAAGGTGATTTCTGCCTAAATATGACTTGGTCTGATTCTAGAGCTTCATAAAATAAAGATCTGAGCTCACAGGACAGCTTGGAATTCTTGTAAAGGACCATTACAACCCAAAATGGGCATTTTCACCTGCCAAAAATTGATTGAAGGCATTTTCACCTGCCATAAATTGATTGAAGGCCAAATGCAGTTAATGAAAAGTGATTTCTGCCTAAATATGACTTGATCTGATTCTAGAGCATCATAATATAAAGATCTGAGCTCACTGGACAGCTTGGAATTCTTGTAAAGGACCATTACAACACAAAATGGGTATTTTCATCTGCTGAAAATTGATTGAAGGCATTTTCACCTGCCATAAATTGATTGAAGGCCAAACGCAGTTAATGAAAGGTGATTTCTGCCTAAATATGACTTGGTCTGATTCTAGAGCTTCATAATATAAAGATCTGAGCTCACAGGACAGCTTGGAATTCTTGTAAAGGACCATTACAACACAAAATGGGCATTTTCATCTGCTGAAAATTGATTGAAGGCATTTTCACCTGCCATAAATTGATTGAAGGCCAAATGCAGTTAATGAAAGGTGATTTCTACCTAAATATGACTTGGTCTGATTCTAGAGCTTCATAATATAAAGATCTGAGCTCACAGGACAGCTTGGAATTCTTGTAAAGGACCATTACAACACAAAATGGGTATTTTCATCTGCTGAAAATGGGCATTTTCACCTGCCATAAATTGATTGAAGGCCAAACGCAGTTAATGAAAGGTGATTTCTGCCTAAATATGACTTGGTCTGATTCTAGAGCTTCATAAAATAAAGATCTGAGCTCACAGGACAGCTTGGAATTCTTGTAAAGGACCATTACAACACAAAATGGGCATTTTCACCTGCCAAAAATTGATTGAAGGCATTTTCACCTGCCATAAATTGATTGAAGGCCAAACGCAGTTAATGAAAGGTGATTTCTGCCTAAATATGACTTGGTCTGATTCTAGAGCTTCATAATATAAAGATCTGAGCTCACTGGACAGCTTGGAATTCTTGTAAAGGACCATTACAACACAAAATGGGTATTTTCATCTGCTGAAAATGGGCATTTTCACCTGCCATAAATTGATTGAAGGCCAAACGCAGTTAATGAAAGGTGATTTCTGCCTAAAAGAATACAAACAATTACATTTCACGCCAAAAGTTGTCGATTTGTCAAGTTAATGAAGAGTCACGTCTCCAGTAAAATCGACTTCCGCCCCTTCGCTGCCTTCGCTGTTTCTCATTTCCCTGTGCTGCATCTCTTTATCCACGAACCACTTTGCTACTTGCTTCAGTGTCCTTGCCAGACCAAGTCAAACTCCCCTTCTCTTCCCTGTCCTCATCCTTACTGCCACCCCCCCAAGTGTAAGTTAATGACCTTGCAGCAGAAAGAGAGCAGAGACAGCAAGAGTGAAATGGAGAGAGAGAGAGAGGAAGAAAGAGGAATGCCAGTGATACAGAGACCTGACTTTTCTTCATAGTTTCAAGAGCTCCCTCCACATCGCGCCATGTTTCTTTCATCCCCTGCTTTTGTCTTGATCTCCCAGTGTACGTAGATCCACTGATTTGCCTCTTCAAACAGCTTACTTAACTATAGACCATCATCCAGTTCAAAGCTGTGCATTTATATGCTTGTCACACCGGCTCCCTGAGTGTGTGTGTGTGTGTGTGTTTGTGTATTTGCGCCTGTAGTACTGTACGCAATGCGCGCAGCCATGCAGGACCGAATGTCCAATAGGTGTAAAGTGAATCCTCAACAAGTGTTTTATCATGACAAAAAGACAGAACGGTGGGAAGAGAAGAAGGGAAGGAGGGCAGGGAGAAGGGGAACGAGGGAGAAGCGAGGGACGGAGGAGCAGGAGAGGAAGAGGAAAGAATACCACATATTTTTCCTTCCTCCTCCTCCTCCTCCTCCTCCCCTCCTGCTCCTCCCCGCGTCTCTTTGAGATGCTCCAGAAGATAACAGGGTCAGGGATGAAGGGATGCACAGTTGGAGGACAAGAGAAAAGGAAGGGAGGATGATAGAGAAGGACAAGAAGAGACAAACAAAGGTTGACACAACAGTGAGAGTGACGTTGCTTTTCACTGTGTGAGCACGCTTGATGGTGTGTGTACATGTCTGCATGCATCTGTGTGCCCTCCTCTGTGTGTGTGTGCGCGTGTGTTTGTATGCAAGCCTTGCGTAAATGTAGGCCTTAACCTATGTATGCACGTATGTGTGTATGCAACAGGACATGCATGCGTGTGTGTGTCCGTGTGTCTGACGTTGTTTAGAGAAACTCTGTGGTCAGCAGTGTGGAACGACGTGTGTGCGCGTGTTTGTACGAATGAGGATTTTCTGTTTGTATTTGTGTTGCAGTGCGAATGTGTTTTCCGCGTGTGTGCTTGTAAGCGTACAGTAGGAACGTGCGCCGCGCGTGTGGTGCGCGTGCGTCTGTTTTCCTCAGAGTTATTTTTAACCGCGCGTCACAGCGGGAGCAGGAGTTTCACTCTCAAGTAGGTCACAAGTGATGATCTCAAATAAGGATAAATAAAAGACACTTACACACGCCGCGCGGGGGGGGGGGGGGTTGCTGGCGTGGTCATGCTCGTGTCACATGATGAGATACGGTTGCAAACATGCGTGGAATACCTGGACGATACACTTACATTTGTCTGTGTTTGACGACTGGAGCTCGCGGGCTGTCCACTGATCGCCTGTTCGAGCTCCATCTCGTCCTGTCCACGTCGCAAAATGTCCTTGGGTGTGACTTCTGAAAGGTGTCACTGCTGGTATATTTGAGGCAGAAATAGCCGCATCCTTGCATGATTTCCATTGGTGCTTGTTGACAGGTCTAAAGGTTGGTGTAGAAGATCGAAGCGTCTGCAGTGTCTTTATGTTGGAGGGTGGGTGGCTTTTTTTTTTTTTTGTAGGCGTCGGGCCGCACTGTCACCAATTGTAGTTGTGGCTTTCAGGGTCAGAATCTCAAGGCCTAGCAGAGCAGAGGACAGTTTAGTGACCTGCTTTTTGCTGATGGTGTAGCTCTGCCAGCTTCACTGGGCGATGACCTTCAGTTTGGTCTGCAGCTGTGTGTGAGGCAGTTATGAGAGTCAGCACCTCCAGCTCTGAGGCCGTAGCACTCTGGTGGAAAATGGTGTATTGCCACATCCTGTTAGGGAGCAAATGAGGGTAAGATAGAGTGTGTGTGTCAAGGTGAAGAGAAGAGAAAGCCGAGAAGGCGATCTTGTTTAGTTTGGGCGAACGAAGGGCTGAAACACTGAAGGAATGTTGCTCAGAGAACGTCTGTTTCTCGGAAATCTGCTGCACTTTCACCAGCCTGATGCACAACATTTGAATTTTTGCAAGTTTGGTGCACACACATTTACATCAACTATTATAGAAGAAGATGTTCTGGGAATTTTATATTAAGTTTTACTCGTGATGACAGTGGAGGGTTGCGCTGAATGACGAGAAGTCACTTATTTACCGAAGGCAAAATATTTCCGGTTGTCTGGCCTTCATCTGTATCACGAAGCTCCGTCCTTACTGCCATCAGAGAAACAACGCTACAGCTACAGTTACAGCTGATTGGGAACAGCTGACTGATGGATGCTAATTGGAGAATGTGACTGGAGCTGATTAAGAACATCTGTCTGAACAGAACCTTTGTGGATTGCTTCGTCAAAACCCAGAGAGCCAGCGCGTGCTGCAAACAGTTGGCGTCGAATTATATCTGTGCGCGCGAACCTCGACGTGCCACCGCGCACGCTCAGACGCTCAGAGCTGCAGATGAAAAGAAATCACGTTTCTGCTTCTATTAGCCACGAACCCAACGCGCGAAAAGAGCGAAAGCCAATGAAGGAGTGCCTCTGCTCTGTCTGACAGCACAGGGTCACCTTTATAGAGAGGCAGGGCCAGCGACTGTCATTCAGAATGACAGATGACAATCAGTCCATGGTAAAGAACATTCATAGAAGTCACCTTAAAAATCCATCCTCCTTTGAGGTTTTTGTCCGTCTTTCCCTCTTTTTCTATTTCCATAATTTTGTTCTCTGCTCTCCTATAGCACACACTGCATATAATTGAAAATCTTCCCACTTTTTTCTCCCCTTTGCTGCCAGTCCGTTGGCTCCAACACAATAAATGGCCTTTCATGTCTTTGTGACAAATGTTTGCAACGCTCGCATGGAAGCTGATGATATTTCGCGACGTATTTATGTGCACCGCTCCCCCGCCTTCGTCGTGTCATTTGGCCGCCATGTGTGACGTGCAACATAATTACAGCGCAATCAATTGCTTCTGGACACGATTTGGCATGACTGACCAACTCTTACTGTTACTCCCACCCACTGGTTAGAGTGCTGGCAAGAGATGATAGACTTAACTCCCCCTCTGTCTCCCTCCCTCATTTGTCTCTCCCAGTTTGCCCTTGTATGTTTCTCTGTTGTTCCTCCTCTTCAGCCACTTGCCAACAGCTTGTACAGCACACTTCAATGAGTTCAGTTCAGGAGCTGGCCAATCTATACCTCAAAGTGGAAACATACAGACAGTGAGGCGTGAGATAGGGACAGACAGAACATGTCCAAGTAACCCGGAGCTGTGTTCTGTTGTTATCCGTACAAAGAAGTCTTTACAGCGTGTTCTCAAAAGTGAAGGAGTTTCAGGTTAGCCTGTTTATTCTTTTTTAGCCTGTTTTGGAGTGCAAAGCAGAATATTTTAGGCAGCGTCTCCTTGGCCCACTATTTATCAAACATCTCAGAATCACTTGCACTCCAAATTAAACTAGGACCTAAAATTCTCCTACCTCAGACTAAAGAGTTATTTATGAATTGGCCTACATCCATTCTCAGCAAGTTTTCTTGGTGTGAGAGCATCCTGACATTGTTTCTCAACTCAGACTCAAGACTTCGACGGCAACGACTGAACTAGCTGATCTTCATACGGCTTCATGCAGAGAGAGCAGGTAGGTAAAAAAGCTGCTCTAAAATATCCCCGTCTGACCCACTTCTCAACATGCATGTGGGGAAAAAGCAGGCTCGGTGCCAGCTTTGGCACATTAGAAGAAGATTCAGTATGGCCAGTATGTAAATGATGTACTGTGAGGAGGTTTTTCAAAATAAGACAAAATGACCCATAGATGGATAGAAAAGGGTCAAAGTGGTATTTATCAATAACACAAACATACAATAAAGTAACTACATGTCCCATATTGGGTTTTAAAATCTGGAATCTGGAAATAAATAATGTTTAACAATAAATCGGACACATGATATGTCTTCCTGGCCCCATTCATAGATTTTTAAAGCTTGGTAAACTTGATAATGGGAATATATTCAACAATATTCTTTACAATTCTTTATTTTTTTCCCTCACAACCTGAAACATCATTTCTCACACATTATTGTGTGGGGGTACAACAAAAAAAAAAGTTAAGACCTGAATAAAACATGGATGTGGTTTGGCCTAAATTAATCTTGCATAGCCGAGTTTACAGAGGTCTGGAGAATTTAAGCTCAAAAGTTAGAAGAGGGTGGAAACACAGCGAGCTGTCGTTATACTTTAAATCCATAAGACTACACTTGAGAGAACTCATTTGTACTCAAACGGGAAACGAACCAGTTTTTCAGAGGTGTCATCAGATTTCAAAAACTCCTGAAATAAAGGATGGTTTCTCTCTCTGGGTCCTCCATTTCTCCCTTGTCTCTGCCCCTCACCGGTATTATGCTATCCATAGCCAATAAGTCAGACACTGATGGAGGCCACAGATGTGAATAAGAGAAAACATCTGCATGAAAGTGTTTCAGGCTTGCCCAAATTCTAAATGACGATGCAGGACAACATATAGCACCTAATGCATGTGACATTAAACGGGAATGAAGCACATACCATCATCACAGACGTGGATTTATATGATGCGTTGCATGCTCGTGTTTGTCTGTAATAGCAGGTAATGGAGGGAAGCATCAAGGACAGAGGCAGAAGAGCAAAAGCCACTTCAACAATTCGCGTTTGTTTGTCTTTTAACACACACATTGGCTGTGTGTCCTCAGACTGTGGTGGCTTTATGGATGCTGGTTACCTCTGCCCCGGGCTAGATGGCAGCTCATCAGGGTGAGTGACAAGCACATAGCCATGAACTTGACCAACCGATGGGGAGGAGGGCGGGAGGAAACAACAGACGTCAGTGTAAGTTGTTGATGTAATCCCAAAGTGCTGCAGTGGTGCTGCAGCAAAAAAGACTTTAACAGCTACCAGGTGTGAGTGTGAGTCTTAAACTGATACCAAGTTAAAGCACATCAACGAATAGATTTGAGCAGAAGTTCGTGAACTAGTAAAAATAGTTGGGAAGAGAAAAAGGTTAGGTTAGGGTTAGGGTTGTTTGTGCCTTTGTTTGGTTACGAGCTCCAAAGCATGTTCACTCCTAATCACTGCAGTCTATTTATTGTAAATTTAAAAGTCACAGTGCAATCATTCTTTACAGGCTTATTAAGTAATACAACACAGGCCGACAACAGAATAGATAACAGCAAGACCAGAGGCTAGACAACATTCCCCCAAATGACATTTACATGAAACTTTATTGGGACACAGCCCTGTGCGACTTGACAGCTTAAAGGGCAACAGTGTGTGGCTTGGCCTTAAATGATTCAATTATTTAATTAGGCTCTAAAATCGCTGTAATTTCCCTTTCAAATGCCAACATTGAGAGGCTGTTTAGTCTTCCTGTGAGCATGGCTGCTCTGCTGCCGGATTTTATCCCGCTCACTGTTGAGAACAGACATCCATGGAACAGCACAAAGTACTTCTTCACGGTTCATGTGCTGATTCATTCATCACCAGTCTAAGACTTCGATGGGGGACGCATATGAGTGACCGCTGTTCACCTTTCATTTGAATAGTTGCTAGTCTAGTCCCTTCAAACCTAAATGTCCGAAATGCTGGCTTCAAACCAATATTTCCATCAAGCAGGAGTCAGCAGCCCTCATTGTTCCACGAGTCACACTGAAAAAGGGTTGTCAAGAATCAAAATCCACAAGGAATGTCCAAGCAGACCTGTCCACCGTGGTCACGTGTGAATCAGCAAACCTGGAGGCTAATTTCCTCTTACAAGTGCCCACAACACGGCGGTACTGCACACCAGATGCCCCTCTGGGTCTGTGTTTGTAGTAAGAGATCCTCTGCATGTACTCTAGTGTGGCCAAAGCCTTCTTCAAACTTACTCGGTGCTTCTAATATGACGTCACATACAGTCAAAACTGGACTGACACTGATTCTGAACTCTGTCTAATCAAGATGAGGTCTTTTGGGGATGAAACTCTTTTCAGATGTGTAGAAATCGTGCCTCTCTGTTGGCTCGGGTCGTGAAGTGGTGCAGTGAATTTTAAAAGATGTGAGTGTGAGTGGCAATATTCTTAGACTCTATGAGCGACAGATTTTTTGAGCGGTACCTGCACCACGGCTTTCCCACCTGACGTGACTGAGGCCCTGTCAAACCTGAAACCAACACACAGAGTCGGAGTCCAGCTGCAGCAGTCCCAGTGCTTCCTCTGTTGCAAGAAGTCCAACAACTTTCTCCCTCAGATTGCCATTATGCATGTACCTCACACACTACTCCTTCAAGAGGTCTTTGTATTCGTCAGCTAAAATTGGATAGCACTCTGTACAAGCAATTCCACTTAGATTTTTCTTTGGAGAAATGATGTTTCAGCTTCAAGGTCATGTAGCATGCCAGAGCTAATCATTTTTGCATTATTTGGAAGCTTGTTAAAGTGCTTTTTTATCTCGGGGCCCAATTTCTTTCAATAAAGTCAGTGAATTGTTCCCATTTGTCTTTTGTAACTTGATGCATGATGTCATCTTTTCCCGCTGTTTTAACGTCCACGAGCATGGGCTTTGTTAGCTTTGTATTAACTTGCCCTCAGTCTTCTCAGTCCTGCTTTGTAAAATATTTCCTCCTTGACATCAAAGTTAAGGTTAATCAACTATAGCTAGCCAACTGTAGCTTCCATTTAGCCTGGTTGTTGCACATAGGTTTGGACTGGCATGCGACTCATCTGAGAGCTGGAGAGTTTTCGATTTCCTCTGATTCTGTCTCCGGTGCCAAAGGAGTTACACTTGTTGAGTGGGAGGGTGATGGAAGTCAAAGCAACATTCAGTAGAAATAGGTATTTTTGTAATTCAGTGCCCCCAGTTCAATACCACTGTCTTAAATATCAGCTCATAGTCCAGCAAGCCTGGCTAACAATCTCAGCTAACATTAGCTAACAGCAGCTACACTTTGCAGCAGTTTACTTTACTATCCTGTCTAAAAGTTTGAGTGGTAGACAGGCTGTGGAAGATGGTGGATGTTGTTTTTATTAGATTTAATTTAAAATGGACAATCAGTAAGTTTTAACAGTGTCTCGCAGACCTGGGTCCACAGTTGGAGCCTTTTCCCTGCCACTACAAATGCTATAATGATTAATAAATGTTTCCATGCTGCATACACTCCATAATACTTCACAATAATAAAACTGTCACCCACTGCAGCAGGATAGATTCATTATTTTCTGCTTTCTGCTCCTCATCTGTGTTAATCAGTAGCTCTTACTGCCAGCCGGAGTCTGCCATGTTTTGAAAGTGTGATTAGCGGAGGGAGGTCACTTCTAACTCAGTCTGTGGCACTTCTCGGCGAGCACACCCAGGTGTGTGATAAGTTCACTTGTGTGTGTGAAAGAGGAATAAATCCACAGAGAGAGGGAGAGAGAGAGAGAGACGGGGGAGGAGACAGAGACTGACAGGTGGTAATGTCGGCTATTTTATCACCTTCGTCTGTCTTTCTGTCGGCACGCTGACAGTGCAAGTTGACTGCTTAGCGTATTTATCTCTTGGGAGTTTGTGCGTGATAAAGATTGAAACTGTGTGTTCTTGTCAAAGGGCGTATGCGTGGCCTTCCTATTGATTGTTTATGTGAATTTCAGCTTTGGCTTGTCTGTTAACTGGGGTCTGATCAGGGGTTTTGCACATCCCTCTTTCGGTAGAAGGATATACATCCCCTCAGGGTTTGAATACAAAATGTGACACACACACACACACAGACACACGTAGCATGTCAGAAAGTGCACCACATTGACAGCGGGACTGACAGAAGAAGAAAACCAGGATGACAGAGAGGGAGAGAAAGACAGAGAGGGAAAACAAAGGGACAAAGAGAGAACGAGAAAAACACAGATTGAGACACATTAAAGACAGAACAAAGAGAGGTAGAGAAGACACAAAGAGAACAAAGTCATGCCATAAAAAAATGATATTTAACATACAGAAAGTCCATACCGGCCTGCCTAAAATATTTATCATAGTTTGGAGTGTGTTTCCCTTTCATCTGGATCGGGGGAATGACGACTCCCCGACCTCATTCATAAACCGATATAGATGCAAATGTGGCGGCAAGCTGCAATCTGAGGAAAACAACAAAATGCTCAACTTCAATCAGAAAACACCCGGAGAAGAAATCAAATGTGATTCATACCAAAGCGTCGTAGCTGACAATGATATTGTCACTGTAAAGACAACAGCCATCAAAATAATCAGAATGAATCCAAATTTGATGGAGCGATGTCAAAGAGAGGGATCCTAAAATCAGAATAAACTGTCGAAACAATACACGAAGATTACAACTGTTATTTATTTACGAGTACCACTGGCAGTAGTCTGGTACAAGCCTCTAGCTTCAACCTTCAAAACACATGAAAAAAAAAATCTAATGATTTTTCAGTGATCTCTTGCTGCTGTGAGACTCTTACGGAGGCCTGCATCATCAAAGATGTCATCCCTGGACTGACAGGCAACAGAATTAGGTATTACTGAAAAAAAAACAGATGTCAAGGAAAGTGATTAAAATTTATGCTTGGCTCCAATTGAGCTTTTTTTTTTTTATTAATGCATGCAATTAGATGGGACTAAAAGTAACGTAGGAAATTCAAGGATGAGGCAAAAATGTTTTAGGCAAATTCATAATATCCATCTGAACTGACAGAGCAATTTGTAAAGTGATTGTAAGACTGCACTTTCACGGCAGGTGTTATGCTTTGCAATTTAACGTCTGGGCTGTTACTGATGGCGATGTTTAAGTGCACTTCCCCCTAACTTAATTCAGTCTGAATTGCCCTCCAATAAATCACATTTTAATCATATTCAGTTTTATTAGAAAAAGGCTTTCTGCGTGACGCGGTCTACACTATCTATAGCCTCAAAAATAACCTTACCGCTGAACAACTTCGCAACTTTCCTTACACATAAAAATGCATAAAAAAGTTTTTTTCTTTAGATTAGAGAACAACTGTGACCCCTCCAGCTTGCTTGTTAACAGGCGCGAGTATTAAAATTGGTAATGAGAAAGCAAAGTTAAAATCTTCTGTCTTTATTAAATCAATGAAAAGGAACTGGAATAAGGAAGAATCTATAGAGAGATGAGTAACGAAACAAAGCCGGACAAACTGGGACATAACAGACAGACAGCAAACAAAGACGGAGGAAAGCAAAGAATGAATAATGAACTGATGAGAGTCTCTTTTCTTCTTGTTTCTGCCCACACCACCTTCGACTGCCTTCTCCTCCTTCAGCCTTTGTTATTCTCGGAGTCTATCCATCCCCTAACCTCATGTTCTCCTCACTTTATCATCTCTACTCTCTCTCTCTCTCTCTCTCTGCTTCCACTCCTTTCCCCTTTTTCTTCCTCCAAGCGTTGCTTCCACCGTCGCTCCGTCCTTCCTCTTTCCCCAGTTTTCTGTCTCATCCTTTCATCTCTGTTGTTCTCCCACCTCATTCCCCATCTTCCCCTCCTTTCCTCCCTCCCTCCCTCCCTCCCTCCCCGTGGCCAACCGCTGCTTAAACAAAGTTTCTGTCGAAAGTTGAAAAGTTGAACTGATTGGTCAGGCCATCACAGAGCTGGATGTGCGTACAGAGTGTCCACAAACACACAAACACACACACACACACAGAAGGAGCTTGGCTGCGTTCTGCTTCGGTTCCCCCAAACAGAAATTGTAGCCGGGGGCAAGAAGCTTAGCTCGATGTTATTATACTACGATGGAGAACAAACAGAAGACATTTACAATTTGACTTTTTTTGTGTGTGTGTGCACAGTCTAAGTAAACACAGTAGAACAGCCGAGCATTTATCGCGATAATAAAGAAGTGCGATTGGAGACAAGATGGGGCAGAAAATGAGGGAGCTAACAAATGTTCTGTTATTCCCTTATTTTCCTGCAAAGCAGATGAGACTTTGGGAGGGGGTGACTTGAGCGTGCAAGCAAAAGGAAGGCGGAAGAAACGAGGGATGTGGGAAGCAGACGAGGAGGATGGGCTGCGCTCCCACCCGGCGACGCCTCCATCATCTCCACCCCTCTGTTTTATTTGCCTCCCTCTCTTATTCCACCCCACGCCTGATGAGATGCTTTCTGACACCGCCACTGGCTGCCGCTTCCTCTAGCCATCTGCGAAACACACACATATACACACACACACACGCCCATAAAGACACTTGTGTTACTTAACCATACTCGACGCTCAAAGGAGGGAAAAACGACCAACAAAAAAACACCCACAGTCCACTGCAACGACACCGGACCTCTGTTTCTTGGTTTCCAGTAATGATGAATGTGATAATAAGTTCCTCTATTATTAAGCCAATGAATTAATTACTGACATGGCCGCTTCTTGTTGTGAAAAACTTAAAAATGCAGACTAGAAGAATCTATGTTTACATTTTCCCAGGCAAGGTTTCGCAGTGAGAACTACAATAGCCAGTCGCAAGGAAGCAGAGAGAATATTTCTATATATATAAAGTTATATTTTCTGCTCCTGGCTGATAGGATCAGCAAAGAGAAAGAGAAATGACTGAAGAACAAAGCAGAGGCGAAAACAAGAGTCAAGCTTTCCATGCAGGATTCAAAAATACACAAAACCAATCCTGAAGTGGCCCTCTTCCTCCCAGACAGGTGTGTAATATTTCTATTTTATTCATTAACATACTCAGGTAGACACAGTTTTACATGAATATGTGAATTTCCATCGGTGTTTGTTGTTTGCGATGGGTGGGAGTCCCAAGGAGGCAGTGAGAGCTTGCTGGCATGGAACTTTTTAGTATGTTGTACGTACTACATTCCTGCCACTGACTGGTGAAGAGCTGTCTAATATCACAAATGATATGTCATTAGTCGAGCCAGCAATCAGCTCGGAGACATCCCCAAACACAGCTGCGACAGTCTTCATAAAACTCAGCCGAGTGTTGTGTGCGCAGAGAGTCGGAGGACAAATCCACTCCGATACTTCCAGATTCATTTCATATTGAAGGGCTGAAATTTTCACTATTAGAACCAATTGCTGCTCGGCTCGCCTCTCCTGCTCCAGCTTCCTGTGATTTCTGAGAGAGTCGTTTGGAAACTCAAAGAGAACGAATTCGATCGCGCTCGTAGCTTGGCAAAAATGAATAAATAAAAATGTTACAGTGATCATAACAGGAGGGAAAAAAAACACAATATGAGGGATGGCTTCAAAGAGTCGGCTGCTTGTGGGCGAATCATCTCATCACTCGGAGAGCAAAGATTCCAGATTGCTTCTATTGTTGCCGCAGCCTTTTATCTGTGCAGGCAATAATATAATGTAATCTTCACAAGAGCCAAATATTGTTGCAGCGGCTGTGATGTGTGTTTTTAAAAAATATTCTATTTACATTTTTTTCTCCACGTGAGGAATTAATGGGTTAACGTGAACGGCAAATATCTTTAAAACTGAGACAAATCCGCGTGAATCTCACCTGGAGTCACCGCGTATTTACCAAACAGTGTGTCTGTGCCGCCGCCTGGGTTCACCCTCTGTTCTCTTCAGTTGCTTTTATTCAAATAAACACACACGCAAGTGGACACATGCACGCGCGCACATGTATATGCGCACACATTTGGTCAGTGGGCTGAGCTGATTATGCATGACCTCTCCAAATACCAGCAAAATGCCAGCAAGGAACACACAGGGGTCTGATTTAGTATGAATGCAGTGGGTGCAATTAAGCGACACACACACACACACACACACACCCACACACACTGACAGTCATGTGTATTACTAAAACCCGCACGAGTAGAGCTTCGGATGCTCAGATACGTCGTTCCTGTGAGGACTTATGTACAAAAAATACACGCGCCCGCGTACTCGCGTACAAAACCGCCGTCGTTTAGGAGGTAGAGACTAAACCGAGCCTTCCCGCCTCGATTCCCGGCAATTCCACGCGCCCCTGCTCGAAATTGCTCCCGATGGTTGTGCATCATGTGACAGGTGCTGCGAAGCTTTGAGTGAGTCCATTTACGGACATGCTCCATCCAAAATGCATACCCACGCACCGTACCAAAAGGGAATTTTTATGACATCTCCCAATAGAGTCACATTCACTTGTTCAAATATATTTTCTTTAGTTTTACCTCAGGGGCTCCTGGGTTGTTATGACTCAACTTTCCCTGTAATATATATGTGCGTGTGTGTGTGTGTGTGTGTGTGTTTGGTATTGGGCTTACTGACTCACCCCTCTTGTGTCCAAAGAGTGATTCTGCTGACACCAGTGTTATGTCCTTAATCACTGCGTGTGTGTGTGTGTGTACTGTAGGCCTGTGTCTGCACAGTGTATCCAGTTTGTAGGTCCTTACTGTAAGTGTGCATGCTAGCCTGTGTAGATGCAATATGTGTGTGTGTGTGTGTGTGTGTGTGTGTGTGTGTTGTTCATGTGTTGGCTAATGGGTTTTGTCAGTGTGACTGAACTGAAGCGAGTTCAACGCAGCTGATTAAAGAAGCGAGCTCCGCCGCTCTGCCGACACATTCCCCACCACACAGTCTACCTCTCCATTCTAAGCCTCCACTTTAGTGGTGCTCAGATTAAAAATTGACTGCTTGCAGTCACAGACAGTAAATCCACTGCCTCGCATTATTAAAAGTTTGAATGTCTGCAGGCAAAATGAGCATCTGAACTGGAATTAGTGGATGGAGATGGATGGGAGAGGAGCAAATTGTCAGACTGAGGGAGGGGGCTTCACAATGCAGCTATACAACTCACTCCAAACTGAGCAGCTCTCTGTTTTGAAATGGGATTATGTTGTGGTTGCACTTACTGCCAATATTATTTTTCCTGGGACAGGTTTGGGTCTGTCCAAACACAATACTCACAAACCATGTCGTATGTCGAAGTTACTGAGTTGTTCAGGACATAAATGATTAGTTAATTAATCAAAAAATGCTGCTATTTTTGAAGCTAAAATGCTAAAATGCTTCTTTTCCTCTGATATTAATCTAAATATTTTACACTTCACGTCGATTTCAGCGGGCCATCAAACCCAACGACTACATCAGCTTTGTAAACGAAAAAGTCTGTTAATATAGTTTTTTGTCAGCTTGTTTCATCTCTTTGTTGAAGCTATAAGTTGAAATATTCAAACCAAAGCTGCACTTTTTCAAGTGGAACTATTCTAAATGTCTTTTGCTTCATTGTAGACGTATTATTGACACATTCAGTATCTTTTGAAACACTGTGGTCTCCCTAGAATCTAAAATCAAGGGGTGGGTTTAAGTTCAGGACCAATGAAGTCTAAGTGACTAAATTCCTGGTCTTCAGTTACCTTTGAAGCAAAATCGTGAGAGTACTGGATGGATGGATGACCAAACAAATGTTTCCAGATGATATTTTACCAAAAAAATGGAATCAGTTAAGCATCGTCATCAGGAACTGATCAGGAAGTGGCTTTGGTTAGCATCATTAGCAATGTTAATCCATCAATCTTCCCTTTAGAGAAATAAATGCTGTCAGACTCGGACACTGAGTTGTTACATAACTACCTTTAACCCTTCAAGCATCAGTCATCAGTGGTTTCAGCTCTTTGTCTCCTGCCCGATCTTTCTATCCTCATCAGTGTGAGCGGAGTTGGCACCTGACCGCTCGCACAACACAACAACACGCATCGGTCACTGAACCCTGTGTCTAACCGTGACACACACACACACACACATTATATAACCCTGAATTCATGCCTCAGAGCACCTCCCAACAGCTTGCTCTTTTTCCTGCTTCACGTGCACGCCTGCTTCGTCATCTGTGTTCCCACGTTGGTCTGCGCGCGCCCCATAACGCGCGTTAGCGCTCTGTTTGCGAGCAGCGTCGGCATTCTGCTGCCGCCGTGTCCGTTTCCTTTGCGTCGCTCTCTTGATATCATGTATAAAACATGGCTCACTGTTTATTTGTCTACAAACCGTCGTTCACGGACAGTAACTACGAGCCAGTGGATGAAGCAATTGTATCAGTGAGTGCCACGAGCCCCTCGGAGCGCCCCTGACACCGTTAGTCATGCCTCGCTCACCGCTGCATTAGATTTCCATGACTCCTTATTCGACATAATGTGAAACATGTAAAATGACATCTTTATTATTCCAAAACAAAGGTTGTCTTCTCTGAGGTTAACGCGGAGATACAAGCTGTAAAATGTCAGCGTCGGTGACGGATAGTAAGAGGATACGAGCGCGGTAAGGAGCCACTTAAGCTGTAAATGTCACCTGAGCCTGGCAGACTTTATTAAGTTAGTTCAGTCGCTGTAGTCTTCCTCCCAAGCTACGACGTCCACGGCGCCGCAAACTTTACCAAGCTGTGATTTGTTTAGATACCCGCGCTCGAAAACATACTCGTCTGAAATTTGGCTGTTTTATATTTGCAGTTTTCATGAGCTCCGTGCATAATGAGAAGCTCGTGTGGTGGAGAGGAGCAAAAATAGCTCACAGATCCTGCGAGGTTATCACATAAGTCACATAAGATACGTGCGACTGCACATCGAGCCACAAACGAAAAGTAATAAAAGTAAAAGTATAAATAGTAGTCGGAGAGTTTGACCAACAAAAAAGTGCTTCTAAGTGAGAATTAAATATTCGATTTAATGAGGCCCAATAAGGCAACCGTGGTAATTATTTCTCTTATTATTTTTTCATCCTAAGACGCAGTCAGACCCTGTTCATGCCTCACATCGCCGCCTCTCCTGATGTCCCAGGATGCACTAGACCTCGTCGGCAACACTGGATATCACAGGGCTGACGTCAAGCTGCGCAGTCAGAGTCTGAGACAGGAGGTTTGTTTTTCAGTTCACCAGTCCTGCTCAAACCAGAAGAAACTTGGATGCTGAATACTGTCATCAGCCTGCAGTGCGTGACTTATGACCAGCAGCATCCCGGGACTGCCGTGGGTTAAGAAAGCACAACTTTACTGGGCTGTCATGGGCCACACGAACCTCGAACTTTAAACCGAACACCAGCATCTCTCTGAGCTTCCTGTTTGTTCATCGTCTCAAAAGCACGAGGGCCCCGGCTGCGTTCCTACCTCCCTCTCTCTCTCCCTAGTTTCTCCTCCTCGTCCTCCTTTTCACTCCCACCTCATGCGACCTCTTTCTCTCCTCGTGATTATCAGTGACTCACTCCACATGTTTGGATCATGATCTGAATCGAGGGGCTAAGGTAGTAGTAGTAGTAGTAGTAGTGTAGCGTAGTATGTTGTGCAGATTGTAAAGCCCCTTGAGGCAAGTTTGTGAATCGTGATATTGGGCCACGTAAATAAAATTGACTCAACTTGACTTCTTCTTCTTCTTCTACAGTTTTCCTATTTTTTCCTATTTCCTTTTCAGCTGTTTAATCTTTAAAAGGACTTGCATGTTCTTCAACCTCCAAATATTTTTCAATTGCGCATGAGATTAGAATTCTCCGTCTCTGTGTGGTCGACAAAAGGCAAAAATTTGGCAATAAGAAACTTACGGCAGGTTTCGCATTCACCAGAAAACGTTGATGAAAAAATCTGCAACTACGACACAAATATTCCAATCCACCGTCCGCTGTCCGTAGCACAGAGAGGAGTCGCACGCAGACGCCGTGTGACTGAAAGAAACGCAAAATGCGAAAGAAACGGAAATAAACTCGTGGCAATCAGTGCACGCTGAGTGTTGGAGCTAGCTGCTCAGTCATGCCTGCTCTGAGAATCCAATGTACATCGTGTGTATTCTCACACACACACACTCGCTCACACACATTACTTTCGCATCATGCGTTCAAGCTTGCAGCCTTTAAACTGTGAATTTCTTTTTATTTGTTGTTTTCTCTCCTGATTTTTTCACTAATGCCTGAACTAAACCCACCCCGCACACACACACACACACACGCACACACACACACACACACACACAAAACAATGGACTATGGTGGTCAAGCACGCAATAGAGGACATAAATCAGTGTTATTTGTTGGCGGTAGAATGAATACAAGAGCCAAGCTTTTCATGCTGCGGTGCTGCCAGCACAAGTGAACAAATTCTAATTGCATATTAAGGGTTTCTGACAATGGGAGCTGTCAGATCAATCTCTATATTTAAGCTATGAAAGGAGGATGATTCAGATGTTCGAACAGAGGCCGTGCAAACATTTTGGACCCCATCCTCACGATGGATATCGTCGGCAAACACGTTCACGACGTGGAGTACGAAGAGGCGTGAAAAAACGTGAGAGAATTCATTCAGGTCTCTCGAGATCCCAGAGATTTTCATGAAATCAAACACAATATTAATTAGCATACACACGTTCATTCAATTAGCACCCACTGGGTTTAAATTGTGTAATTTCCTCCACGTGGAAGCTTTTATTGTTTCAAATTGCCGCCACATGCACGAGGGATTCAGGGGGAACGATGCATCCATGCAGACCAGCGTTTCCGCGGTTCATTTGATCTCGCTGATATCCATCCTAACTGTGTTTACTGTGCCACAGACGCATTACGTTACCGCTAATGCGAATGGAATATCCTCCTGCCACCGCCTCATATTAAAAGCATTCCACTTGAAATGCAATATATCGACTGACTCCTTTATTAAAACTAAAAGGTTAGACTGTAAACGGATACGCCGGCCGCTCTTCTTACGCAGCAACTGCTCAGCGTGTGTTTGCTGTAGTATTGAGCCACCGTGGCTTCATCACCGGTAGCAATGACGTGAGTTTCTCGTTTGTTTAGATTCAGCTTTTATCGTTATTCAGTCCAAGTACTGAGACGACAACATGCACTTCGAAAAGTAATCTGTCGGAGCAGGATTCAAGCTCACGCCTTCGGGGGGAGACTCCAACTCGAAGGCAGCGCCTCAGACTTCTCCCGCCGCTCTGACCTCCACCTTAATGAATCAACTTCAAAGGAGCTGTTGATGGAAAAGTTGATTTAATGATTTTTTTTTTCTCCCCCCTTCCACCACCCCACCACCACCACCTGACTCCATCACTGCCATATGTAAGGTTTGTATACTGTGGATGTGTTCCCTAAGGCATGAACCAGATTGTTAATGTTATACAAAATAAATGATTTAGAAAAAAAAAATCTATGCGTTAATTAAAACCTTAATTAAAAATGTCCGAATGTACGTCGGAATGCGCAGGATGTCCTGCGGCGTCGGACCTTTAGGCGGCCCGCAAAGCGAGAACATATTGCGGGCCGATTTTTTTCTTGTGGGTTACAAATCAAAGAGGCCGTTAAAAGCAAAGTATGGCCTTCGATGTTAATTGATCCAGGTTACAAATTAGCAAAGGATGTTTGGAGAAAGGAAACTCTCACCTCGAAGGTTCAACCGAAGGTTAAATTCTTGCCAGAGTGTCAATTTTCTCTGCTGCTGATGCACTGAGGGACTGGCCAGACTACTGGCTTTGCTGCACTGGAACCCACAGGACAAAATTGTGACCAATCAGGGCCTCTCCCAGGTGGGACTGTGTGTACTATATGTAACCCTCACTCCCTGTGCAACTAGACCTCAGGCCATAGCTATAAATAATAAAGATTGTTCTCATTTTCTTTTTTTTTCCCACATGCTTGCTGCAGTGATGTTCTTCTCTCTGCAACTTTATACCACGAGGAACTATTTGGACAATCTGTTTCTATTATCCACTTGATTTATGTCGGATGAGGCGGCTTCTGCTCGTTGAACGCCCGCGCATTACTTACAGCCAGACTGATATGAGATAGTGAGGAACACCTGACGCTATATAATATCAGGTGCGCTGGCATTAATGCACACACGCTCCCGTGCGCAACCGTAGGTATGGAGGGCTAACACATAATCATGTGCAAACAGGAGCCAGACACACACACTCTCGTGGTAATTTACAGTAGACTGTGTCCTTGATGCGAGGCCCGAGGAGCTATTTTGAGTGTCCCACTTAGGCAGTCAGGCAACTAAAATCCATACATCCTTCTGTGGCACGGAGACACAAACACACATGCACAAATTTCACACGTATCGCACACCTATTAAGGTCACGTGCCCGCTTTTAGATATGCACTTTCTGCCCATTTCAGTTCTGTCAGGAAGTCGATTTCTCTGATCAAATGACGGATTGATTGATAACGTCAACCCTCGAAGAAGCCTGTTTGACCTTGAAAGGCCTCTGCTGTGGGTTATTGTGGCGTTGTATTTTCAACATGTGTTCCACTTTTTTTTTTTTGTCACCAAGAGGAGGAAGTATCCCATTAAACAGATTTCCTCCAAATCAAGATCACAAGGGGGATTTAAAAAAGAGCAAGAATTAGCTAATAAAAAAGATCCTGGATATCAATCATGACACGAATGCCGAGCTTCATTTCGATGAATGGAAAAGTGTGAGACATTCTGAAGTTAAAATCATCTCTGTCAGCGGAAAACGGTTTGATTCGTCGTCAGACGTTTTGACAGCCTTCAGATTTTCATTAGATCGTCGCAAACAATGGAGAACGCCAACACCCGCAGTTCCACACACACCACACACACACACACTTACTCCTGCGGGGCTTGAACTTAATTTGAACTTAACTCACCACAGTGACCTTTACATAAGAGGAAAGAGGAGAGACAGGCGGGTGGTGGTGGTGGGGGGGCAGCCAGTGAGGCAGACAAACAAAACCGTAAAAATAAAGGAGGAGGAGAAACGCAGAAAGTTCACACAGCATTCCTGCTTCATTCCTCAGATTAATGCAGGAGGGCAGGCAGGTAGGTACACTGACGCGGACAAGCACTGGGCAGGAGGAGGAGGAGGAGGAGGAGGAGGAGGGACATGAGGGAGCGTGTGAATGGGGGTCGTCGAGAGGGTTCGGGGGAAGGGGAGGAGGAGAGGGTGTTGACAGAAAAGAGGGAGGGTGAAGAGGATAAATGTTGCTCCCGGATGAACGCAGAAAGATGACGGGAGATGGGAGGATGCAGCTTACGCAGGTAACCGACGCGGAGGAAGCAGAGCGGGCGGGCAGGAGCGAATCGGAGCTGGGGGAGGTTGAGGAGAAGAGCGATGGACGAGAAGATAAACGCAGAGAGAGAGAGGGAGAGAGAATAAGGAAGGCCAGATAGAAGGAGAGAGAGTGATTGAGCAATGATAGCGCTTGGAGACAGAGAATACAGGTACCAGGGAATAAACAATATTGAAATATACCCCCCCCCCCAAAAAAAAAAGCACTGTTGCATCTCTCCCTGTGTGCATGCATGCTCCTGTGTGTGTGTCACGTTGCGTGCGTGTGTTTGTGTGTGATGGCCTAGAACAGTAATGTATGCCTTCTCCTCAGCTGGGTTGATCTCATTGTGTCAAACTCAGGGCTTTGACTAATCACTCTCAAATAAGAGGACTCAGCACACACACACACAAACGCGCGCGCGCACACACACTTACATGACCACACAACAGCGCAAACTATCTCGGTGTTTTTCCTCCATCCGCATCCCCGTCTCTTCATCTATTGCCGTCTCTGTCATTCTTTTAATACATCTATCTTCTTTCCCGCGCATCGCCGCCCCTCCCCGCGACTGTCTGCCATCTGTCTCTCAGCGCCGACGTCTTCTCTTCGCCTCGGTTTTTCCTTTCTATCTCCGACTTTCTGTTGTCTCTTTGGAAGGTTTGGTTTCGCCGCCACATATTTTAGATGGTAAACAGCGCTGAATGACAGAAAAGTTGGGTGGGAGGCAGCACGAGCTGACAGAGGTCAAAGGGCTGGTTTTAAATCTGGATTCGACATGGTTCTTTTCCCTTTTTTAAACCGTATATATTGAGGAATATTCCTAATCATAGTGTGAAGCAATGCACTGTACAGCTTAGCTGTGTCTGGCAAAGAAGCAGACCAGCACATAACCCCCATTAAAGCACAACATGGCCTCTTTCTTTCTTACCCCTTTTTGCTTTTTTTGCTAAGCTAAGCTAACACCTCTTAGCTGCAGCTTCATATTTAATGGACACATATGATAGCGGTATCAATTTTTCATCTAACTCTTGGCAAGAGAAATGAACGTTTATGCGTTGGACTAATCTTTCATTTTCCTTGTGGTTTGGCTTTTTAGCGTGATGCCTGAGAGGCACGAACAACATGAAGAAACCTTTCAGAGGGTTGTGTTGGGATGTATGTGTGGTTTTAGGAAGCAGGGATCTTAATCACTTCAGCTCACGGACTCTCAGTTATTTCTATCTGATGCCTTCACTGAAGTGTTTTTAAAAGTCGACTCAGCGGGTGCTCAAAGGTCTTCCAAAGAGTTCAACATAATATAAGTCGTCTAATTTCGACATACTCTGAACTCAAGAGATCGTAGTTGCACTTTATATGGATGCGTGACATCTAATCATAAGATCGTTTGATTGACAGGACGGGATTTATCTTCATGTAGGACAGTATTTTATCAGGTCTTGGGGAGAGATGAGTGGTCTAATTCGTGTGTGTCTGCTCAGCTCTGCTGTAAATTTACTTTGTCCTGGAAGCCTAGATTTACTGTTACCTTCCTAATACATGCTGAGGAGCAGGTGCATGCCTGTATGATTGTGTGTGTGCACGTCTGTGTGTGTGTCTTATGAGTGATTGCAGTTCGACCTTTACTTCTGGCAACCTCTCCTGGATTGCACTCAGATCAAGATGGCAAGTACTCTAAATGTGTGTAGTGTGTGTGCACGCGTGGGTTTAGGCGGTTTGATGGATGCCACGGATCATGGCTGTTGGATTGCATTGTGGGGAGCGAGCCCGACTAAGTCTTATGACATTAACGCACACGTGCACGCGCACGCACACACACACAGACCCTTGCACGTGGCCTCTCGTGAATGGATGGGTGAATGAAGGCTGAGATGATAAAGAATGATTGGAAAGTGGTCTGCTGAGCGTAATTTCATTCCTTTTTCACCTTTTGTGTGTGTGTGTGGGTGTGTACGTGTGCATGTGTGTGTATTGTGCATGGACTAAAAATATGTGCATATACAATATCTTTTAGAATGAAAGGTTTATTTGCTATTACTCGTTCATGGAAATATAATATAAAACAAATCTATCTATCTATCTATCTATCTATCTATCTATCTATCTATCTATCTATCTGTCTTCATCAAATGATCATCATATCTCTCATATCTATGTTGTGGGGAGTTGTTTTGTATTGTATGCATATCTATTGTCTAGCCTTACATTGCGTCATCTCCCAGCAGGGAAGTCACGAGTGCTGCTGCTGCTGCTGCTGCTGCTGCAGCTGGCCGTGTCAGGTTGAGATGCACTACTCAAAGCGGCCTAACGGGGGCAGTGTGAGCCATACATTGCACGCCGCTGTTTAAAGTGGAGCAGCAGAGGCGGCAGAAGCAGCAGCGGCGGCGGCAGTGTAACAGCTGGGTTTTTGCAGTGTTGCTGGTCTCTCTTTTCGGATGGGTGTGTGTTCGGCGAGGCACGGTGCCGGATGAATGGAGAGGCGGGGAGAGACGAGAGAGAGACGTTTCCAAAAAGTAAGGATTTCCCTGGATAGCTTCTAATTACCCACTTTTGAACTGTCAAACATAGATCTGTCATCTGTTATTAAGATGTAATTGTTCATATGAATCATTCTTGTAATAATTCTCCATAGCAGCGATGCTAAAATGCCCCACATCACACCTTTAACACAAATTATGTGGCCTAACATCGTCACACAAGCCAGATCCTCAAATGGCTTTGTTCTAAGGATATCAGAGCACCATTCATGTATGTATCTGTTCAGGTGGCCCTGTTTTCAGTACAATACCTTGCCCCGGTCACGATAGTGAGATGCTACCTTTGAGCTGCACACGAACACTTGCCAGCTCTTCTTCCCATCAAGCGTAACATATCTGCCCTGCTGTCAGCTGCTGCCCACGAGCACGTGGCTTAATGTCACAATCAATCAATACGCGAATGATGACCGTGGACAGAAATCTCATTCCAGATGCCCTCGGGCAAAATTTATCAGTGATCGTATATTTAAAGAGTCTTTATTTGATTCTACCAATCCAGTGTCATTTCCTTTCAAAGCATCTGACACATACAGGCAATGACATATACACGGTGGCAGCCCAAAGGTCAGAGAGACTCACTTGTGGCTGTGTATGTTACAGATTAAAAATCTTGGGATTAATTAAGACCATCTGAGCAGGGAAAGTAGATCAAGAGGTCGGTTTGGTCTGCATGGAATAACAGAGCGTTTGATTTGGAAGTTGTCCCTGCAATGTGCGCTGGCTGTTCAATTAGAGAGACACTGCTTACACACCGTGCTGTGAATGACTCGTTGCCATCCAACATCCAGGACGTGCCACTCAGCTAGCTACACCTACACTTCAGCCCTGCTACCACTCAACGAAATCACGGCTTTCCCGGCTCCACAATGGTGGAACGAACTCCCCCGTTGACATGAGGACAGCAGAGACTCTATACCTCTTACAACTCACCTGTTCAGACTTGGCCCATGAATGTCTTATCGCTCTAAATGTAGCACTGCAAGCATATTTAATGAAGCTTAATGGGCTAGCGTGATTCTTGCAATTGTTGCATGGCTGAATATTTTTTACCCTCATGATTTACTTGCTCAAATAAAACTGCAGATAATATATAGGCATGAATGCAAGAAACAGAATGGAATAAAACAGAACAGCCAATCAAGACTAAACTGGCCCGGACACTGACAATATAATTGGCTTGATATATAAAAAAACGTGTGCCAGATCTCGGACATGTGTTTGTATGAATATGGGTCAGTGTGTGTTGCCAAATGCGCGTCCTCTTTTATCTCCATTCGCAATATCCGCGCGCATGTATCCGAGCGCGTGGCTGCA
Organism: Nibea coibor; assembly: GCA_023373845.1. Classification (NCBI taxonomy): domain Eukaryota; kingdom Metazoa; phylum Chordata; class Actinopteri; family Sciaenidae; genus Nibea; species Nibea coibor. The sequence goes on from CM041727.1 coordinate 5,998,959, forward strand.
CGTGTGTCATCTGAACACGGGGCTTGGATTCGCCATCAAAGGCCCATTGACGGTGAAGTGGCAGTGGCAGTCTCTCCGCCTGCCACCAGCTCTAATGAGTCATTCACACTGGTTATCGCCAATCAGCGTCTTCTTTTTAGCTCTTGAGAGCTAACACCACAAGGAGAGTCACGCACACAAACGGGCACACACAAACAAACACGGGCGGGCGCTTGGAAATGCACGCTTGCGCCATCCCTGCAAGAAGAAGAAGCAAGCCTAAAGGAGATAGGATATGAGGGCTGTCCAAATACAAAAGGCATTCAGTAATGGAGTATGATACGGAACATATATGTGCAAATAAAAATGGACAGAAGCAAAGGAAGCAGTGAGATGGTTGAAGCACATAACGTATATTCAATCATGATTCAGATTCAATCATGCCGTCAGAGCGACAGATGAAATAAATTGGACTTTTTTTTCCAAATCAAGAAAATGCCAACGCTCTCAATGATTCATATTTAATTAACAAAAAAACAAGATGACATATCCACAAATTGATTTTTCTTTTTTCTTCATTAAATGTTACCAGCGATGTCTGGAAGAAAGATTTAAATGCACGTCTTTTTTCTTTGCTTTTGCTTACTTTATCCAAACCTACTTTACTTTGCCCTTCGATGACTCTGTACTCTTCTTCTTAATGGCATGGCTTTGTTTGTGATGCAGACAAAAGACAGAGACTCACTGATACTGAAACAAAAAAGTTAAATGATTTTAATGCCTGTTCAGTCTTCTACTGAAACGAGTAAAGAATTAGTAAAATAATTCAAATCTAATTATTTTGATTGATAATAACTTTGATATATGTCTAGACTGCTTTTGTTCTCTGTTCAGCCAGTATTTCATCTGGTGTCTGTCAGAGCGGAGGGATCCAACAAATCTCAACAATAGCCAAGGTTAAGACTTTACCATCTCCATTTTGTAATTCAGGTTGAAGAAATCCAAACTGCAAATGACTGCAGCCACTGGCATGCAAACAATCACTGTCCACAAAGTCCTTTCTCTTATATTCATGATAGTTCCTCACACTCACCAATCCTTGTTTTTTCCCATATCTTACCAGTTCTACCAGTCGTAATCATCCATCTGTGCAGGGCCAAGTTTTAGGAAGGTGTCAAGAGAGTTTGAAACAAACAGGTGAGGTGAGAAAAAGGGAATGGAACGAGAAAGAAAGAAACATATGTCTTTATTTGACTGCCAAGTGTGCATTGAGGCAAGAAACTGCTCCATCGCGGGGCTACGGAGTCACATTTATACCTTATGGGGAAAGTTAGAGTGCTGCATTAAAATGTGGACAAAAAAACAAGATAGAAACCTCGCATGGAAAGCAAATGAAGAAGGGACATAAAGAAAAGTACTTACGTGGGAGTTAGCTTTTGGTCAGATCATCTCTTTCCAGTTCAGGTGTATCCACTAGCAGCCACTGAAAATCAACAGTAGAAAATGTCCACTTGTCTCCATAAAGCAATCCATGTGTGGATCTGATCAACACTGTGTACCGCTAAAATACTTATTTGAGATTCCCTTTTATTTTGTAGGTACTTCTTGTTCAGTGTCCTCATTTTTTCCCCATTTCCTCTCCCCCTTCTTCCCTTCCCTTTCGCCCTCGTCACCCAAACACCCACACTCCCGACTGTTTTTTTCATCATCAAGCATCAAGAATAGTTTGTCACATTCGTTTAGCCGCTCCGCGGAGAAGTGAGAGAGCGTTGACCTTCCTAAAGACAAAGGCTTTCTGCATTTTAAACATCAAGTCTTTTAAGTAAGTCGGAGCTCGCAGATGGTTGCTTCTGTTTATGCAGTGGGCTATTATCATGTTAGGACCCGCTATCAGTGCTGTCACCTCTCATCATGCCCACACACACACACACACACTGAACTGCTGAAATTCAAAGTGGTAACAAGGAAAAACATTTCCACGGAGGCTATATGTTTGAACATACGTGATCACACATAAGGAAGATATTTAACAGTCTGAAAGATGAAGGTCCTACAATCGTGTAAAGAACTAATAACATTTGAATCTTGAATAAATCAGGGAGAATAGTTACGCTTCATCGCCCAGTGCCTCTCATCAAGGACTACCCAAGCCATCGCCAGATTTCCACCACTGACCACCAGCCGCTCATTGTCCTCCGCGCATTTCTGTGTCCTTCCTTGTTTGCCTCGTCCAGTCACCTCTCTTTGCCTGTGTGACTATGCTGTGAGTAATACCGTCAGCGATGCAACATCTAGGACAGTGAAGGTCAATCAGAGGCCAGTGGGCCTCATCTGGGCCTCATCTGGCTCCCACAGCCCTTAAATACAGTCCTTCAATTAAATTCTCGGCAGCGTGGGCGAGCGCTTGAACCAATTTTAGCTGCTTTCGGCATGAATTAAACTCAGGCATGTAAATGTCTGTCAGCAGTGTGGGCGTCATTCAGTAATCCAAATAGAATCTGGAGGTTTCCACATGTCCATTCATATTAACACTTGTATAATTTTTAAGTACCTTTAACTTCCATTTTAATTCTACTGTTTATATATTGGTATACAACCCTATTCCAAAAATGGTGGCTGTGTATGTGATGATTGAAAAAACACCATATTTAATTGGAAATATCGAACACCTCTTCTTTTAACAACACTATGCAAGTGTCTGGGAACTGAGAAGACTTTGCTGTAATATTAAAAGTGGAATGTTTTCCCGTTCTGGCTTGATGTATGATTTCAGCTGCTTCAACAGTTTGTGGTCTCCTTTGTAATATTTGGCTTTTCATAATGCGGAGGGGACTGCAGGCAGGTCAGTTTAGCACCCAGACTACTTTAGTCCGACATTAATGGTGCCCTCACAAATCCTCTTTGCATATTAGAGTTTAAAATTTGTAGATGCAGCAACAAATTGTGAAGACAGGCAATGTTTTTTTGGAAGTGCGCCCCGGCCCATGCAATGATGTTTTTGATGCAGTGCTGTCCGAAGGCCTGAACAGCACTGCCATACAATATCAGATTCTGGCCTTGTCCCTTGCCTACAGAGATTACTTCTGTTTCTCTAAATCTTTCAGCAATATTATTTATTATAGACAACAGAACCCACAGAGTTTTACAGAGAGAGAGAGTGAGAGTAGTGGAGGCCTGTCTTTCCTTGTTTCAGCCTCTCTGGGATGCTCTAACCTAACCTGTCCTGATTTTTTTGAACACGGCCTCAAATTCACAACAAAATAGACATATCAGTTTCCTCAAAAATGATATCCTGCTGACAGGGAAACAAGCAAGAAAACTTCATAATCTGATAGTGATTGACAGATGAGGACCCTGGTTGTTGTGTCATCAACTCTCCGTGTCCAACAAGTGTCTTTATATTAAGGCCAATAACTTTAACCGCCATGACAACCAACAGAGCAGCTCTTTGGTCTGCCCTTTGGGTGTCCAATTGGGTGACTGCAGGTTCAGATCCCCGACAATAAACAAACACAGACACAAATAAAAGGCCACCCAGCCCCACTTGGCATTCCGTTTTAGGTTTGTGTGCGCGCACACAAGTGTTAGAGGGGTATGACAGCTCTGATTGAACCACAATCGGACAATGAATACCAATCTGTGCGTTCCCGATTTGTTCTGCCTGCCTTTCTCCTCCTCTGCCCTTGCGCATCCAGACTTTTAGTAGCAGCTGCACAGCCACTGTGTCTGTCAGGGTTATCTATGGCACAGAGACTCTACATACCCTTTAGGGGACCTTCAGGAGGATCCACAGGGTGACTGGTAACACGAAAACTTCAGTGGACAGCTCCCCATGCAGAATAAGAATGACTTCTCTTAGCATATAGGCGGTCTTGCCATTGTCACACACAAAAGTGATGAGTTTTTTTTTTTTTAATGTATTTCTACTTGATATAATGGAAATGTCCTTCCATACACGGCCTTTCTTTGAATGGGGTTTGAGGTCTATCTAAGGCGTGGGATCATTGACATTGACTCAAAGATGAACATATATTTTTAGATTCTGTTTATGTCATGCTGACATTGTCTTTGAGCCGCACTGAGAACGGGATGGGTCAAGAAAAACGTGTTCTTCAGCATGTTCCACTGAGATTGCCTTTTGCTTTGATGACAGCTTTGCACACTCTTGCCATTCTCTCTTTGTGTCTCAACAGTTAATTAGTGTTTAATACATTCGAGACCATCAGTTGTGTTCAGAGGTAGGGTTGGCATACAGCCAACATCGCCCTATTTGATTACTGCAGTATTACGTATTATGGAATGAACCACTCAACTAAGCAAAGAGAAATGACAGTTAATTGTTACTTCGAGACATTAAGGTCAGTCAGTCTGGAAAATTTCAAAAAAACAGAGGACTGCCCTGGGAAAGGAAGACTTCCCTCTGCTGCAGAAGATAAGTTTATTACAGTTGCCAGCCCCAGAAATCGCAAATTAACAAGGGGAGACCAACAAGAGCAAGAGAATTGCTTGGCCCAAAGGAAATGACATTAGGACAGTGGGAATCTGTACTCTGGTCTTGTGAGTTCAAATATGAGCTTTTTGGTTGCAACCACTGTGTCTTTGTGAAACTGGGAGATGGTGAGTGGATGAGATCTACATGTGTGGTTCCCATCAAGGTGGCTACTATGAAGAATATTAAATTAAAACATATTTCGCTTTGTTTACACTTTTTTTTGTTTAAAATTTGAATAATTTTAACATCAATATGTGACAATAATCATAAGTAGTTACTTATTACTGTATTTCTTCTTATTTGTGATTCCATCTGTGATTCCAACAATAGACGGCGGCCCGATCGTGTTTTTTATGCACGCAGAATTCTGAATATCCGCTTAATATCCCGGTCATGGTCATACTTTGGATAAGCTATTTATATTGCTCTTCATATCTTTCTCATGAATACATCTGAATATCGAAATAAATCGAGGGTGTTGGAGGTTACTATGAAAATGCAACTCACACAAAACGAGAAATGTAACAGAATAGTAAACAGAGCGCCTCACTGTCTCGATTGATGAACTCATAAAGTGCTGCCAGCATGCCCTTTTGTCAGACTTGCACTAAGAGCATAAAGTATAACAAGTTTGCCGTATGATGTTTGTATACTGCAAATCAACACCAGCGACCTCCACCACTGTTCATGCCATTCCTCTTTAAACTGGCTGGAAACGGAGAAAAGAAGCTTTACGGAGCTCCTTCTCTCTTTTTTCTGTCACCACAGTTTGTGTCAGTCTCCATCTCACAGCTTGAATCTTTAATGCCTTTTTTCTCTTTATATCCCTCTCTCTGTCTGCTCCCCGTCTCTGTCCATCCCGCCACATCTCCAGCGCACCCCTCTTAGCATTTCAGCGTTGGCTCTTTGAACACTTAGGTTTCCATTGCTGTCAGAACCGATCTCAAAATAAAACATGACAGAAATGCAAAATGTTACGGAGTGGAGAAGGGGGGAGAAGTGCGAGGGAGACAAAAGGAGGTGGAGAAGCAGTCAGGGTGAGGGGTAAAGCAGGGGACGGTCAGGCTGCCTTGAGGAGATTTTACTTATTTTCGTCCTTTGATTTGTCTTGTCTTAGTCCAAAGTCTTTATTATTTCAGTGCACAGAGTACTTCCACTGCAGTTTGGAGAGGCAGACTCATCGTTTTGCCCTGCAGGGGGGAAATGCAGATGGCAAGATGCTCCACTCCTCTCTCATCCCTCACTTCCCTACTCATTTCCCCCCCTCTCTTCTCCTCCATTCCTAATGAATCAAGAGAATTAATTAGAAAAATATAAAATTAGACGACTGGAGGAATGAGGGAAGAGAGAGGAATGAGGAGGGAGCAGAAAGAAGGACACAAATGTAACTGCGTGTAATGGCATGTAATTACTTATTTGAACATGTGGCCAGTCTGCCCATTGGCCTGAGCAATCAAACTATGCGGCTGTGTTTGTTACTTGCCTGTGTGTGTGTTGGGGCGAATCCAGATGATTTGACAGATGTTTGTTTATATTAGTTGCTCTAATATTACATCAGCACTAATGACACACAATAAATATCCACGCTAGGCTGGAAAAATCGAAATGTGTGACAACAAGGCGCGTTCACGGCCATATTTAGCCGGATTTCGTGAGGATCACCACCCACAACGCCACGTCTAAACAATTGCAAAGTTTTCTTTGAGTTATTTCGGTCGACGGGAAACAAACCTGTGCGTCACATCAAACATGTGGTTACTCTGCTAAGTCTCAGCTGGTTAAAGGCCCCCCCTCCGGCGCTCCACATTTTGTTTTGATAGAGCCAAGCTCGTGATTTATACATCCATAATTTGATCTGTCTGATGCTTTACGATCATTAGACATCTAGCACGATAAAAACAAAAATAAAAAAATGACAACACACTGCCGTGTCCCCTTGTCCTTTCACATGTGGACACGTATTTTGAGACCGTTTCTCCTGAGGGACATTCATTGTGTTGCAGTCAAACCCTGCCTTCCCACATCCACGCACTCGGCCAATCGTTGCCCTGAACATGAATGTTGGCTGGTCTGTTGGATTCTGACTTGTGACAGGTGTAGGGTTAGGCTTTTTGGATGGCATTCAACCATCCAAAAGCACTCCTGCTGAAGTAAATGTCACCTTTAGAGGCAACAGAGAGTTATCTTCATAATTTGTTTATGTGCTAGTTTCCCAAAAGCTCGTTTTTTCTTCCTCCAAACTTAAAAAAGGATGTTGCGGACATGCTCTGAGAGGAGAGGAAGGGCACAGCTGATAGTCAAAAAACACTCTCACACACGGAAACCTGTGGTGTATGTGATGTGAAGAGAGGAACCGGCGCAGTGGGGATGTTGCACATCAACACCAACATGACTCAGTCTCACCTTTTCCCCCTCAAGACTCTCTCCTCCTCCTTAACCTTTTCTCCCCTCTTTCTTCGAGTCACATATTAGAACTCTTATTCTTCCTCTCCATTATTCAGTAGTCTTTACACCTCACGTTTCATCTTTCCTTGTCTCCCTTCCTACAACTGTCTGCTCTCCTCTGATCAGTTATCCATCATCTCTCCTTCCCTCCCTGCCCTTTACAAGCGTCACCCTGTCCTCTCGTGTTTTCACCTTTGCATCTGTTCTTTCGTCTCCCTTTCTGCTCTCACCCTCTCTCTCTCTGCTGCTGCCAGTCTGCTGCTGTCTGTCTTGCTCCCTGAGGGGATACAGTACAAGTGTTTTTGATTTGGAGCCAGGGTAAAGATGCATCAAACAGAGACAGCTGTGTGTCACACCAACATGTGCGCACACACACACAACGCGACCGTGCACACGCTAACACATCTACATGTGCAATATCGGGACGCACGCACACCGGTCTGCACACAGGTACGCACACACACACGCTACATGCGCGCGCAGACGCGTTCAGCGGACAGGTGCAGCGATCGGCTTGTGAAGTGTTTTCTCCGTGTTCGCAGATGGACGGGGGAAGGAGGAGAGGAGAGCCAACGTCGGGGTGGAGTGGGAGAAAACAGAGAAGAGAGGATGATTCTACAACAAAGGATGGAGAACAGCAGTCGATCACTATCACAATACACCTAAAATACAAGGGCGGCTCACGAGTGGAAAAGAAGTGACGCTGGTCTCGTGTCAAAGGTCCTGAGAGGTTAAACGTCTATTGATTTTTTGCTGATTACGGTGTGATCGTCTGGTCAGCGTGGCACTGGTCGGTCACTTTTATTGACCAGAAAGACATCACACTGAAGGAGAAGTCATTACACTGACACTACTGAAAGGAGAGGGAGCTTTTACATACTGTAATGAGGTCATTTAGGTGTTTGTCTCTCAGCTAGCTCCCTCTGATTTTTGTTGTATTATACCTGCCTGGCAACATTTCACCTTATCAGTCACTGAGATGATTTCGTATCGCCCGGCGCTTGCTTAATGCAAGACCGCATTAGTTACGAAACATCATTTTTAGATGGCTTTTTCATGTCTCCTTGAAATCTTAATGTAGAAGTCTGCAGCAGATTAAACCATCTTTGAAAGGTGAAGCCGCCGCACAAAAAAGTGGATTTGAAAGTCGAGCTGTGAACAAATAAGAGGAAGAAATGCAAAGTCATGGCCTTGAGGTAGAGAAACAATAGTGCCTACTGCAGCAAACTCGGTTCCTGAGAAGCCATTATGACTTTCAAGGGTTTACGTGTTGACATGCACACGGGCTGTTAGTATGCGCCACTGGCCTCGATCCAGCCTCACTTCACAAACATAAAAAATGCATGCAAACACGCACATATCAATGTATAGTACAGCACAGGTGAGAACTTTCAGATGCTTTTTACTGTTCAAACCTCACCCCGAGGTTAAACCGTGCAAAGGCAACTCGAAGATTTCTTTCAAAATGCAGAAATATGTTGGAAAATAGTTGCTGAAAACATGTGAGAAGATTTTGAACGATATATTACTGAGATGTGGAGTTAGAGGTCAAAACAGTCTTTCATCAGTTTTCAGTCCAGGATTTTGTAGGCGGTCCTTAAAGGGTGGCTCGATGACACAGTGAGGCCAGCCTGAGCATACCCCTGCACCCCTACCAGAGAAATGGAGACCTGATTTTGACACCTAATGTCATAAACTTGTTAATATTTTTAATCAAAGCTGCTCAGTTAGTAACCCTCTCTTCTTTGGTCTGACAAACACAGAACACATATTTATTCTTACTTTACACAGACTTCAACATTTTAACCAGATCCAAAGTCCTTTGGAAGAAGTGAGGACAGGCAAAAAAGTTGGGGATCGTGGACTGTTTTGAACTCTGACAGTGGAAAACGTACCATAAGATTTATGGTTCATCCACCCAAACCATCACCAACCAATAGTTCATCCAAGGATCTATTGCCTTCAGCGTTGGCAGTATCACCTAACAGACAGCCGAATTCCCCACCGGAGTCTTTAGCGGGATGCACTAAACACCACATTATGAACAGGGATTTTGTCCAGAAGCTCAGTGACTTGACAGAGCTCCCCTCACAGAGTCTGGTATCTTTTGATGTCGCAGCACTTTTTACCCCCGCTGAGGAAACAGTAAAGACAATCAGACGGCGGCTCGCACAGAATCTCAGCTGGCAAGTTAGAAAAAAAAATCCCCATCAGATCAGATCACCCAGCTACCGGGGGTGTGCTTTGATACGACTTATTTCATGTTCAAAGGGAATTTTTATAAGCAAGGGAGAAGCCACGGGGTCACTCATCTCTTATCACTGTTGGTAGCTTGTATATGGAACATTTTGAGCTGTGACACCAAGCCCACCAGAACAATACTGGCATGTGCGACACTTTCAACGTAATATGCTGCTGCTGTATCAGAATAAAGTTTAGGTGAAGTGAGTTTTAGGTGAAGTAAGGACCATAAAGTTCACAGATCAATACCTTTAACTCTAATCAGCACTTACAATATAAGGTTACTTTTAGGAATCCTTTCATACAGAGCAGAACATCTGAGGAGGAGAGTGAGGGAGAATGTCTAACCAAAGAGACATTTTCTTGGACACCCCAATGGCGAGATCCCACCAGAGTGGAAAACCGGGGTGGTGTACGAGATCGCTTCAAAGAGCTGCAGTGAGCGCCGCAAAGGTGAAACGGCAAAGACTCCTGGCAAATAACTTAAAGAGCTTTAGAGACGGAGAACTTCAGACCGAAACCGGTCACACTGCCAAAGATCATCGTCCGGGAGTCAGTGGGCAGAATACGGGATATCAAGGAGGCCAACACCAGAGCAGGTAATTAAAAAAGTGTCAATCAAACATCAACCAATGGAAGACCATGTGAAAAACGTGTTAGATTCTCCTCATTGCTCCACACAGATGATAAACTGGTGTTTGCTGAGTCTGTTGCCGTAGCATTTTTAGTGTTTATACCGATACACAGACTTTCCCACCGCAGGCAGACATAAAAACTTCACTTTAATAAGGATATCCTTTCTCTTCTTTAAAGAGTGAGGGTCTTGGCCCTTGTTACCATGGTGGTATTTCTTGGTTGTGTTACTCTGACAGGAACCAGATGAAGGGAAACTTATTAGACCTGCGCCGTCAGAGCAGCCAAATGTCACAGACGCACGCCCGCCGACATCTACGCAGACACATGCCTACTGACAGACAGATACATGTCTCCGTCCCGGTATTCAGACAGGCACGCATGTTCAGATATACACATTTAAGCACACATCTGCCATATGCATACAGATTAGCGAATGTACACACATGTAACCGCATGCGCGCGCACACACAGGCTTATCGTACCTTTGCCAGAGGCCTTTGGAAATGCCAGCAAATAGCTCCTCGCAACAACAAGGTGTTGCATTTACTTTCCCCAAATGCCACGAGTCGCAGACGGCGAGATGAGAGGCGAGAGAGCGGGGGGAAAGGGGGGAAGTGAGAGGAGAGAGCGGGAGAAAACGAGAAGTAATAACATTAACGCAGATTAACATACTTTGATTCAAAATTTAAGAGGGCTATTAGAAGCTAATTTCACTAAACACGCATTTAAATTCAGGCAGAGTGGTTGAATTGATAGCTTAATTAAATACTTGAAGGGAGGGGGGGGGCGAGTGGAAAGAAAGCGCGAGGCGAACTGGGAGGATATGTCAGTGACAGCGAGAAATAACACACTTGTCTATGTTATAGCGCGCGACGTGTTCATTTACAAAAGAGACACAAACTCTGTCTTTGAAGATTTGAAGTCCGTGGACGTGTTTTTGATCAATTCTTCGCCATCACTCCGCTGATGGCCGGTGACTGATACACCCGATGCCTTTCAGACGCGTTTTCAATCATCCATCCCACGCTTTCATTTGAAAAGATCAAAGCTGTTCAAGCAGCCGCATAATGCTTCGTGTTCATTTGACGCTTTTTTCCTTTCAGCGCGCGTGCCCCAACTTCGCTCGCTGCAAGGACGAGGAGCCTTTATGTGTTAAGATGTGTACTGATGCAATAGCTGCGGCCATTGTGTCCAAATCAACCGAATTACACAGAGAAATGTAGCATTCATCTGCCCTGCACTGACCTGTAGCCATAACCGGCCACAGCATTGTCACATCTACATTTCAGCAGCACCTTGAAATGCTATAAATTTTTAGATTCTCGCTTGGACTTCATGTCGCCTGCAGTCATTACGCTAACCTGTTAATGTGAATCATCCATGTCTCATTCTCACATATGATACACATCTAGAGCCCTGCACAAACACCTCGCACACACACGCGCGCGCGCACCTTTAACGATCCTGAAATTGCCTGAGAAACAGAAAGAGACAGACACGAGCCCTCTCCAAATTGCCACGCCGAAAGTAGACGGAGAGCATTACACGCTGCGTCTCTTTCCTAAATTGTCGTTTTATCGAACTAATACCTGACGGACTGACTGAGACAGAGGAGACTACAGCTCCGCAATGAATGAAAAGAACCTTTTACTACCAGAGGCTGTGATCCGTTACCTTCCGTTCCTCTACTTTATGCATGAATTGAACAGCGATGACAGCGTGTGACTAAGTGTGTCTTTATATGTATATGAATATTTGATTATCCCAATGCTGTGTCCACCTGTAGTCTGAACCTGCATTGTCTGATTCTTGTTTCTGTCTCTATCTCTCTTTATCCATCCATACACAGTCTTTAATATTTCAAGCTCTCTTTTCCCCTCATTTATCTCTGTCCACGGGAGTGTATTTGTATTGTTAAGCTGAAATTTAAAGCACATTTGAGAGACAGACCGTGTAGGTGAGAGAGAGGCAGCGAGGGAGTCCATTTCTGCTGATTTAGGACTTAGTAAAAAGAATGAATTGCTACTATTCATCCTTGCAGATGTAGCCTGACTGGGCACTATGCCGACACGTACCACCCATGTAAGTGCCAGTACACACACACACACACACACACACACACACACTACTGATGGATTTAGAGGGCAGTAAAATGGCCAGGGCTGCTCTGCAATCTGGTAAATGACCCGCTGATCAAAGCGACACCGCAGCCGAGAGCAGACAGAGTAACGGAGACCGAAAGTCTTGCTGGCAGAGGGAAATCACTGTAGCTTTAAAATGTTGAACGTCAATGTTGAAGCAGGTACGGGTGCAAAATGTGCGATTCAAGGTTTGAACTACTTCATCTGCGTTGCGTAGAGTGTGATTTACTGAAGCGGGGGCTCAGCAGTGCGTCTGCATTTAACAACAAACAGCAGAAGATAATCATGAGCATGTCTGCGTCCTGCGTGGTTTATTTTGCAGCAATGGCCGACCTGCTGTACATCATCCTGCTCATTACACAGATACACACTGAAGATATCAATAATTTGACACAAAATGTTGAATTAAAGATACATTTATTGATTCTTTTTCTTTTTTTATTGCATCCAGTGTGGTCCGCCATAGTGCATAGCGGCGGTCTGTTATACAGAAATAACACACAGTAGAATGCTGTAATTGGCCGTGCCTGATCTTTTGTCAGACTGATTAAAATCGGGAATACCACCAAAAATATTGATCTGTTCACCAAACAGCTCTCAGAAGTGAATGCGTGTGTCTTCAGACAGCTCAATCAAACACTTAAACCCCGTCCGTGCAGAAGACAGGCCAACGCACCGCCGAACAGGAGTCTTCGTTTCCACGTTTTCTCATTTCATACATATTTTCATCCCGCCGGAGTTTCATGTCACCGTGCCGGCACAGCATGCGTTAGTGATGCAAAGGTTCTGTGAAACACCTCACTCTGTTTACCATCAGCGTGCTGAGAAACGAGGGCAGAAGAGGTGCTGAAAGCGACTCAGCCTTCTTTAAAGTGTAGTGTGGCTGATGTTTGAGCATGACTCTGGTGCTAAGTCAGAGTGAGAGCACTAGTGTTGAATACTGACCTTTAATATTCAAAGTTTCTGATTTGCTCACCAGAGAACTGAGTCATCTTACATTAATGCTTGTGTGTGTGTGTGTGTGTGTGTGACGTAATTATCAGCGACACATTAAGCTGTGGGGAACTGGCAGAGTCATGATGTGCGACCTCATATGGTATGGAAGTGATGTGACAGATCTCAGTGCATGCACACCACACTGCACACACACACACACACACATGCAGATACACAGTACACAGTACAGTACAGTACACAGTACAACATGTCACAGGACTGTCATAACATCCTGTTTAGATGTGCATCTCCCTGCCCTGATGTGCCTCGGAATAAAGTTCTATATTTAGATCCTGTTTCCACAAACTCCGTACAGTGTGGAGAATACAACTCATGATCACAACAACATTAGCATGTTAGTGAACTTTGCGTGACATCATGTATACAAGACGCAACTGCACAGTGGTACTTCCCTCCTCCCTGGGCTTTTATAACCTCAAAGAAAACTCTTCAAGAAGTTCATCTAGATGGTGACTATGGGCGCTTTCACACCAGGATAGTCCGGCGGACTCACTTCGATTGGGCTTCATTCGGTTGGTGGTGGTTTGGGTGCACTTTTAAAAGCAGGCCGCACCAACTGGACCATGTCATGCAGTTACAGCAGCTCATTTGGGGGCGGTATTGCCCGAAATGAGCACCGACCCATGTTTTCAGGCGAAGCAGAGTTTGCTTGTTTCATCCGCACCAGAAAGCGATATGGACCATCCGGGGAAACGACCTCCGCTCCGTTTAAAGTGCACCAAACCTCTCTGGTGTGAAAGCGCCTATGAAACAGCACAATTACTGAAATAAATGGTTTGATGTGGCTCCATGAGTGGAGACAGTGGGGGAACGGCTAGCGTGGATCTGACAAAACACGCCAACCAGCGCCTTTAAACCTCAGTAATTAACACCTCTTGCAATTTCTTTGGAGCCCTGTAATGAACTCTCTCCCATCCAGCTGGGATCAGCTCCACTGCCCCACGACCCTGATGAGGATAAGTTGTTACAGAAACCTCTTTCAAGGTGCAACGGAGGGATAGTTTTACTGGGAGTTATGTGCCAGCCTGTTTCTTGGTTTGGTGCAATGACTTCCTGGAGTCTCCGCTTGTTGGCTGGCAAGGTTATGACAAGAATTGATTTTAATGACAAACGCTCATTATTTCTTCTTATTCATTTTGCCTTCATTACAACCACTCCAAATAAATGCCAGGGCTGCATCATTTAAGTCACTTACAACCACCATAGTATCACTATTTGCCCTCCTCCGCTGTTCTGTGTCAGTTATTAGCTCTTCGCACCATCTGAACCAAACTGCTTACATGCGTACAATTTGTAAAATCACATTATGATGGTCTTTTACGGTCTGTGACTCTGAGTTATAATGATGTCTGTTGACTGCTACTCTGGGTGAAATTGCATTAGGCAACTGGGTTTTGCGCCCATAATGGAGTGTTTCCTGCTGCTCCATGAGAGATGATGTAATTTCTCCTCTAATCTGAGCCACGCCGGTGTCTGCAGCCAGCAAAGTTGATGGCGGTTGTGTGCGAGATTAACCCATTTCGACCTGCAGTATTAACTCGTTCAAGGCACAAATTCATCACTCGGTGTAGGGTGGGTGGTTCAGAGCGCTGGAGGTTTTATTCATGTGTTTCAGTTTATTTTAGGGGATGCAGTAGAACCTTTTTTTCCCCATTTTCCCCCACAATTGTGAGGTTTCAGAAAAATCTGAATGTACCGTAATGCAGTACAGTCGCAGTATCATTCTACATCCGCTGTTTCAGCCAACACCAACAAAAAAGACCCGCCTCATCTCTAAAACCAGCTGCGCTTTCATCCCAACTCTTCCCACTTTCTTTTTCTTTTCTTTTTGGGAGGGAGGGGTTCGTGTTACCCCACTGCCAAGGCTGCGTAACCCTGCATTATTACTCTAAGCCTTTTCTCCCTTAATGCTTACTGTAACACTGGTGCCTGCTTGTCCGCCAGCGAGGCTCCAATCAGTCTGCTGTACGCTGTTAAAGTCTTTTTAATCTGTGCAAGTGAAGAAAAAAGATAATTGGAAACAATCGAGGAGAAAGTAAAAGGCACTGAGGCGAGCGCGGTGAGGAGATGTCGGTGTGGGAAAATGTCGGCTTTTATCGCTGCGAGACAAAACAGTGATATCAAACATAATGATGCGCACACATGCCTACACACACCCTCGCAATCACACACACACACACACACATATACCAAAAGGGGTAATGATTATGCAGCTTATCAGTTTACTGTTTATCAGAGGAGGCAATAACAAAGCCCGAACAATAATTAAGCCATTAGAAATCAAACTGTCAGGTTCAAATGCGCCTCGCTTTATCTCTTCCTCGCTCGCTCTCTCTCTCTCACACACATACACACACACACACATGCACACTAAAACTCACACACACTTATTTAAAAGTTCTTTTCACTACAACATCTGTCACAAAGGTGTTTTTTTTATTTTATTTTGCCACAAGTGTACTGAACAAAAAAGTGGCAACCAAAATTATGACATCCGAACATAAACGGTTCAAAAAATCTGTTTCTGTGCCGCGTTATCAATGTTTATTTCTCTGTTTGTGCTCAGTTTAAATGCTAATGTATGCAGCGCTTCATATTTCAGCAGCACCTTCAGTTGTGCTGTGTTTCTTTTTTTTTTTTACATAGATTACTTGTCAATCAGGAGGCACGCAGTGACTGTAAGCGGCAAACAAACACACTGCCACCTCCGCAGAACATGTAGGTAGCAAAAAAATGTACATTATCTTTGACCTGCTTATTGACAGTGACATTTTCTTTTTCATGTTTTAAGCACAAAAAAATATGTATATAGGTCAAATTTCAATTTGAAATGCGATGTCATGCATAGATACAGAAGAGTACCGCTGAACAAAATGTCGATCACTTGAAAACCTCTTGAAAAAAATCTAGAGGAAACAAAAAGGCCTAAATATACTGTAACAGGGGTAATACTAAAATCTGTAATTACTTGAGTGGCTGCAGCTTCACAGTAGAAATTACAGATGGCTTATAATCAAGTGCCAAGGATTCATTCGGAACGCCTTATAGGTCCACCACTCAGAGTCTGTCCATTTGTTTTATACTGTCATTGGATCAATGATCGTGATCAATTCCTTGTTGTTCTTGGTCTTTTCATGGGATTTGCTGTCCAGCAATGAGGTTTGATTCGGGTGTTGAAGTGAACATCGCGGGCTATGGCAAAGATTTCAGGCCTGCGCTGACCTGTGCTCGGTTCTCGCTGTGTCTTCCTCGACTTCCTTCGCTCTCTAGCTCGCTTCCACTTCACCCATCTCCACACCAGCTGTCTCTTGTGTAGCCGAGTAATTGATTATTGCTGCTGTTTCAAGTAAAGGATCTATAGGAGTGTGGATTATTTTGAGAGGCCTCCTCTCTATTCAGCCGGCAAAAAAAAATGATGTTGAAACTTTGCAGTTTCTTATGTCTGCTTCTGTCTGAATTAGATTTGCTGGAGAACAGCTGACTCTTTTACCCTCAACAAAACCTTAACAAACCTTTCTCAAAGAGTTCTGACTTGTCGTAAACACAAAAGAGATGCACAACCATTAATTACATCATTAATAACCATATCATTTATTCAAGTTCAGTATCTACACCTCTGCCTAAGTGCCGATGTGCAGTAAAGCCAAATTATCCAAATTAGCCAAAATAGTTTGAGTGTGGGAGGAAACCGGAGAACCCGGAGAAAACCCACGGCAACACGGGGAACGAGTCACTCCTCCCAGAAAGGAAAGAGTGCCACAACCCGACACTTCAGACCTTGTCTGTGAGGAAGACTCTTTGCCCCCCGTGCTGTCCCCACCCTATAATAAGTGGTTATTTTGTTTGTTGTCACAGAGGTGTCTGACAAGCCGAGCTGAGGTTTACATGCCCCATGCTTCCATACTTGCCAAACCAACAAACTTCAACACTTAGAGACTTATATATAGGGTATGGTGCGGCCAGTAGACCAGCCCAAAAAGTAAAAATAGAAAGATGAGGGGTTTCCTCACAGATGATTCAGTTTCTTCTTCTACAGACAAACCACCCAAGAACTTTAAAGGCGATCATTTATAAGAAATGACCTTTTTTCCTTATCATATCATAACATATCTTATCATAACTTATCATAACATATCTTATATTATCTAATCATAACTTATCATATCATATCATATCATAACATATATATTATCTAATCATAACTTATCATAACATATCTTATCATAACATATCATATCATAACATATATATTATCTAATCAGAACTTATCATAACATATCGTATCATAACTTATCATAACATATCATATCATATCATATATATTATCTAATCATAACTTATCATAACATATCATATCATATCATATCATATCATATCATATCATAACATATATATTATCTAATCATAACTTATCATAACATATCATATCATATCATATCATATCATAACATATATATTATCTAATCATAACTTATCATAACATATCTTATCATAACATATCTTATCATAACTTATATCATCTAATCATAACTTATAATAACATATCTTATATTATCTAATCATAACTTATCATATCATATCATATCTTATCATAACTTACCTTATCATATCATATCTTATCTTAACTCATCTTATCAAAAAATAATATTAATAATATACAAATAAAGGAGATGAGATGTTCCCTTGTAGAGAACATGTTCTTCTGCTCTTCTTCTTCTGGTGCTGAAGTGTTGACCACTTAAAGCACGCCGGAGGCTGCCATGCAAAGTCCTCACAGCTGATCAGAAAGTAACTAAACACATTCACACACGCACACTCACACACGTGCACTCACACACGGATGATTCAGCCTTCAGGAGCAATTTGGGGTTTCCAATTTTTTGCCCAGGGAGTCTTTGCACGCAGCCTGCAGGGGATCCAACGACGATCTTCCCATCTTCTCAATGTTGATGTGCTCTCTCTGCCTCTGCTGAAGCAATGAGGTGGATGTACAGTAGATCCTGCTGCTTTCATGTACGGAGCAGAACTCCAGAATTCCGCTTCCAGAACAGCAGCAAGGTTCTATGCCCATATATGGTTTTCCACACAGGCACACACACACACACACACACACACACACACACACAAACCACAAAGACAAAGGTAGCTAAGACTTTTTGCAGAGGTCACTAGTAAGAAGAAAGTAAGAGTAACAAGTAAGAACAAATGAGAAACACACTCCTCACATACTCTTTGCACCGTCTTACTCACTTCAACGCCCAGAATGGAGCTTAAGATGTCAAATGTGAATGTATTATGTAGCTGACCAATAAAGAAATCTGCACCGCTTTAGGTTTCAGCATGAATAAAACATGAAAATGTGTCCAGTATGTATGTATACGTATATCTGTGATCTAATTAAGTTAGCCGAAAGGACGTGTCATTTTTTGAAACGGTTTCTTAGATCTGCCTGATGAGTACGTGAGATGTAGTTCAATAAATAGAAAGTGTAATTGAGAAGAGAGAGAGAGAGAGAGATGAGAAAAAAGAAAGAATATGCTACCATTTCAATTTTCACTTCTGTCCTCTCGCAAGATCGATTCTGTCTCTGAGGGACAGTGACAAGTAGATGAAATTCTTTATCTCTCTACCTCTTTCTGTGCCTCTTGCACACACACACACACACACACACACACACACACACACACACACACACAGACTGCAATTCTATCTCAGACTCATGACAAACATTCAACAACTGAGCTAAAGGGATTTGTATTTGTATATCCGTGTGCCCTTTCTTATAACAAATAGAGACAGAGAACTAGCACCAGTAGTTAGAACACACACAGACATGGGATAACACACTGTACTGTATACACACAACAAAACATACGGTAATATTGCCTGCATCGTTCTATATTATATATACCTTTCATAAATTTTATATAAATCATATACCTTTCACCTAATTTTCAATGAATACAGACTCCCCAAATGGCAAAACAAATCACTTTCCAGAATACAGCACACATTTCTCTTCTATTCAAACTCTGAAGGTCATAAATCATTTCATACCATAAAGTGTATATCCTTTGCTGTTTTCCTTCATTTCTATCCTTGGAAAAGTGTCCTCACAAGGACAGAAAGATGACGAAAATCTTCCAAAGTACAAACTTTTCTCTCACCTCTTTGAGGTGATAATTCACATGAGTGTTGTTTTCTTGGCTTTGGCAACACTTTAGGTGATGAGAGGTTATTGCTTTGCTGTCTTGCACTCACTACAGGTACTGACCTAAAACACTGTAATAAAACAAGACTAAGCTCTGTGAGGCTATAAGAAAAAACACATTGGAAAATGGCTAAAAGTTGAGGACCAAAGCTTGTTTTTGATCCCTAGCAGCTGCAGTAAAATAAAGGTGACACTGGTGGTCTCGGCAAAGAGGTCTTGAGTCAAAAGGGTTCATGCAGAAAAGTGAATATGTTAAGCCATTCTTGAGCTTCTGTGGTGTTGTGAGTGTTGGTTTATGACCAAACACAAAGTTCAGCTGAGGCTAATGGGAACATCATGGGGTTTGCACCGGCTCAGTGTATTTGGCCATGAATCAATCAAACTGCTGGACAAGTTGAAATTGTGACCTGCTGGAGACACGAATAGCCCCGGTGCTCCAGATTTCAAGTTGTCCAGACATTTCACTCTGAAGCACAAAAAAAAATCAATCATCTTGAGGTTCTAGAGGAAAAAGCCAGGAGATCAGCAAGAGAGATTATTGTATATTGGCTAGTCAAACCATGAAAGTACCAAATTTCATGACAACTCATCCAATCAATCATTGAGATGTTCCATTTTTTAGCCATGCTAGTAGCTCAAAATAGACAGTTTAGGATGCAACCTCTTTCATTTCTATCTTGAATGTAGAATGAGTTTCTCTGGTCACGTGATATGAACAGATTGAGAGGTTAATGCTCATACAAATATACCATTGTTAGGTTTAGACATGCGGTAAAAAGAGTTATTGCTGCCATTAGTGGTGTGGCAATGATCATATTCTGCAAAAGTCCTCACACGTATTGATCTGCTCCTTGTTGTTCTATGTTCCTTCAAACTTGATGAGAGGCTGAACAAAAATGAACCACACACACACACACACACATGGATACAGGTAGCTCATTATGTGATTCAGCCCACCTACTGCTCACAAAGGAGTTTCAGAACAGTCTGGCGGTGAAGGTCGCAGTGAAAACACTTTTTTACATTCGACATTTAATGCAGAAAAAGCAAGTGGCAATGGCAGACAGTATCAGCATGATTCACAAGTGTGTTGCACTGTAGGAAAAGCTTTATAGTCAGTCTCTTCGCACACGAAGAGGGAGGACACTGACACATGTAGAATACATGTAGGGCAACAAAGGGACTTGACTCTTGTTTTTCTTATCTTCCTTTGTGCATGTTGACGCGCATGCATAAAGCATACGCGCTCCTCTTCCCCTGGTTCTCTGAAAGATCCCTTGCTTAATCTAATAAACCTTATCATGCCATCGCAGCCTTTGATATGGTAAGCAGGCCACCACTACAAAAGCCCAGCATTGTCAGATGAAACGCACGCCGCCATTGCAGTTAAAACACAAGAGAAAGCCCAGGCAGCGAAGAGCAGGAAGGGACGGGGAAGAGGAAACGCAAGAAGGGAAAGAGACGGAGGAAAAGGGTAGGGGAGCAGGAGGCAGAGAAGCCTGGAGGGGTGGAGAAAGATGATAGAGAGGGGGAGAGGAGTGCAAAAACTAGCAAGGGAGAGGAGAAGGTGAAGGAAAAAATGAGTTTGGCCATGACATAAAAGCAGACCATACAAGGTTAGTTATCTCCCAAAGCACCTGGTTAGGAGCGAGGTGCATAGAGCAAGACAGCAGAGAAGAGAGAGATATAAGGGCGGAGGGAAAATATCGAAGCGTGCGGCTAAGAGCTTAAAAACAGATCGCTCTTTAATTCTCTTACATTTACAAAGAGCGAAATCATTCCACAAAAAGCAAATAATAGTGAGGATAAGACAGGCCAAGATAAAGAATTTCATTAATTGTCTTTGGGATTTTGCAATAATTTACATTAGGATTATTAACGTCTTTACTTTCTTTGAACAATGTTGGAGCAAAGCAAACAGCTCTTAATACTTTTTCTGTCCCTAAAAGATGGAAAACTTACTGCAAGTATGGTGTGTGTAAGGTGTCACATCATCATAGGATAAAATTGCTGGAAATATATGAGATAAATATATATTCTCTATGTATTATATCCCCAATTAAAGTGCTGGATGAGAAAAAAGGGGCAACTCATGCTGCATTCTGCTAAGGTTGCTAGAAAGTGCTCTAAGATTTGGCGACAACTCGTACCTGAAACACGCACCCCGGCTAAAACCTGCAGTGAAATGATGAACTCTGTGAGGGACTATCTTAAAAATTCACAAAGTGATGCCGCGAAATGCTGTACAGTCAGTAATGCCGATTGAACCGGTCAGAGCGGACCTTGCACTTGTTTGTAAAAGTCGAGCGCGTTATGACCATGCAAATTTCCGGGGTGGAAAAATATGGAAAGATAAAGAATAATGAAACGAAGGAAGGAGCAACTGAAGCAGGGGGGAAGTGGCTGTATCTGTAGCCGAGGAGATTAACAGGAGTAACAGCGTACGGTACGGAGCGAGCGCTGGAGGAACGGAACAGAGGAGGTTAGGTAGGTATGTGACCATGAGATACAACACAAGGTCCGGTTATCTCCTAACACACCCGGTAAAGAGGCATAAATAATGTAAAGCTGACAGCACAGAATATATATTAGACTTCTAATATGCAGAAGCTCAAAGGGGAAGAGGAAAGTGTAGAGGTGTGAGTGAGAATTTTTCCCCAAGCATAGCATATCTTTTTTTAAAAAAAAAAACTAAAAGCTTCAGAGCCAAAAATAAGAAACGAGTTTTCTGCAAAATCATCACACGATCATAAGTTTCACGCTCCGTAATGACGCGTGCCGTCTGCTTTTACACAGTGGTTAGTAGCATTAACACTGTAAGTGTAAGAGTGGAGGTTAAAGAGGCCTTTATGTTTTCTATATTGAAAAACTGTCTTTCAGTTTAGACAAGCACACTCTCCACTCCTGAAGGAGAGAAAGAAGACGCACGAGGAACTGAGGTGTTATTGAGTTTCTGTACATCTAGAAATCCACCTTCCCTTTTTAGTTTTATTAAACCCTCCCTGACTGATAACCATAAAGACAGGGTCAGGCCCAGTTTCTCAGATTCAGTTACTCCAGAGCCACAGAGAACATTTCACAACTGTTTTCACTGCCTGAGTGCCGCTCCCCATGACGAGTAAACTGACCTTTACGTGTAAAATTAGTTGGGAGTTTCCCCTGAACTCCCTGCTGATTTCTAAATCTATCAGGTATCAACACACACACCGAGACTGACAGTGTGTCGGTGCACTGTGCCGTAATAAGGGCTTCTCCTGCCGAAAAGTGACTGCACCCTGTAACTCTGGACTGGTGGGGGTCACATTCTCTGTCTTTTCAGCGTGAGCCGGAGAGGAAACCGTGTGCATGTGCAGTGAATTTGGTCAATATCACTCTTTGCAATAAAGAGTCATAGGGTGCAGTCACTTTAAAGCAGGAGGAGCCGCAGCACTGAAAAGTGACTGCACCCTGTAAGTCTGTAAGTCTATCAGCCTATATCGGGGTACGGTCTAAAAATCTGAGAGAAAGAGGTGGGAAGAGAAGGACGTGCACAGCGAAGAGAGGGGCAGCAAGATGCAGATAGAAAGCACAAGCACTCATGGGGGGGGGTTGAAAGAGTATGAGGTGGCAGGGCAGGAGGAAAGAGGGCAAAAAAGCACAGATGGAGAGGCAGGAAAGGAAACGGGAGATCTAAGGGGAGAGATATGTACAGAGAGAGAGAGAGAGACGGGTAGGTAAACAGAGGTGGTATTATGTTTGCTGTAAGGAACGGGCAGGCCTGCGGTGTAATTAATCACAGAGAATCACAGGGAGAATAGTGATTTGGACAAGTGATCCGTTCCTCCTCTTGGCGACACACACACACACACACACACACACCCTTTAATCCAGCCAATATACAGTATAAAGGACTGTGTACACGTAGACAAACAGGTGTGGCTGGTAAAGAGATAGCAGAGGACATTTTTTAAACAATTATATAAAAATCTATACTGTAATGAAGATTTGTTAATTAACTCCCAACCCTTTTCTCAGGTTCATCTCTCTCTCCTGCTCTCTCTCTCTCTCTCTCTGTGGATAGACTGAGAGAGAGGCTGGGGAGGTTGACTTGTTCCCAGGCAGACATGGCTAATTGAATACAGAATCAACACTCCTCCGCATTGCTTACACGCTACACATGCTAAGTACCTCCATTAGAGAGAGAGAGAGAGAGAGAGGTGAGGGAGGGATAGACACTGTAAAAAGAAGAGGGAAACTAAAATGCTTTCACAATATTTTGGCCTTTTTTTGTTTTTTCATCCTCGTGTTTCATTATGCACGCATTTAATATGCGCATAAAGTGGATGGGAACTGCAGCAGGAAAGAGTGCAGCAGTGATAAAAATCAAAAAGTTTTTTTAAACATCTTCCGCTTCAAGCCTTTCAATTAAAGTCTTTTCTTTTGGGTTACTTCAGTAAAAGAAAGTTGCTTGTTGCTTGATCACTTGGCAGCATTAGATACGTGACTCAATCCTCATTCCACTCGATGAAGCTTTTCGTTGCATGTGTCTTTATTGTAATCAGACGATTAGCTGGAAGATGACGCGGCATTGCGCGGGCATATTTGTTTGCGCTTTAGATGTCACGGCTTCTTGGTGTCACCATTTGGCAGCGCAGACTGTAACCATGGAGCCCCGCCGTTGCTCCGTCCTCGAGCCGCGCTGGGAGCATTTCAGAAGCGGAGCGTTTAGCCTGCCAGACTTTGTTTACTTGCTGAGATTTGGTCATTTTCCTCGGGGCATGCGCTCCCAAATATGATTCTAAATGTGTAAATATGCTGTGTAATTAATTTGTTTTGCTTTTGGCTGTTTTTTCACAACCGGCGGTTTGTAAGGGCTTTGAAACATTCATTAGAATGGCCGCGTACCGCTCCGGTGGCAACATGCCGCATCCGTGCCCGGTGGAATTTGGGGATAAGCTGGACAGTCTGATTGCAATACGTTTCTGAAATATTCTGTTTTAACTTTGCTGCAGGTCGCTGTGTGTGTGTGTTTTTTTTAAGTTTAGCATCCCCTGCGGCCCAATTCGCTGTAGCCTAAATACCCTCACTGAAAATAAATGGGAGGATTGACATTTTCACCGTTGCGTCTGATTCGATCTGAATCGACCTAAAGACTTTGAGCCACTCTGCAGTTTTAAGTTTGTGGGAGTGTAGCTTACCATGAATTATACTGTGCTTAAACAGGCGGCCAGACGCTGTTCATCATCCTCAGCTCTTCATTTTCCACCTTCTCTATTTTCAGGTCCCCAGAGGACAATGAATTGAAATGAAGTAACGATACAGTGAATTCACTGTGTCTTAGTTCAGCTGAAGGTGTCTGCTAATGATCCCTAGCATTCAGATAATATCCACGCCGGTTTTCAGATTATTCGGCCTTAAGGAACTTGAGGAGGACGTATTTTCTACGTATCATATCTGTGTAAAGTAAGGGGTGACGATCTTACGGCAAGGATCAGATTCCAACTCAGCACAGCATTGACAGAGATGTAAGGTGTTCTGAGTTCTGCAGATCTTCTACCCACATACAACATGTCACCCCCAGAGAGGTAGGACTTTGGACCATTGTTATATTCCATTCAAGGACACTTAGAAAGCTCCCTTGAAATCATTCAGCAAGTCAGAGCATCGTTCTGCTGCACGAGCTGAGAAATATGTAACAAATATATCCTTCAGTCTTGATCTACATCCAGAAGATACAGAGAGAGACCTGCCGGGATCATCTATGTCACTAACAGTTAAATGAAAATCCAGTAACTACTAATGTTCAGCCCTGCATAGTTTCATGCTGTCAATTCCTGAGGAAAAAAAAAAAAAATGGCAAGATGTCCAACTTTCGTCACCAGCCACTTGTTCGCTCTGGCGCCGTGCCTCTCAGCGCTGGGCAGGTAGCGCACAATGGACCCGTATAAGCTGGCGAGCTGGGACCTGCTGTTCGTAATTTGAAATGAGCTGGCATTGTTGCAGTTTGTGTGACAAAACAATGAGCTAAAAGCTGCGCCGGGCTTTGTCGATTCTCAGCGGGGTTGTCGGCACTAGCAAGTCTCTGACATTATAGGTCGTATTGTGCGTGCCATTGATCGAGTGCTAATGTCAAATTGTCACATAATGTTACATCATGGAGCTCCTGCAAATGTATTAATATTAATACCTCCTATTTCTTTGATGTCAGCTTTCAAAAGGTGACATTTACAATTGTAAGGCCGCCCCCCCAGAGACGCTCTGTGCATGGTGTTCTTTGTAATCAAGTAAGTTTTATTCTTTTACAGCCTTGAATGCAAATCTACAGTGAAATGACCTAAACCCATAAAGAAATATCAAGAATCAATCAGAAATCTGTGCCCTCCAGTCAACCTAAAACCCATTATTTACAATTGATTTCATCCTGAGCACATGTGTGAAGGTTAAAGTGCACACACTGTTTGTGCGTAGACCTAAGTGTGGCAGCGTATGCGCGTCCACGCGTTCACGCACCAGGGCTCACGTACGGAAGGGGTTTCAGTGCGTGGATCTATGCTCAGAGGTCAGATCCCAGACAGTATTGATTACCATATTGAGCAGATAATCATTAAACAGCTCATTATTGATCTAACCCAGATAATTGAATAATCACGAACACCTTTCTCAGTCTTGCAGTTTCTCACTCTTCAATCTCACCCTCTATATTCTCACTGTAAATGGGGGCTACCATAAGTTGTAAGCCATAGCCGCTTGTAATGGAGAGAAATATGTATCAAATTCATATATATAGATATTGCCACCTTGGCAATTTGGGTCTATAATGCTGGAGGGTAACTAAAGCATGTTTATCTTACATTATTCTTCAAGGTTCAATATTTTTCATTACTGTCTTTTAAAACATTGAAAAAAAACCTGCTTCCCTCAAAACATTATGCAAATGGCATATATATTATCTGCCCGTACATCTTTATCTGTAATTGTACTATTTGGGACATTGCTTCCATTATCCCAAGAACAAAAACAGATTTGCTTTTTTTCGTCCAAGAATAAGGTAAAACGTCGTTTAGGTTCCATATGTTGCATTCATTTCTCTGTAAGTTCAAGCCTAACATAATCAGTGAATCCATGCTCTCTGACTAATGGAAAATTCAGCAGTCTCTCTTTACATTTAAAAACATTTAGGATCAATTTAATTATCATCAAAGGAGGAAAAGAAAGTGAATTCCAGGTGAGTAATCCTTCTTGCCGCCTCTTGGGGTTTCACTGAAGCTTCCATAGACCACCGCTGCAGGATTAGAGGATCGTAGGAGTAGGCAAAATTAGTAAATGCTGTGTGTAATTCTGGCAGTCACGCCATTTCAACCTTCTCTTGTCTAGCTTGATTGACACTTGAAGAAATACGGGAATGTGCATATGTAAGCACACGCACACATATATGAACACTAATGCCAGCCATGTCTGTGTCTTTCTGCCTCTGCTGCTCTCCCCCACTAGACAACACACATGTAGGTGAGAGCTAGGGTGGAGCTAAAAGCGCGTTGAGCTGAGGCAGCTGGAGGATGCTGATAAGAAGCAGCCGCTGAGGGAGAGAGAGGCTGAAGAGGCCATGCTTCCACCCAGGTGAGTTGACTCGATTCTGGGATTGCTCAGTGGGTGGACTGGCTTGTGTCCGGGTCTGTTACCACTCATTAACACCGCGGGACCAGAAAAGCTGCAGAGGAAAAATATTCGAGGGTACGAGTGTAGCTTAATATACCACATAATGTGAGTGACAGTGTTGTTTTGAAAGAGCAGGACAAATAAAGTTTCCTCTTGAATGCCTTGAACATATCTTGCATTGGACGAGGGGTGACTTTATTTTCATTCTTTTTTAAAGTCTGACTTGAATACAGCTGTGCCTTTTGGCCACTGTGAGCGAGTTCCAGTGTATTTTGTGTGAGCAAATAGAGCTGTTTCTTTTATTACGAAGCAGACTAAATATTCAGCCCGAAGGATCAGGAAATATTGGCACTGCGCAGTTAGCAGTGTGAGAAAATGTCACCAACACATAAACTACTGCAAAAGAATATTTCTTCTTATTCTCTGCTACTGAACTGACACTCTACCCCAATAACACAAGGCTGCACGGGAGGAAATAGCAGTTAAATAATACTGTCAATTTGCTCCCTCATAGGAATATGAGAGTTCAGCCTCTTTTTTTTTTTTTAGGTTTTTGAAACATATTCTTGGTGTGCCTTACCTAAATAATAACTTTTCAGCTCGGAGCTTACGTTAGCGGC
This sequence comes from Nibea coibor, assembly GCA_023373845.1. NCBI lineage: Eukaryota > Metazoa > Chordata > Actinopteri > Sciaenidae > Nibea > Nibea coibor. Next base: position 6,026,376 of record CM041727.1, read on the forward strand.
TGCGCGGTGTTCGATTTTAAAACAAGACAGCAAGCTGGTTTGCTGCAAAGAAAAAGAGGTCTGGGAGTGAGAGTAAAATTCAGCTGCAAGTCAGAGAAGGTTGAGCGAAGACAGGAGACTGAATGAGAGGGTGAGACGTGGGCATTGCAGGGAGACCGGAGGGGGAATCTGGATAAAAGGATGGAGAGCTTGAAGGGGAAAAAAGAGAAGAAAGGTTGGAGGGTTAAGAGGAGGAAGGGATGAAGGTTAGAGAGCATAGGGGAGTGTATAGAGATAAGAGGTAAAGGGGATCGAGGGGGAACAGGATTACTAAACCCCTGCTTGCAACTTACAGGCACATGGGAGAGCTTAACAAGAGGGACATAAACACACAAATAAAGAAAAAGAAAAAAACTTCTGACATTCACACTCACTGAAGCTAAAGTCAGTGGCAACCGGTAGAACAAAATTTAGATGCAGCAGGATTCCAGTGCAATATTTAGCCACAGGCTAATACTTGATTCTGTATTTGTCCCACATTCATCAAATGAAGGATACATGGTGTTGAATGTTGCACGGACTTTAGTTGCTGTACAAATAAAATGTACTTGAAAATTGACTATTTACAGTATTATTTGAGCAATACGGTGCAAACAAAAGAATTTCTTCCGGGCAGTGTGGGATTTCTATTTAAACCCTCCATCCAGAGAGCGCTGGCACTGTCACTTGTTTTCTGTTGTTCTCTGTGCATAGTTTTGTCATTAAATTGGAGCGATGCCTTGAGTTATCCTGTCCTGACTCACAGGAAGTGAGCCGTTAGTGTAAGCTCGGCACTGGCTGGGACTATTTCAGACCCCCGTCCTCGCTGCTATCTGCGCGTTGCAATCCCCGCCTGTGTGAAAAGACAACGCCGTCCAAGCTAGCAACCTACATGCTGATAATGGCAAGTCATCCTAACCTGGTCGCGTATGAGGTATGTAGGGGCGGGCAGACCATTCTCCGGCGCTAAAACAAAACCGTTGGAAATCTGGCTATGCCAGACTGTGCAAGAGTTTTACAGATTCATGGGAACACGTAATCAGGGTGTTATGAACTATTACTGTATGTCTCTATTAAAAAGCTCACATTAAGTGTATAATAACCTGTAAACAGTATTTTAGCATCAACACTAGAAGGCTAGGCCCGGACCCGGGGTGTCTGAGCTGGGGAAAAAAGAAGACTGAGCCCACAGAGATACTGATATGAATAGTCATGGATGCTGGGAAGGGCCAATGTACAGGGTCCAGAATCTTGTGCATCTGACAGTCCTTCACACACATGAATGTATCTATCTCAGCCCCGCACACACCCCCTTTTGATTTGTATTTCATATCATGAATCGACTGAAGGGTACCCATAATGCACTGAGAACTGACATTCCTTCATTCGGCTAAAAGGTCAGCGCGGTGTGGGTGAAACGTATTTACGTCACGTGAATGTGCTGAACATAGTTCATGTCAAAGTGTAACGTGTCACACACACACAAACACACACACAAACACACATAAAAAAAATATTAGATTTGGTGAGCAAACTGGTCACGTGCACAGACCTACACACGCACACATGCACCCTTGGGCCTCACTCTGTAATGATTCTCAATGTCAATAAAAAGGGATTTGACTTGAAAGATTACTGAGTCAAAAAAAAAAAAGTGTGTGTGAGTGTGTGTGTGTGTGTGAGTGTGCGAGAGAGAGTGTGAGCTGTCATTGCCTCCAGCAGTCAGTCATGAGGCGCACTAAGCTTGATAAATGATGTGTGTGCGGTTGTGTCAATGATTATTTACATCACCGACAAAGTAGTGGGTCTGAGTCATGTTGTTTGTGTACTTGTGTGCATGCACACGCTTTAATGATTTGTTAATGACTATTTTTGTTTTCCATGGTGGGTGTGTGAGCTCCCATATGCGCATGCATACATACGTGACATAAGTGTGTGCCTTTATTTTGTTTGTGTGCGTTCTCGACATTGGTGCGGCTGCAAGTGTGTGTATCAGTGTTTGTGAGCAGTTTGGGTGAAAGCAGGGTTTTTATTTGTACTGTATGTATGTACAGTATGTGTGTGTGTGTGTGTGTGTGTGTGTGTGTGTGTGTGCGTGTGGGAATGTGAATAATGAAGCTTAGACAAGCTGTTGACTGATATGGATCAAGGCTAAGACCTCATTAATTTCCACCTCCCACTCTGACATATGTCCTGAACTCCTGTCCCACACACACACATGCACACACACACACACACACACACACACATGCACACATACCAATAAAAGAACCTAAATCTCTAAACCTAAATCAAAGACAAAAATCTATATGCATAGACACCGTCACGCTCACACAACACACACACACGTGTGCTCAGACTGTCTACCTGTCAATGCATCCATTACATAGGAGGAGGTGGGAAAGCTGCAGTGAGTCAATTTCTCTGCAAAGCACGTCCATTTATATTCACTTGGTGTGTGTTTATATGTGCGCGCGTGTGTGTACGGTCAGGCATGGCCTCATACATCATGTCAGTCACAGAAAGTTATAAACCAGTCTTACACCCTGTATGGACCTTAACACGCATCAATCTCAATCTCAAACCCTGACCCTCCACCATAAAACAAACAACCCTCACAGTGAGCCAATCAAAAGTGAGCATCGGCACACTGAGTATCACGTCCAATCAGAGTGAAAGCATAAAATCAGGGTCAGCGGAAAGCAGTAGTGCATTACAGAGCATGGATCATGGGAAGAGTGTGTGTGTTTCTTTGTATGCTCACGTGCTTGTGTGTCTGCTGCAGGCATGGTTTATCCAATCACTTGTCATCAGTATTTCTGTCAGTCTGCCAAGAAAAGCCCTCGACAGTGCCATTGTCTTTATAGCCGGCCAAAGACAGACACACATGCATGAACACACACACGCACAACGCTACAAACTGTGCTCCTTTTCTTTTTTTTCTCGGCTAAAAGTGAGAGGAGATGCACGATCACGTTCACGTCGGAGGCCTAAATATAGAGCTTTTATGATTCTTGAAACATGCGCAGAGCACGCGTCTTCAATTCACTTTCCTAATTTCCAGCGTTTGGCAAAAGGAAGAGGCACCAGAGAGGCTTTTTGCATGCTAAAAACATTAGCCATGATGCAACAAATAGGCCTACTATAATTCTACAAATGGTTGGTTGCCCTTTAATGGCCAGCTCTATTATAAAACATCAATAACTGTCTTTAAATGAAGTTATATTAGCCTGTAAGGCAGTTTTCAGTGTCCGTAATGTTAGCCGAGCCTCATTCATGTGTGTGCAGCCCGCGGTGGATCTGGCAGTTCATGCCACGGTGGGCTCGGTGCTCCCTCCTGGACAATTACTGTCCGTGGAGAGAGAGAGAGAGAGAGAGAGAGAGAGAGAAAATCCTCTTTTTTTTTTTTTTTTGTTCTTCATTTCTCCCTCCATTTCTCTCTCCACTCTGCAACACTCCCCTGGAGGCATGTTGTGTTGTATGTGTGTGGGAAGCATTTAGGAATGAAAGTGAGAAGTTGATTATGTGTCGCTGGGACTGAGGGGCAGCACTGCAGGCATGGTAAATGTGGAACATCACACACACACACACACACACACACACACACACACATACAGTAAGTAAACAGATGTGCTGATGTTGCTGTTGTTTGCCTACACAGCTCCAGGGTACATATATACCTTCCTGAAATAATCAGTCTACATATGCTGTCGGACACTTTATTAATAAGTAACCACGAGTTCTGAATTTTTGTCCAGGTTCAAATGAATGTGGAGGGATTGCAACTACTTTCCTTTTTGTTATTGTCATAATACTTTGACATTTGTTGAGTGTTATGTTGCCACAACAGAGCTCTATTTTTTGATTTGGAAGAAGAAACAACAGGTGTAGCATTCACTGACACCCGTGGTGTAAGGATCGGCAGTGCGACCGGTGCCCAAAATGTGTCCGGGGGACCAGCCATGTGAGAGGAATGAGAGGAGAAGAACTTAACTTTCTCCTTTGATTTCCACAGGTCTATTTCACTGCAGATGGATTATATTTAGGCCACAAGCAGGATTTTGGTTGCTCTGCTTCCTCCTTTTGGATAAAAGCAAAGAGACCCTGTTTTAATTCAAGGCTGATGCCAGTGACTGTCCCGCAGCAGCATGCAAATTTAAACTTTTCTATAATGCATCAAATTTGGCGAGTAAGTTCGCAGGTCTGTCCAACTTTCGACTGAAAAGAGGTTTTACAGGCCGACGTAACTGAAACGTGTGCAGCATGAACATTGGCTTTAACGAGGAGACGCCGGTCTGTTTTCTTTTCACGCTTCTTACCGTTCCAAAAGGCCACCAGACTGCGGCATGCTAATATCTGCTTTCTTATTTGTCAAGCCAGAAGTCATGCCGTATTTTTCTAATACAAACACACACACACACTAAAGTTTCATTCCCATAAATGCACCCCCTCCAAAAAAAAAAAAAAAACACCGGTCTGCAATATGTTCATTTCCTTCTCTGTCTTTGAGGCGTTGTTATGGCATGACAAGCTCCTTCACTCATCTTTAACAGCCCAGGAATAAAATTATACTGCCCATATTCCTAAAGGCCTAAAGATGCCGTTCTCAAAGTGGCAACAACATAAATCAACCAGGGGAGTGAAGAGGCTCTCAGAGAGACGCGCTCACAAAAGAAACAGATTTGAGCAGAGCAGTCCAATTGGGTTTGAGATATCAGCCTCGAGACGTCTGCCTCCGCTCCAGATGGATGGATGTAAATGGAATTTTGTTTGTGGTTCTCGCAACACCGAAAACTATTACACACAGTTTTTATCTGACTTCCTATTGACTAGAAATAATAACGAGGATCTATGTGCTTGTAATGTGAGTGAACTGACCGTCTGAAGGCATCTCATTAATTAATTCCTCATTAACGGGGCTGCACTGCAAAGGTCAACCAGTTAAGCCTATTCACCGTGGTCCATAAATATCATGACGGTGACGCGCTCGCATTGTTTTGACTCCGCACTCCGGAACACTGGATCTGAAAGGAAACAATGCCTTCGACGGTGAAGCGCCGGGTTACAGCTTCAGGGACGTCTGAGGGCATCCACACTCATCCATACCGTTCACCTCCAGATGTGTGAACGCACTGTTAGTCTGGAGTCACCGAAGCACGCGCTGGGCGTTATTCTCCGCTGATGCTCATCTCTTGCGCTCGGTTCCCTCCTTATTTCCTCTGTTTAACATGATTTATCTGCTCTTTATTTTCCCTCTGTCTCCTCTCTCACTCTTCCCTTCCTCCATTAATTACACTGATTCTCTTCGCCTTCTATCTCTGAGACTAGATCATTATTTACTATCCCGTTCCCCTCTCCCCCCTCTTCCTGTCTTTATTTATCACCCGGCCGTTCACTTAAATGCATGTTGCGACGTCCCTTACTTCTCTTGCCTTGCGCCCCCCCCCCCATATTTTCACCTCAAGCATCCTTTTTCAATCCATACTCTTTCTTCCTCACCACCCATTTTCATTTTCTTCACCACAAACGCGAACCCTTTGCCCGTAATCCCCCCCCCTCCCTCCATCCAACCATCTGCCTCTCTCCCTCTTATCTCTAACAGTTTCTTTCACAGTGAGAGAAAGTGAGTTTTATCGGGAGCGATAGCAGATTGATGAATTCGTGGCAGAGACGATGATTCTGTGATGGCTGGTCTGTACACAAACATCGTGGCGCATGCATAACAAGTGAAAATGGATGACAGAGGGGAGATAAAAAAGAAAAAAAAAGAAGAGGAGTGAGGGAGAGGATGATTGACAGGGGAGGAGAATAAAAGTAGGCGGAAAGATGAAGGATGCAAAAGTGAAGAGTAGTAGAACAGCAGGAGGACGGCGATGGGAGAGTATTTGTACATTCAGACTTGTTCTTTCCACTCGCTCCTATCAGCTACTTGTTGTCTCTGAAGTGTTGCTGACTATTGTGAGTGTAACTCGCCCTGGATGGGGCCATTAGCTAAAAGCCTGTGACTGTAAATTACGAGGCGAGAAATAGGAAGACAGGGCAGCATCTCGTAAGCAGGGGAGCGGGGCATTATTTGAATAAAGAAGCTCAAAATGGCAACGCGTGGATGGAGGGGAGGACAGGAGGGAGGAGAGGCGAACACTTGGCATGGCGAGACTCGCTGGCTCGAGCTGAAAATGATTAGCCGCTGTAATTTGCCTCTTCTCCGCGCACACAATCAGGAGCTTTGTACTGTGGTTAGGTGGATTTTGGAAGATGTAGATTATATTTAACGCTTCAGAATTTAGATATTAATAGCCAGTGACACTGACAAATGTTCCTACAATTCAAAAAAAAAAAAGTCTATTGTTGAAATCAGATATGACTTCTCTTTTTGCAGTTTGTCAGAATTCAGATGCTTTGTACGTCACTCTAGGTTGACGTGCCGGCTCGGTGAATACAAACATGGAAGACAGCTAATAAGCACATTAATGTCATAGCCAGTCTATGTTTGCTCCAAATTTGCATACGCGCACACGAACACACGTCATTAAAGAAGTGTCAGTGAAGTAGCTCTATGAAAAGCCATGATCTGCCCTCATTATCATCTGCACATGGATTCACCGGCTTTCACCGCGCACCAGCTTATAAATGAAACCACTGACTTCAGTGGACTTACTTCTGTCAGTTTGTCCACGTGAAATAGGTAAGTATCAATTCATCCCCATCAGTGATTATTAAAACACCAGTCAAAGCCATAAATAACAGCGGTCCACATTAGACAACCTCGTCGCCAGGTGTTTCCAGTGGAAGTATACATCTCCTATTAGCAAGTCAGATTTCACTCGAGCTCCCTGCAGAACTCCCTTTAAAAAGTATGAAACCTGGAGGATTATTTATGTGACTGTAAAACACATAAGATGAACTGTCATCAACTCAGGAGCTCGCTACCAGGCTCCTGTGGTTAGCTGTTGCTATTTTAATGAGAAGGCCATTTCAAGACTTCTCCATAGAAGAGCTGCTGGTTGGTGGATCAGATACACGTTGAGTTAAACACTTAAAACACTGTCATGTGTTATTTCAACGTTCGGCTGCTTGGTGCTGAACAGACCTCATCTTGGGCCGAACCACAGCATCCCCTCTCATGCTTTATTAGTATAGTATACATTTGTTGTTCACGTCTGCGTACGACTGAGGTTACGTGTGTGTGTGCGTCTGAAAAGAGTAATTTAAGTAGCCCATATAAATGGTTGTGATGATGAAGTGTGTGGAGCCTCAGAGTCAGTGCTACTCTGAATAATGCCCGAGGATGCATTTAGACGTCCTCGGTGCCACGGCAATCTATCAACGTAATGGCCTGTTTAAATGTGTGTGAGTCTGTGTGTGTGTGGAGAGGTTTGTGTCTTTGTATGTTATGTTTCACTGATAGGATTACTTTACGAGCAGAGCGTCGACCCTCCGAAGCGGGCACAGATGGTTACGTACACGGATCAACGCGCCACGGTGTGTGGGGCTGAAAATTAGAAGACGCGGAATATACTGATCCAACACTTGTTAGGGGCCTGATTTCAAATTCAGTCGTGAAGGATGAGTCTTGATAAAACAAGAATGAAATGGGTATGAGATATTTAAAATAAAAACAACAACAGAGATTTCTGGAAACACTTCGGTCCAACCTGGAAGCGCTGTCTAGAGTCTGGTGCTGTTTTCCCGGATAAACATGTAGAAGTTATTTATTGTTATGCTGTTGGAAAAGCTCTTAAAGTGGTGAATCTTGTCAGATTTGTATCAGCAGCAGAGGATTTTTCTAAATCAGGGGCCACAAAGGAACCATACTTTACAGAGAAGGACCCAGGAAAAAGCTGAGCATCGGACACTCCACATGCAGCGTTCCCGTCACTTTTTAGGCATGGGAGTAACAGTACATTAACCTGGGATCAGACTGTCTTTGCAAAAAAATTCATGTGCCGGACAATGTTATTTTTTGAGGAGTAATCTGTGTGAATGCCTGAGCTGCACACTCGTCTCACACTTTGGCACTCTTGATGGCTTCGTCGTCATATTTCAGCTAGAGCCAGTGCCCCTATTGCCCCTATTGCCCCAGCCCTGGATCCTCTCACGTCTCCAATCCACTGTGACTACATTATACTCTGTATGTACACTATGTAAATCAACTAGCCAAGTTGAGACCTGTTTAAACTATGTAATCCATCAGCGTTAATGTGAGGTTTACCTCATTTCTGTCAGTTACATTATCACTGCTGTGACTTTTTAAATTAATCTCGCTCGTTATGAGACTTATGAAAGAGATTCATTAAGGCTGGAAGTATCCGGAATAACTATTTTGCTAACCTGGAAATACAGTAGATCAACCATTTGAACCCCATGGCCATGGCAAATGTTGTTTTAACTATTAATAGCAGCTGAGTCTTCATCTTTATTCTCGTCACTATTAGCATCCCCATTTTCCTTCTCATTAAAAGGAACCATCTCCTCTCTTCCTCGCTCCTCCAGCCCCTTCCTCTCACTCTCCACTTCCCCTTTCGAGTACTACTTCTTACGCTTTCCTCTCCCCTGGTTCTCCTCTCACTCCTCTTTTTTCTCTCTCATTTAGCGCCTTGCCTTTCCTCTCTCCCACTCTACATCTCCCTTCACTTCCCTTCAGTTTCGTCCCATCCTCTCGTTTCACTTTCTCTCCCTCTCTCTCTCTCCCTCTCTCTCGCTCTACGTGACCTAGTTTCCAGCAACAGCCAACACAGACATCTGGGCTTTGGCTCACGTGCCAGAGAAGGCATGACACCCCTGCTGGGGGGAGAGAATGAGGGAGAGGAGAGAAGAGGGTAATGCAGAGAAGGGGAGAGGTGAATAAGAGGTAAAGGGAAGGGGATACTGAGATGGGGGTGATTATGGGAAAGGGATTGGGAGCGACCGGAATAGAAAATCCGAGTGGCGAGCTGGGGGTGAGAGCTTGGTGGTTTGCGAAAAGTGCATCGGAGGAGTGAGAGAAAGGAGGGAGGAGGAGTCGACGCACCAGCCATGCACAGTTTGAAGCAGGCAGCTGGCGCGTGATGTTTATTAGCTATTAGAGTTAGCGTGGCTTAGCAGGGTCACGGTGGCCAGGCGGGCTAAGTCGCTGTGTAATCTCTGTGTTAACCAGAGATCATGTCAGGCACACGCAGATTAACCGCACGCTGCAACCTCAGACATCATCCCTCCATCTCTGCCTTCATCTGCAGCCGCTCCGTCTTTTACCTGTCGGTGAGATGTGAAGCCGCTGCGACAGCGGGATTCTGAAGTATTTCTCTCTGCACGAGTGTATGTAAAAGAAAAAAAGTCCTATTTGTCAACCCTATTGTGCAGCCTTATCTAACACGAACGCGAACCCGTGCTGGCAGACAGTTTATTATTGGGCTGGAGACAGATTAGAGGTAGTAAAATAGAATCCTGCAATTCTGGCATAATTCAGATGACAAAAAGACGGATTATCACTCCTCTCGCCGAAACCTGATTTAAGGTTGAACATTTCCTCCTTGACGTTCTTCCCTTTCCCTTTCTGCGTCTGTCTTCCTCTCTCAGCTCCTTTCTTGTCCTCCTTCAGTTACCCTTGTCCTCCCTCTTTTCCCTCCTCCCGCGTTTCCTTTCTCCCCCTCCCTCTCTCGGGCTCACCTTCGTGCCCCCGTCACTCCCGTCCTCCTCTCATGTTTTATCCCTTGATCCGCTGATATTTTCTTTTAATATCTCCCTCCCTTCCCCTCTCACCTTCCCTTTATTCCTTTTAATCTCCTGTTATTTCTCCATCACGCGAGCCATCCTTCACTTTTCCCGCCCTCGTCTCGCTCGTTCTCTCCCCTGGGATCCATCTCATCTTTGATTATTGCTGTCCTTTACAGTGAAATAGTCCAGCTTTACTTGATTCCTGCACTCTGACCCCTCGCTCCTGTTAAACTGGGACACAGTTGATGAACAGGTAGTTATTGTCTAAGTATTATTAGTTTAAAATATTTTTTTCTTGCTATTCCAACTATAAAATCACTGCAAATGTACAGTAAGTTAGAATTAAACCTCTAAGTGGGTTATGGGTAACTTTCCTCTCCTGTTTCTCCTTCTAGTAACCTCACTATATTTTTCTGCCTTACTTATTTCCGTCAACCTCCCTCATCCTGTTTTTCCCTTCACGTCTCATCACTCTTTGTCGCCGTTTCTGTCAGCTTCTCCCTAATGTCATTCCTCCTCTTTTTCCTTTTCCCCTTTCAGCACCTAATTTAAGTCTACACCCCGCTCTGGGGTCAGGGTAGCTGCAGAAAAAGGTAAGATTGAAGGTGAGGGGGGACTGTGGGATGCTGTGGATGAGCTCTCCACGAAAGAGTTTTTAATGCATGTGTGCTCATATTTGTGTGTAGGTGTGTGTGTGTGTGGTTGTGTGTCTGCCCGAGTGAGACAGAGCGTATAATGGGAAGAAATAAATACAGAGGCAGGCAGATTGCCATCTGGTCCCGTTGAAATCAGTTAGACTAAATGCAGACGGTTGCTCTCTAAGCCAATATAGTCTGGTCATAGTAATGACTTGCTACTTACACCCAAAGAAGTCAAGACTGGCAGCAGGAGGCAGCGCGAAAAAGACGGGCCAACATTTTCTATATGCAAAACAAAGGTGGAAGTTTATATATCAGAATATAGACCCTATAAACATTATAGATATATCTTGAACCAACCTTGTCTGCATAATGTTGCATTCCAACTTCTAATTGTGATATTTCCAAATGGCCCTGAAAGCACCATAAAGTTGTCTTTGTCAATTTAAAGCCCGCATGTGCAGAACTGTAATGTAATCGTAGACTCTTTATTATTTTAATGGAATAATGAAGCTGCCTGTGAAGTATTAGCATCAAAGACTTGATCGTCATGCATCATCTGTTCAAATAAACATGATCTAATAAGCTATAATCGTTCACTCGTCTCTCCTGATGTCAGGAAATCCTAGAAAAGGTTAAAAGGTATAACAAAGCATACATGTATGGAGCTGCTGTAACATATAGCATTACACCTACGCGCTCTGCATCTGAAGGAGAAGAAGGTCCATACCACACTGACGGTTGATACAAAGAGAGATTAAGAAATAAAGCGGCGTTCAGCTTCAACAGCAATCCAGTCAGCGTTTGAAAGAACACAGGTCGGTGTCGGTGCGTACTGGACGGATACAAGAAACAAGAAGTTACAAGGACTCCCATGAACGCTGCTGTAAAGCTGCAGGCTCTTACGTGGCGGTGGAGAAAAATACTCAAAACATTAAATGTCCCTGACGCTAATTTACAATGTTACTTATGTAAAGCTGAGTAACACTGAGGTGGAGCTAATTTCACTATTGCCGCACTGATGGGTAAGTTAATCCACAGTAATGCATCGTATCCGAGCCCAGCGTTTGTTTTGTGTGAGGAATATTGAATTATTTACATTACAGCTGTTAAATAAATGAAGTAAAACGTACAATATGATAATATGACTGTAGTGGAGGAGAAGTACAGAAGTAGAGAACATAGTGTGAAATGGAAATACTCAGGTCAAGTACGATTACCTCCAATTTGTAATTACTTACTGTATTTGAGTGAATTTACTCGATTACATTTGAAGTACCGCATCTCCTGGGTAATATTTGACGAGCCAACCAGGTCGCATATGAAATTCTCTCATTTTTAGTGGTTTGAGCGTCACAAACTAAGTTCCATTCATATCCATTGCACTGGTGTGGTGCCAAATCCCGGGCAAATGCGACCCAACCGTTCCGCATGGCTTAATGCCTGTAAGGGGTAAAGAAAAGGCCAGAAACTTTAGACTCTTTTGTGTGAATAATGGATCATTTATTCAGTCTTAATGTAGCCAAACGCACAGATCTGGCATCCCACCCTGGCAAAAAACACAGAACTAATAAATACTCTTCTGTTCTGTCCTGTTCCGCAGTACCGTGCAAGCCAAGTGGAGCCAAGTTGAGCTGACCTTAGATATCACAGACAATAACATCAGCCTTGGTTAAATTGCCACCGTGCCGCACAAAACAGGACAGAACATTAAGTTCAAATAAAAGAGAGGTGCCGGTGATAGATGAGAAGAAATGCGGCGGGAAGGGAGCGAGAAAGAGAGAGCAGCATGGAGACGTTAGGCAGGTCAAAAGGCTACGCCGGCTCAAATGATGCAAGGAGAAGTTAATATCGCTCACAAATACCGGCGCAGAGAGGAAATAGTGCACTGGTGCAAATTATGTTCACAGTTACAGTATGTCTATCCGCTTGATTGACAGCTCGACTGACTCAGCATCATCTATTTTAGTGATACCGTGTATGTCTGTGCATACATATTCCCATATTTTCCAGTAACACGAGGTGCCCTTGATAGAGTAATCATTTCGTGCCATGGTTGTGTGCGGGTACGTGTGTGTGTGTCTTCCCGTGTGTGTGTGTGTAGTTATTCCCTGCCACCATCTGTTCTCTATAGGCTGATGATCATCTATCTCCCCATTAACTGTCAGTCACTCTGTTCCCTGTTGACATCTCTCCTCTCACTATCTGAGCTGCAAAGCTACAACACAGGAGGAGAGATTCATAACACGAGAAATAATGTCTGGCTTCTTCAGCCGTCCAATTATGTGCACAGCGCACCTCCGTGTTTGTACAGCGGAGCTTTTCAATCCCCGGGTCCTCCATCGCATTTGCGGCCCTCGTTTAAACGCTTCTCAACGCGCGAGACGAAGACGTCGCCCACCCACTGACGTCGACGCGCGCTTTAAAGGAGCGATGTGCACGCTCAGTGTTCACCAAAACTTTAACCAATGCGCCGCATTTGCTTCCTCGAAACACAAAACATTTGCAACGCTGGATTTAAAAAACATTTTTAATAGAAATTTGAACCTTGCATTATTTATATGCATGCTCACGCTCTCCTTCTTCGTCGCCTTTGTTGGCACTTTGCTGTGTCTCGGCGCATTGCTGCCACCTGCGTGACTAACAAAATGGGGATGCACAAAAAAACGCAGCAAGGTGTTCCCAAACATTATCTACAAAAATCTATAAATATAATGAGACTTTTACAGATGCATTAAACATTAATTACGGGTGTGCAGTTGACATGATGGTGCAGTAGATTATTAGTAAAAAAAAAAAATGAATCATTTAGACTTGATTGTCATTCGTTTGTACTTTATACATATTGTAAGATGACAAGTAAATGTGTCATCCCCTCCCTTCACCCAACATAGTCAACCTCAGTTAGCTCCGTCCGCCTTCGTTCCCATCATTCCGTCGCACGGCCTCCTGTTCCCCAACCCCCCCCACCCGCTTTCTTTTCTCTCGAAAAATTATATTTGGTTCTAGTAAAATATTCATGTCTCAGTCATAGCACTAGAACCATGAATCATACATCTGAAAAACTGGGAGAGCCAGAGAGGGAAAAGGGAGGAGGAGGAGGAGGAGGAGGAGACAAGGGAACAGGCAGGAATGAAATGGATACAAATGTAATCACAGGAGGAGCAGGAGGGAGAGAGATGGGAAGAGGTGTCAGAAGGGGAGGGAGGAGGAGAGGACATGGGTAGAGTCCTACATTGGGAGCCAGAGGTGTAAAAGGCAGAGAGAGAGAGAGAGACTGGCAGATGGATGAATGGAAAAGGAAAGCAAGGTTACAGGGAGAAGGACGTGGAGGAGAATGTGACGCCGATGAACCGGAGGAGAGGAGGAGGAGGGGCTGGTGGAAAGCGGAGAGGAAGTGCGAACTGCTGTTTTAAAAAGATTACACAAAGGCGTCAGAAATGAGGACAAAAGCTGTGTTTTTATTCTTTAAATTTCAGTTGATTAGCCGACAGCCGTAATTACCGGTTGTGTCAGGAAGTGCTCTTTGAAGAAATAGTTTGGGCTTTTTGAAGTGGGTTATCTGCAGGAGACAGCTCTCTGAAGAGGCAGACAACAGCACTGCTGCCCCATGTTTCTACAGTATATACATTCTCACTGTTTAACTTGCCGTCAGATCTGCAGCGTAATACATAAGATGACGTAGACAATGGCTGTCTGATGGCAAAGAGTGAGAATATCCTCAGTATAGCATCCTCTTCAACAGACAGACGGGCCTATTCTATGCATTGTTTGAATAAAAACAATGAAAAAATGTCGTTTGTTGTCTTATTTTTGGTGACTTATCACAGTTATTGTTTCCTGTGACCGCCTCACTTTAAAAGTTGAGCACCTTTAATGTGGAGCTGCCCCACCTCTGCACAGAGATCATTACAGCGTAAATACATTAAAATGGCTATGCGGACAAAATGCCGACCACAAAAACTCGATCAAAACCTGAATTTAACGTTGTGAAAATCTCAAAGATTCTAACTTAAGAGTTAGAGAAGAGGAGGTCAGGTGTGGTGGAAGAGAGGCTACAGGTCCCACTCGTAATTTCAATGCAACGTTTGCCCTATGATTGTGACAAAATGCATCAGGTTGCAGCTTTGAATGAACCCCGACAAAAATTTGGGTCACATCAGCTCCGATTAGTCGTTCGAACGTGCCTCGCCGACTCAAGTGTGAAGATGGAGTGCGCTTTCAAAGCCTCAAACGACCTTTTATTCTAGCATTTCCACAGCAGACGTCAGTCAGTGTGATATTTTTCAATAAACCAGGTCCCGCAATCCACCGAGTTTGCTTAAGACATCATTTGTCAAAGTGCCAAACTGATGTTGTTATTAAAATGAAATAATCCCAGCACAGTTTGCATCGCGTCTGTCCTACAAAGACGTCAGGAATGAAAGATTTCGAGGGAAGGAAGCGGCGTGTCTCCCACAATAACACCGTTCAAGTAATTAAACGTGAAAGCATGTCATGTGGCAAAACGACTCAAGTCACTCCTCCTCGTAACGGCTGCACGTGTGCTCTAACTCTGGAAATGGATAGAGGATGAGACGGAGGAGGAAGAGTTAGAAATATACCAAAAAGATGTCAAAGCAAAAAATGCATTCACAGTCATGCACACACGTACTACACAGACACGTGTGGGCCCGGATTTCTTATGCTGATGTTGTGAGTGAAAAAAAAAAAAAAAAAGCGTGAGCCAGCATTTTTCGTTTTCCAGAGAAAATTTGCTGCCGATAAAAAATTCAGCACCGGAGCAAAGTGTTGGCTAAGTGACAGCGAAACCGAGATCCAGTAGGAGCAAGTATCCCTCAAGTGTTACAAAAGACCTGCGTAAGCTCTTCTGAGACAGAGTGAGACGGGGGAGGAAGCTGCAGAGAGGAGGGCCAGGTGAAACGGGGTCAGCGCTCATCTTCCACTGAACCTTATGAGGGTTGATTATCTCCAGCGCTCTCACACCGACACACACACACAGGGCCCCGCAGAGTGTGTGTCTGCATATGTATGTTTCCCTCTCTCTCTTCCTCTGTGGTGTTATTAATGCTGACATACAGTAGCTACCGGCTATGTGCTTACCCTGTCCTCTTTCCAACTCTTGAGCTAAGGCAGATCACAGACGCCGCTAACAAACACGCGCATGCATAACCAACATTAAACAGATCCGTCCCGAGAGCGAGGTTGAAGGCAAAATGTCATGTGATAGAAGATTGTCTCACATCCTAACGGTGTTTACTGTAAATATGTATAGCAGCCTGTCTGATTTAGTTTGGCCTTTGGCTTCACGAGTGCGTACGTGCAGACGGCCCTTTCTATAGAATTAACAGCGTGTTATACGGTCTCTTTGCATTAGTGTGCCGTGGCTATTTTGAGCTGAAGTAAAAAGGGGTGTAATGGAAGAAAATATCTCTGAGCTCCTCTGTTCGCCTTTGGCAAATTAAAGACATGCGCACTTTCAGATTCTGTCAGATTTGTTCCCACTTCGATGTGACTAAAGTGTCACTAATGGAGCTCACTGTCAGAAAGAAATGGATTGATGTCACATCGCCGTGTCATCAACAATGCACGTAATTCTGCTTTGACTTTTTGTTAGATCTCGCATAAGCAGCCATTTTCCTGCAGCCCATTTAATGTCCTGAGTAATATAATAAAAAAAAAAAGGAGTGTACCGATTCAATACCTCACAAAAAATGTGGCCAAGAAACAATATGCAGCTTTATTGGTTTGTCCTCTTTTTATTTTGTTTTTTTTTTCCCCTGTCCCTCTCTCTGGTCTGACTACCTGTCTGGCAGGTCTTTGTGCAGGATTTTGTGAGGTAGGGCCTTTGCTCGGGTTTGTTCTCTGTCTCTGTCAGTTGTTATTTTCATTAGAGTCTGCAATTCAGCCACAGACTTTTTATTAATCATTAAAATCCAACAGACAATACTGATATGAAAAATACATATGGTGCAAAATATCCCCTTAATCTCTGAATCTCTCCATTGTTTGAGATGTCATGTCATCATCTCAGTACTGCGATGACCACGATGAAAGTATCACACTACTGATACCTAGAGATGGCATATTGAACAAACACACAAATAAAGTAAGCATCTATAATGCGTGCCAACTCTAACCCACGAGTTGTTAGCAGCAGTATTTCTGCCCCTCAGCTCTGGTCCTCGGATCAGCACCGTGAACATTGGTCATGACACGGTTTAGCGCCGAGCGTTTTCAAAGATAGAGCTGAGCAGAAAAAGCAGGAGGATTTGCATTATGCATGTGCCGCAATCCTGCACTCCAAGTCAACACTACATATTTAATCCAAACAAACAATCCCGCATCAAAGCATATGTGCTGCCTGTAAATAAGGCGCCGGCGTGTGAGATATGTACTTCCAAAACCGCTCCTGTTTTCACCTGCTTCCTCGTCTGTGTGCAGCGTAATAGGCTGAAACGTACAGAAACAGTAACAGGGCGCCATGGTCTTATGAAATGTTCAAAGAAATACGGCATTGATGGTCGCCGTGCTGCTTACACAGCTCAAAACTTTTGCTACTCGGTTGCAATGACAAAAGGAGAAGGATTTGGCAGGACTGTCCCAGCTGAGAGAGCCAATCCACTTCTAATTACCCCGTTCCCTTCCTTCAACCCATTGCTCTCACACAGAGGAGCCTGAAAGTCTTCACCAGAGAGCTCACTTATGGGAAGAGAGGGAGACGGAAGGAAAGATGTGCTAAAGTGGAACAGAATCCAGCGGAGATAGCTGAGACTCCATGAAAGGTAGTCCCATGTGGTTCCATTCATTCAGTCAGTCGAAAAATCTCCCAGCAGGCCCTGAAAATCGTACTTTTTATAACTTAAAACGAGACAAGCTGCACCAAACCAAGGCTTTAATCCAATCTAACATTTTTTGACAAGCGCTATTTTGGGGTGTTTGGATGTTGGATCCACCCAAACATGCATCTTATGAAAGGACACACCAGGAGAGTGTTTTTTTTTACTGACAAACATGTAAATGTACTCATCCTGCATTCCCTTTCAGTGTTTTACTCTTAGAAATGATGTTTTGGGATTTAGCTGCATTAATGTGTATACTGCATTTTAATGTTCTAGATGTTTAAGGTGGAACTCATTTAAACTACTTTACATACTCTTGGGTAGTTCTATCTACAACGATGCATCATGTTCTATAAGATCATTATATGTTTGTTGCATTGCTGTCCCGGGCAAAGGAAGGTCCAGTGTGTAAGATTTAGAAGACTCTGTTTACAGATCATGGCAGAAATGGAATAAAGTATGCACATTTTTTCCATTTGTTCATGAAAATAAGAATCGTTATGTTTTTCTTATCTACAGACGGCGCAGCATATTGAGCCGCCATGTTTCTACAGTAGACAAACTAAACACTGGCTCTAGATATGCCTTTCTAGTTATTATAGTTCTAGTTCCTCCTTCACGATAGGAAGGAGACAGTGAGGGGAGGGACCTGCAATTAGTAACTACACCTCTAGATGGCGGTAGATTCTGCATACTGCTGCTTTAAGTCCTCCTGGTCGACCGTACAGGAACACTTAATCCTTCCGTTTATCAGAAACATAAAAATCGCTGGACAGGACAGGTATGAAAACATAAAGTACACCAAATAGTACACCAAATCTGAATTTGATTACACTTCTTGAAGAAGTAAAGACTAACTAAGTACTCTCTACTGCACAGTGGCTCATGACAGGATTTTTTAAAAAAAGGATACTGCAGCACATTTGAGAGGATCCCCCTCTTAGAGTTAGCCTTAAGAGTGAACAATGGCTCAGTCAAAGGAAAGACAAAGTGTTTTATAATGATTTATGTCATAGCACAGCAGTTCCTGGCACCTCACCTCTGTGAATTTTCTGGTCTAATTTCTCTCTGGTGCTCCAATCTATACGAGCAGCTGAAGTATGGACATTTGACCTCGGCCCGATCGCAGCTTTCCAGGCCTAAATGAATTATAGATGCTGAAATTTCTCATTGATTTAGTAACTGGCAGATGGGACAGTGGTCCTGGGTCATAAAGCTGTAATGAGGGAGATGTTTTAGACCGTTCCCGCACACACTATAGTTTCTGCTCACCAGCTCGAAGTAGGAGTGTAAAGTAGTCTGAAATACAACGCCGCAGATCGTCACCTCGCTATGATAAAACTCGTTTACATAAGTGTGGGAATAAAACGAAACAAGCGAGCCGAGGGGGAACACTGATAAATATAAGAGTGGTCAAGTGATGGGGCAACTTAGGGGAAATATCAAATGATATTGCTTCGTTCATTTTTTTGTGTCCTGTACCTTAACTACAAAATAAGTCATCTGTCAGTGTCTTCCAAAATGACCCATGTGACTCTTGGGGGGCAATGGGACGCCATCCATCCGTGGTAACATCTTCCCAATGAGACTTTGTTATTCTGCCTCTTCATCATCTCATTTCGTTTTCCAATGAGACGGCTCCTAGCAACCGTGAGATGACCTGTATCTGTTGTAACGGCTGCATTATTCAGCTGTCGTGGTCTTATTAAGGCTGTTATGGCGTTAGCCACCTGCAAGTGACAATAACCCAGTACTGGCCAGCTGGTATTGAAGACTAATCACCATACTGTAGGCTGAGCATGAGAGGAATTTCTCTGTCCACGTCATTCCACCTCTGCCCCTGTCCTACTTTATTCCTCTGTCATGTTTCTCTTCATCTCGACTCTTGTCACATTCTATATATTTGAACTTTTCAATATCCCCGTACTCCTTTTCACAAGAGTCTCTCACACACGCGCGCCGCTGTCCTTGGCTTTCTCCCTTTTATCTTCATTTTTTCCAATATCACCGACGTGTCCGTAGGGTTAGGTTTGAGCGGAGCGGAGTGAAGTGAAGCGCCTTAATATCAGCAAGGAGGTTGGAAAGCTAGGGGAGGACACCGGGGGTCGAAGAGCTGAAATAGCAATGCTCGTCACAAAGCTGAAATGAAACCAGTCTCGGTCTCCGTCTTTTCTCTTTCAGCACTTCTGCTTTTATTACAAGAGCTCATCCAGCAGGAGGACAGCTTACCCTGCTCGCCACTTCGGCTGCGTGACCATTGCTTTTTAATGCGAGGACTGTTTTCCACAACTTCATTTCAAGGTTTAAAAGGATAATAACACAAGTGATGTTATGCATTCGCACAACTGCGCTTTAGGCTGTTCCTCCTAATGGACAATCAGAAGTACACGGTAGAATGATAAAAAGTAATAGTAGCTGTAGATTAAAGGATTCATTTTCCTCCCCCAGAAGAAGCAATTTACTCTCATTCATTCTCGTACAGTATGAAAAACAACTTCCACGGGGCAGCCAGATTGCTACAGTCTCATTTGGTTTCCATTGTGCTTTAGTTAAGTGGTTTCAAATCAGCTTAATGTTGAAGTGAACTTTTTTTCTTAATCACCTGTCATTCACAGTAAGACGTCTACGTGTGTCTAAGCTGAGGAACAATTCCTCGAAACAAACAGAACGGTCCCGTTGATGCATTCCTGTGTAAGTAAGACATCCAATTTTCCATCCATCCATTCATCTTTGCAAACACACGCAGAAAACAGTGTTGAAGGTAACCACGGTGCAACACGATCAAGGTTCTCATGGGTCCATCTGAACCTCAGGATATGGGACTCAAACAGGTTTGGATCCAAATCTTACATGGTCAATCAGATCTATCACCAGGTCTGTTTAACATTAAGTGTAAAACCAAATGTCATTGGGTGTGTAATGAAGGTAGAGCTCAATGACCTGGACGAGCGAGTGCTCCTGCTCGGGAGGGTCAGAGAGCAGAGGTGAGATTCATCTCAGGGGATAGTAAATCAGCAGGTAACATTAGCGGTGGAAGCAAATGAGCCGAATAGTTAAAAAGGGCAAACAGTCAAAGTGCGGTAGCCTTCAGTGTGGTCACGTTAGCAGTGATCAATATGTAACATCCAGCTGTACTTTAAAAAAAAAAGGTTCTGAGGAGCGTTTCAGGTGATGGTGTTGGTCTTCTAGGTTAGGTTTATGAAAAGGTCAAGAAATACTATTATGGACAAAAACCCTACTGATTTAGAAGCATGCACCGGGTTGGCAGTCACTGAACAACAGCTGCAATGGGACTTTTTTTTTTTCAGACTATCGGGGTTTCAGATAATAGGCCATCGGAAACAATGGTGTGACACCAGAGATGGTGTGGAGGTGGAAAGTGAAAAATTGGGTGAAGAAGGTAGTGTTTGTGACGTGATGGGGAGTGATGGCTCGGTAACACCGGTCCATAGAGACACAGGGGGAGAAAATGGCTGTAATGATGATGTTATTATCAGTCACTCACACACTGACACATGCAGCTTTTTGTGAGTACCCAAAAAAAAAACTCACTCACACACACACACAAACAAACAGGTCCAGAACAACAAAAATTGAGAGCGACACTTTCCCTTGCACATGACAGACTAGGTCATGTTATGTATCCTTCCTGAAGTCCTGTTGTTTGTCTCACCCTCTTTTTTTCCCAATTTGCCACGGAGGGGTGAGTGCGGGACACTCGGGAATCGGATGCGTCATCCATGCTAAAAGACGCCGGAGGAAATCTGTAATACAACTCATCTCTACGCCGCCGGGATTTGCATCGACTGCTCAAATCAGATTTTTCCACTTATGTGACACTGACCTTATCTCGTCGTCGCTATCCAAACAGTGAAAAATCTGATTTTTCATTTTAATCCCCCCGTATAGACGACGAGGCGACAAATTAGATTTTGAACAGGTAGTGAAGATTCATCCCGGCCTGCGCTGGTAGTCATTACAGGCGGTCCCCATTTATTCTCAATTAGCTCTTTATACACTTGTAACAGCTGCTGATGTCCTTCCATAACTCTTCTGGCACTCTTTAAACATTTTGCGAAATACACTGAAAAGAAGATACAAAAGAAGACAAAGCACACTTTCGCGACTTGGTTTCGCTCTCTCCTTCTGTCTCCCTTTTTCTGTGTGTGTGTGTCAGATGGGATTCGTGCACCTGATCTGTTTGTGAGAGTGGGCAACGGTGGAGACTAAAACTCCACGACATATCCTGCTGGCGAGGATAAAAAAAAAAAAGCGTGCACACATGCATCTTGCAAGCGCACATACATAGTTCGTGCTCATTCATTTTTAAAAATATTATAACTGCTTTAATGCCCTCATTCTGTTTTTACTTTTTTAGTTTTTAATTGAATTAAGCAGAAAATATCTTGTTTGATGTTGTGAAACACACATTTCTGATCTGATGCAGTGACTTTGGCATGCTTTTTTGGGAATTATGGCAACATAATATTTCCTTGACTTGAGGATGAGAGACAATCTGTTGATGCCCAGAGGTCAGCATCAGTTACAGAACCTCAACCACCTCTGGATGTGATAGTGATTCAGTTAGTGGATGCCTTTTTTTCTAGGGCAGAGTTTCTTAATAAATATTATATTTCATTCTGTGCTTGGGATTTGAATATGTAAGCCTATTTAATATTCACAGCTAAAGCACATACGCACAGCACATGACATGTATACCGTCATATTGCAAAGAATAATGCCAAACACTGCTTGAATCACTCAGAAAGTGGTTGTGACTCACTCACAGAAAACATGGAAAGAAATGTCACGCAATAGTGATATCATAGTGTGGACACGCACACACACAGATACACACACCCGGAGGCACGCTTATACATACACAGACAAACAGAAATCCACATCCAGGGTTGCTATCACTGTGAGGCGAGCCATAGTTAGGGCAGTGTGATGTTGTTATATAACGGGACTGGCCAAGCAGGGCTAAGCATTTTTATCTGGGCTAACGACAACTCTACGTGGAGTACACTGAAGTGTGCGTGTGTGTGTTTGTGTGCGCATAGGAAGAGAGAAAGGAGGGACGTTATGAAGCCAGCTACAAGGAGAAAAGAAACGTAAGTAACACAAGAAGAGTGATGAAGGAAACGAGACAGGCAGAATAAAAACTGACTGACGGCAACGCAGACTTAAAAGGCTCCGGAAGGTTTGGTTAAGTGCAAGCAAACTGCTTTTTCACCTCAGAGTTGTTTCAGGGAAAGTCGAAGGCAAGTTCCGGGTCAGTCTTCAGTCAAGTCATTTGAGAATTAAAACATGAGGCTGTTTAATGTGTCTACATATTTTAAAAGACACACTCGGGGCCAGCAGATATTACTTACCACTTCTCGACTTGAGAAAACTTGTGTTTTATCATAAAGTTTGGATTAATTCAAACTTAAATGCAGATCTGGAAGAGGTCAGCAACAATCGCTGCCGTCTGAACGGGGTCGATTCATGAATTGCTCGGTTGTGCCCTTGTCCTTGGAGGTGTTGGTGACGCAGACTCATCTGTATTTAAACACCTGCGTCTATCCTGATCTGTTAGTGGTGCCAAAGCGAAATGAACTTTTTTTCAGTGTTTTACAAAATCAAATAATCACCTCATTAAATAAAAAGAACAAACTGGCACATAAATAAGGGATCTCTGCCAAAATTAGCACAGCTCCAGTGAGACCAAGTAGCCGAATATTTGAATGGAAGCATGCCGATAGATGTTTTAGTGTGTTATCATCGTGAGATATAGCAGTTGTAATGAAAGATTTTGAATAATATTGGATACTGCATTTAAGGACACAGCATTGTCAATGTGACGGGAGGTTGCCTAAAATATTACAATACATTTGGGACTGGTGTTGGCTGAAAATCAGACTTCAAGAAAGAAGATTTTTTTTTTTTTTTTTTGCCCATCATCTCTGAAAACTCTCGTGCTGGAACATCTTTGGTTGCCACAGCAGCAAAACATCAAGGGTCTCTTCTCAGAGATGCATTTCCACACAAATATAATCTCACTTTGTTCAATGATGTGAAGCAAGTTGTTTTTCAGGCTTTTTTTAAAATAGCGAATTGCTTCTTCTTGGAGGACACTGAATGAAAATGACAAACGTTGGTGGGATCATATTTTTAGACTTTTTAAACAAGCAAATTTCCTCTGTAAGATGCTGAATTAGATAAAGAAGGATTCAGGGTGTACCGCAGGGATCCGCTCTGGGACTTCTCCCATTGAGCTTATATTTAAAATGATTTACCATCGGTCCGCACAGGGTGGGAAGTCCAGATGGAAACTTGAAGATGAAGAAATCAACAAAGTTACTCAAAGAGTAAGAAAGGAAAAGGTTAAATGAGGAGACAGTATGAGCACACAACAATAAGAACACTGCTACAGTTCTTGTCTTGCCCCGGGCCTAACTATAGAGCTTCCTCCTTCATTATGAGTTCAAATGAAGTTCGCTTGTTATCCTGAAAAGACAATTCTCCCATACTGAAGAACGGGTCCTTATCCTAGCTTTGCAAGATAAAGAAGAAATCCCCATAGGAACTCTTATGAAGTAAGGCAGACTACAAGATCGTTAAAAGTGTAACAGTGTAACAAATAAATCTGTCATCACATATTATTATTTTTATTATCGTCCATAATTACCTTCAGTTTTTCGTCATTCTGGATTTGCGATGTGCCGTTTGAGAGTTGAATGAAAATGTTTGCTCTCCAAGTCTCTTATGTGAAGCACTGTGTTGGCAGTAACGTATGAGAATACCTTTGAAACATCCGACTAGAAAGACGAAAAGAAACGCTTTGGAAGGAGATAGCATCTGCCCACCAGCCCCGCACTTACAGATTCCCTCCAAAGCACATATTTTTGGAACAGATTTGCGTTTCTGTTAGCTTGTCAGAACATTAGTCATGTCAGGTTTTATGTATTTGACTGTCTCTGCTGTCAAGAGGCTGTAAAATGATGAGAATAAATGAATTTTTAATGCTAACGGGCAGAAGGAGAGATCGGTAGTATCACTGGAGAGCTAGCTGCACCCAGATGGCCCATGTTTATCTATAACATCACAGAGGTAAGAGCAGGAGAGATAAGGAATAAGGGAAATAGGGGCCATGAAAGAAAAGTTGAGCTATGCTGTGGTGTGAGTTTGGTGTGTGTGTGTGTGTGTGTGTGTGTGCGTTAGCCAGCAGGCAAGAGATCTGAATGGCTGTCCCAGATACCCAAATAAGTCTCCTCACATAATGCTACATCACATTTGCTTAAGTCAGCAGGGATGAGACATGCGTGCACACACACGAACACACTCATGATCACCTCCGCTTCATCATCTGCCACTCTCATCTTGCCTGGTTCATCTGCGTCTGTATCGCTGGCTTTAAAGCGGTTAGGTGAGACTGAGAGCTACTGTCAAACCACCTCAAACACACACACACACACACACACACGGACAGATCGTACAAATCTGTCTCACCGCATCCACACGTTATGAAGTTGAAGATCACGATATACCATATGGTTCCCGGGACACTTACTGTATGATGTACATTGTCTGCTGTTGCACCACATTTGTGCTGTGTGTACGTGTGTGTGTGCGCATGTGTGTGGCATCCTTTCCAGGCAGACTGATCCACAGCGGGCATTCTTTGATTGTGTTATTTAAGCGCTGTGATTCTCCATGAGCAAACACTTTACCCGCGCGCGCACACACACACACACACACACACACAGAGCCAATTAACACCTCAGTCTCCCCGTGGTATGCGGCAATCAGGCTAGATATTTTTAATCAAACATGAGTGCTCGGTGCACACCTGCACCCATTCATATCTACCATCACACACACACACATTCAGAAGCACACGGTTTCAGTGATCTGGAATCATAAGAGCTACAAGTTTAGCAACAAATAATTAGGGTGTGTTAGCGATTAGCCTGATACACAATTAGCCTCCAGTCCTAGCATGCTCATTTATCACCATTTGCGAGGGCAACGCGATGGGATGGGAACACGAAGCTAAGCGCAGTTATGGGGGCAATTCACACGATGCCACCTGCTTTTTGTTGTAGCTTCCCGCTGAGTCGATCACTTGCAAAACTGAACGACGCGCTTGGCCATCAGGTGCATACCGCAGCACCACGTGCATTTTAAAGCCAGTTGAATGGCATGATGTCGTGCTGGGCTAGACTCTGTTGCACTAGCTTCTGTAACTCAGAGTAATCTCTCATTACTGTCACATTATAAGACCTGTTATGGCCCCTTGCCTCCCCCCATGTTGTGGCCATACATGGCGTTTGACAGCAATGACTAAAACTGATGGGAAACGGTGTTCATTAAAGGATGTTAAATCACATCCCATAATGTTAAGTTTCTGCTCTGAGGCTAGATTTTTAGATATTTTTACAGATTACAAATGTCAAGGGATTTTAAATACTACTGGAACAGAACCCAAATGTTCTTGTTTCACTTTGACTCTATTAGACTTTTGTTTCAGGGTTAAATGCTGGAAAAAAGTAGCATTTGAATGAAACTGCACTAATATTAGCTTCTAATCAAACACTACTTTTGAGGAGACTCCAGAAGACCCATCTGTCTCAGATTCTGGTGAACTTTTACCGCTGCACCGCTGAAAG
Source organism: Nibea coibor (assembly GCA_023373845.1). Classification (NCBI taxonomy): domain Eukaryota; kingdom Metazoa; phylum Chordata; class Actinopteri; family Sciaenidae; genus Nibea; species Nibea coibor. The sequence continues at coordinate 6,052,221 of CM041727.1, forward strand.
CATTCTTACCAACTGTATCACAGCCTGGTATGGAAACCGCTCTGTCTGTAATGTTGAAAACTCTCCAGCTTGTCACTGTAGGCCTGTCCAGGGTAAGCAACGTCTGCAGAGGACAGGCCAGGGACACCTCCCACCGAGGCCACAGATTGCTTACCCTCCTCCCCCATGGGAGGCGCTACAGATCTCTCTGTTTCAGGACCAATAATGTCAGGAACAGCTTTTTCCCCATCACTTGTCACCCTGCTAAACTCTGCATCAGGGTGATCTCCCGACCAAACTAAACTGCATTTCGCTGTCTTGGTACTTGTACTTTGTGCAGTGACAAAATTGAATCTAACTTAATCTAATCTAAAACATGCTGGAGATGCCAGAAAACTCAACCCACGCGGCCGTCTGTTCTGTTCATGGCACCTAACCTGCAGCAGCTGCAGCATTTAGTTTCCCTAAATCAAGTCACTAAGTGGGGAATCCTGGGGAAATGTTCAGGACGTAGTGAACTGCCAGGCGGTCTCAGTGACAGCCATCATTCACCCTGCTGAAATGTCACTGAGCGAGGCAGTGCCTCACTTCCTGCCCAGGAAACAAATGTTGTTGTTTTTTTTGTAATAGCTGGCTCACTAAATGCTAAAAGAAATTCCATCTTTCTTGTGTCTTTACAAGAAGAAGATGGAAATTTACAATATGAAGTGGAACGATAAAAGAAACGGCAAAACAGGCAAAAATTCAGGGGATGAAAAGAAATGGCGGCGTGGGGGAGGCAGAACAAAGAGCCGGCGTATTTTATTCCTGTCTCATCCCTGTGCACTCGGCTCAGCTTGGCTCAAAGACCACAGCAATTAATTACCTGCAGGCACATTACGGACACCTGCGATGATTTATGGGGCCCTTTATGGAGATGCACAACACTGATAGGTCAAGTTTGGGATACAAAAGAAGAACTGAGCTAAGTCATGACCCGACACAACAGAGTGATGATTTAAAAAAAATAAATAAAGGACCCCCCACCCCCAAAAAAAGACACAGAAAACGTTGGTTTCATTTAACGTCCATTAGGCACAGCTGCAGCTTCCCTCACTCAAAATCTGTCTTGAAAGCGGACACACACACAAACGCACAGATGCTAGCCTACATTGGGCTGTTGTTGCATGTGTTGTTGCTTTTGCCCATGGGCTCTTTCCTCCCTCTGTTCTCCTCATCCCCAGCAGAGACGAAGCGTAAAAACAAACACATCTTCATTATTTCTATGTCGAGCGGAGCTTCGCTGTATCCATTATGCCTGTGTGAGAGATTGTGTCTGCCAGGCGATGTACAAATGCACGCGCTCACTTTGGCGATTTTAGCTGAGGCTCCCCCGCCCACAGAATCTGGAGCAGGTAGCACTGTTGCTCAAGGACACGTAAAGCGGGACATAATGCATGTTGGTGGAAACGGTGGCTGCTGTGTGGGGAACAAGCCTGTTCCTGTCAGCCAGGACATGCTTCCCCAGGCTAATATCACCCTGCCAGGAGGATGATAGTCAAGGAAAGGGGGGTGTGTACGGTCCATATCAGAGTTCATTCCAGGGAACATCTTTTGGACAAGTTAGATATCACTTTGTTAAACAAACAGTTAATAATCCCAGCCAGGGGCTATCTGTTATAGGCTTATATAAGAGATACACTTATATAACCAGACAATCTTGAATCCAGTGTTTTGTATCACTGGATTTAAACCTAATAAGAAGGAATACCCTGATAATGAAGGAAAGAAACTAAAGCAGAACACCCAAGTGAGTCAACTGAAACAGAGATTTCTCAGCTCAGCGTCCAGGGGAAAAGAAACTATTTTACACTTCAACAAGACTAAACTGTTCAAATGAATAAAGAGTGGGGAAAGTAATATTTTAGGGGGGGGAAAAAAAGAGCACGGCTCTTGTTTTGTGCCGCAGATTGGGCTGTTGCGGGCTAATGAAATCCCAGCTGTGCAGCATGACAAATGAAAAGGTCTGCTGCGAGTGCGCTGGAGGTGATGGCGAGAAGGTTAAAGTCAATCTGTATGGCTTGAAAGCTTTTAGTGATATTACACCCAAAGGGTTGTAATCACACAGCCAGAGCAGATCAATACAATCACGTCACATCCACAAAGTGTATGAGACAGCATGTAATTAGACTTTTTCTTTCACGCATGGAGCTAGTTTATATGTTAAATGTTGTTTTTTCGGTGAGTATTTCAGTCAGTGAGGTCCATTCTTGAGAATTTTTGGGGCCCTTTTAAGCTTTATTTGATTTATTTGAAGAGTGACAGGAAATGTGGGGAGAGAGAGACGAGGAAGAGTCACATTCTTTATGTATTTCATCCATACAGTTGTCATATAACATGCGCTCTAACACATAAACAGTGAGGTCTTATCTCTCTTTGCAAACCGGATTCTTCAGGAGCTGTGAAATCTTTCCAGGTCAGGAACAGGTACATTCACACAGGTGCAGCGTTTCCTCAAACTGCTGACTCACACCAGGCGAAAACACCGGCGAACAAACAGAGGCGCTTGAAGTTTGCTGATTATTTTTATTAATGACTGAGAAAACAGCAAGAGCCTCTCTTTTTTAAATGACAGTGCAAGGATAACAAAAGCCTGATACCCTCGTCTGACATTCATCATGAGCACAAGTCTATTCTGCAGATACAGCCTGTGTAAGAGTTATTGTAAAACACAATCCAGTTATTCACTTTATGCTGTATATCATTTTAATAAAGGAAATTACCATATGTCTTTCATTCTGCTGTCGTCACTGAAGGTCAGCGGCCTCTATGATCTGTCATAAACTGTGAGCGATGCTGGGAGTGTGTAACACACAGTCTGTGTTTATGAGAGGGAAAATGTGTGTGTGAGACCTGTTGGATTAGAAGTATGACTTTAAACTGAGAGGGGGGTGGTTCCTCAGCACACACACACACACACACACACACACACACACACCTCTGCCTCATAAAGACACAAATCACAAGCTAAGCTTTTTGTTTTCTTTCTCGATCAAGATTTCCCCAGCGGTGAATTAAAGTCTCAGCATTATTTGACGCCAGACAATCCAGCCAAAACACACACACACACACACACACAAATATTTTGAGCTGTGGGGACCAAAGACCCAATTAACTTTATTACTGAAATTACAGCTGGAAACAGTGGGAAGACAGATTACGTAACACACGCACGCACACACGCGTACACACAAAATAGCAAACTGCCTCAGCACGACTTCTATCATCCTTGATATTAGACCCAAATACATGTGTCCCAGACAAAAAACACGCCCCCTGAGGTCTTAATCCTGAAGCCGGGAGCTGAGATTTCCCCGGTAAACTGATTTTTATTTATACGTGAAGTTTTCTTTCTTCCCTTTTAATCCTGTTTTACTCCTTTCCACCCTCCACTCACCTCCCGTCTGTCTTTCCATGCTGCTCTTTTCGTTCTCCTGTGTCACATCGCTCTTCTCCGGCCGTTCCACGCCAAGTTTCTAAGTAACAGTATGAGTGGCCTTTCCGTTCACTCTCCCTCCCACGTTGCTCCCCGTTCCTCCTCTCTTTCTTCCTTCCGCCATTAGCGGACATCGGCAAGCTGCCGTCAATCGCCCACTAATCCTGACGATTCCTCCCTCCGTCTTCTCCGTCCACCAGTCATATCATTCTTCACCCAGTCATACATCAGGTTTCACTACTGTCCTTACATCCAAACAATGGGGAGCGACTGTCTGCCACAGGAGGGCAACCCAAGAAAGCGCCAGCAAAGTAATCCAGAGTTACTCTTTTGTGGGTTTCAGCTTTAATGCACATCGATGTGATCCTTTTTCTAAAGGTATAAAAATTCTGAAGCTCTTTCGCAACCTTAAAACAAATTCGCTAAGACAGTCCAGCTGAAATTAACTATGCTGTTAACACAAACTGCTAGCACTGTGCAATAAAAAGCTGCAGCAGAGCGGCTGTGATCCTGGGTCAATGTTAACAAGGGCTAGGGGCAAAGACCTCTACTACAGGCTCATTAAAGTCCTGTGAAATTGAAATGACCAGTCAGGAAATGCCTCTGATACTGTAGACCAGAGCCTTTTTTAATCCCTTTTTGTCGATTACATTTATAAAGTGTGTGTCAGTGTGTTCCCTGCAGGCCGCCATATGTTGTGAAACCTAACAAGAGTGTGTGTGCAGCTTTGAGCTAAAATACCAAAATACGCACAGCCGGTGAAAGCTCAAAGCAGCGCTGTCTTTTTCTATAGATTTCAGATGAAGATGATTCCTGCAGGAAGAAGTGTGAGTGCGGTATATGGAGTATTATATAAACAGGTTTAAATCAGCAAATGAAGCATACGATATGCACTGCCCATGCAATTTTGTTTTACAGTTAAATACTTTATTAGAATCGCCACCGAAGAGAAAGCAAAATACCTTACAGGGACCAAAATGCAGCTGAGGATTTAAACTGTTCTTTAGTTGCTGCAGAGGCTTAGTCCACTCATTACAACAGTAGTTATATTTACTGGTATACTGGTTTGGGATTATTTTGCCCAAATTTCTCATTAAAGCCGTGGTCGATAGTTTCTGCTAGCTGAGAAAACAGGACCACAATGACTTCACAGTACCTGATTTAATTACCTTTATTTCCTTCTTAGTTTGAGGCTTCGGGAAATAACGTAGCCGGCACCACTGTGAATGTGACGACATCAGCTCACCTTCTCTGAAAGGCTGCAGCGTCACAGACAGTTTCACAGACATGCGAATAACATTTATGGGATATAATCGAAACGTGTGTGCGGCTGCAGCATGTGCCTCCTCGTGTTTAGCATAGCGCTGTCACGTCATTATGAGTTCACATTCTGATTTTGTTTCCTCTCAGCTGAATGCAATGCATGTCTGTAGTTTCTACAATAAGCCATTACCATATAATGTTTCTGCAGGGAACAGTAAAATGTGTCAGCAGCGTCTCAGTAACCACTCAAGCAGCTGCATGAGGACGACTGAGTAGAGTCCAGCAAAACTTGGGTCGTCTATGGATAGTTGTCAATAAAGTTGTAAATAAAATAAATAAATAAAGTGTGTGAGTGAGTCAAATAAAGTGGATGCGTAACAAAGCTACGGCGCCTTTAGCGCAAAGTTGTTTCTCTCTGTTGTTCAGCTCAGTGATTCCTCGCTGAGCTGCAGCAGAGGCGCAGTAAAAAAAAAAAAAAGAAAAAGTGATGTACTAAAGAGTCACTTCAGAAGATTCACGGTTACTTGACTCAAATTCCCGAAGCCTCGCATGGCTTTAGTTAAAAATTAAAAGCAGTATAACTTTTGTCCACGTCACAGGAGAAACAGAGCTCTCCGCGGCCGGCGTGGACAGCAGAGGTGGTAAAACAGCCAATAACTGGTTTGATGTGGCCATCATCTTTCACAGCACAATCTATTTTTTATTTAGTCCATCTTGAAAAAACGGAGCGGTGGTGAGCTAACCAGTAAGATTCCTTTTGAAAGCACTGTGACAGCATCACCCTTCAAAGGGTCCTTTTAAGCCGGAGTCTTTTGTGTGGACAGACCGCTGATGGGAATGTATAGTGAGCTAAACTGCGCTACTTTGATCTCATTTTCCTCCTAATAATCGGACCCATTCCTTCCTCCCTGGGCTCTTTTAAAGTAGTTGAGAATAATTATGAGTTTGGTTGGCGGGGGTGTGTCTGTGTGTTTGAAGAGGTGAGATAGGTTTAACATTTCCCCCAAAGGGTGGATGTATGCTGCGCCGAGCCGCTTCTGATAGAAAAATCTATGGGCAAACACTTGTGGACTGAAGAGACGCACACAAACACGAACACACACACGACCAGGGGGGGCTGACCGTGCCAATTGTTTGTCTCCCAGGATCAAATGGGAGGTGATTTTCTGAGGACCAAAGGTTCGGATGGAAAATGACAAAATAAACGAGTGCTCTTTTCTCTCGCTTCTCTTTCTTTCGTCTGCCTCTCCGCAGAAGAAGAATGATCTGCCACAGCCTTTTTGTCCAGCTGGCTGACACAAGCGCTCACACAAACATCCTCTCTCTCACACACACACACGCACAGGACGACTCCTCTGCACCACTCTGTTGTTGACTCTATGTGATCTGATGAATGGCACCCCCGTTTCAATTACTGCCCCTCCTCCGCGCCTCTGGGTATCTCGCACACCTTCCAACCGCCCTCGCCAGGCGAGGCGTCCGCGCTCGTGGCTGGGTGGCTCCGTATTTGAACAGGAACGTCAGCAAAAATGACGACGAGTCAGCCGGTCTCACGAGTCCATTACAGCCAAAATGAAGGCCAAAGGGCCGAGGGAAAGACTGAGCGGGTAGAAGCGGTTAGACAGGATGATGTCCAACCTTGACGATTTCTGAAATCAGATAATGTAATGAATTGAAGAAGTTTTCTGCGTTTCTCTATGTGCTTTTTGCTTGTTTGTCATCCCAAGCGAAGCGCCAAAGGAGGATATTCCACAAGAGCCTCGGGTGTCGTGTAGTTTAGTCATCTTCTGACATAGTTTGCTGCTTCTGAGCTGACTTGAGCACAATTGTGATACCTGAACCACAAAAAAAAAACCTCATGTTCACAAAAATCAATATATTTTATGAAATAGTAACACTGAAGAAACAAAAGCAATTTACTTGATGTCCGATTTTTTTGATCCTCTTGCACCTTTTTGGTGCTGTAATCTCGTTTTACAGCTACAGGAATGTATCTGCTGAGGAATCTCAGGAGACGTCGAGTCAGTCCACGGCTATTTATCTAACATCATTTTCGGGCTTTTAACCATATTGTACTTTTTAAAGTTTGAATAAAGCTGTAACAGCCTTATGCTAACCAAAACTTCACGGGCGCGTTGCTGACTTCGCAGTTCTTGAATCGGTCCAGAAGATCAAATCACCGGGAGAACTTTAACATCAATAAGAAAGTGAGCTATTTATTTAAAACCCCCACCCCTTCCTCTTAATTTGTGCTGCATAATTGCTTTCCGAGCCAAGCTACGGACAATATGGTTAAAATATTCGCTGGTCCGTTTGATACTGGTATCAGCAGAATAGTTTAGTTTTGGTATACAAACTAAAAAAAAGTCTTATTGATTCCACACTGCTCTAAAATTACTTTCAGCAACAAACCGTACACAGAGAGAACAGTGAGCACACCATTATTTTTTTTTCTTTTTCTTATTTATTTAAGAGGAAGCTGAAGGAGAGAGAAATGAAGAAAAGGGCTGCTGTGATCGGGAAGCCCTGTAATAAGGAGCTGCAATAAAAATGATTGCGGAGGAAAGTGTTTGCAAGAGAGAGAAAAAGTCCTTTAAAGGAGGTAAACGGATGGAATATAATGGATATAAAGAGGGGGACACAGGAGAGGTGTAAAGCGCTAGGGAAGGGAAGAAGGAACGTGGCAGATGGTCAATGTAGCTGTAGCCCAAATGGCCTCTCGATGCTCCGTTAGACAGACGCACACATACAGACTCATGCACGTGCACAAGTGTGCGAGGTCAGCAAGCGGTCACAGCACAAAGGCCTCTCTGGCGTCACTCGGACGCGCGGAATGCAAACGACACAGGAGGAATGAAACTTTCCGAATTCCAAAAGAAACACTGAAATGCGCTAGAAGTCAATGTTTACACCATCGCTGGCCGGTGAAAATGTTTCTCCCTGTGAAATGATTACGGCATGAGAGAAAATAACTGAGGTAGATGAACATCATGTGAGTAGATTCAGCAGCAATAGAGTGATCATCTAAGTGTAAAACTCATCTACGGTTGATAAAGCTGCGTAAAAGAGACTTCTACTGAGGCCAAATTAACAGAAGTGACTGGATGAGGATTTCTAACCCCTGGCAGGCGGATCTTCCAAAATGTCTGTAAAACAGCCCGTTATTACCTGCAAATCATATCCAGTGAAAATTTGATTTTTCTGCAGCACACCGTTTACACCCAGTGCCATTTTTCAGTGCCAATGCAGGAAGTAGTATGCCCTGTGGAGGTCCAGGTGGTGGACGAGCGTGTAGCGTGTCCAACTTTCATGCAGGAGTCCTGTCACAGACACGGCGTTTTAAAAAAAAACATAACCATAATGTTTGTCTAACCTGAAAAATATGATTGCTAAGTCATAGCTGATGTGGGAAAAACACTGGCAGTGGAAATCCATTCATTCATATTTTTTTTTCATAACTGACTGTGCCTGGTAATAGAGTTGGAGTAAATCAGAATGTGTTCTTACTCTGTGGTCTACTGGGAAATTAACAAACACAGTAAATATTGTAAATGATACCTGCTTCTCAGTCACTGTGAAAATTGCAGCCTTCCCTGGAAAGTAGACTTGGAACGATCCACTCAACAAAAATAATTTCATTATCGAAATGCATTCAATAACAGAATATACGCTTTGTGGGTGCAGGTGCAGTTTTAGATCTGCGTGTAGAGGTGGGATTTAATGACATTCACACAGTAGGTCACCTTAAGACCTTACTGTGTGATAAAAATATCATATTTCCTACTGATTGTGCACTGATTTAGGGAGGGACTCATCGGCTGCAGAGCTAAATGGAGGCAATGGAGGATAAGCTAGCACTATTTCCTCATTTTCAGTAAAATGACCCGCTGGTGTCGACTGACAAAAACTTTCATGTAAGGTGAGGCAGACATGGAGCCTGGTGTGTATATTGTGAATTTTGACAGGACAGCAAACCTTGTGAATGGTGAAGTTTTATTCTAGTCGCTCTACAGAGAGAGGAAGAGAGAGAGAGAGAGAGAGAGATAAAAAGAGAGAGAGAGATAAAGAGAGAGAGAGAGAGAGAGACAGTGCCACTGTACAGAAGAGCTCCTGTGAAATTCACACAAAAAATATTGTTTTTACTCTTTATCATTTATAATTCTCCATGATGATGTATTCCAGTATGAATTTACAAGCGATGTATACAGGTGTCGTTTCTAAATATATTCAAAATAGTTCCTTAAAAGTCTTTGAGGAAGTATTAGTTTAAAAAAAAGCTCTATTCTTACAGCAAACCATAAAGAAAGAGGTCTCGTATCTTTGGAGGGATAGCAGACTCAAAGTAGAGGGTTGCCTTTTTTTTCTTTTTATCTTCTTTACAGTTGAAGTCCTGACTACACATGAAGGAGAGGGAAGAGAGAAGCAGAGCTGGTGATACAGTAATTCTCACCTGCCATTGGAGGAAGAGCAAGGATGTCCCCGACCATACCGAACCAAGCCCTGACCCCCGACCCGCGACCCCATTGGGCAAAAACGAGGCCTGATAACGACCCGTCGGCCAATGAGGGCGTTGCGCTAGGGTCAGGTCCTCGCCTTCTCCCCCAAAACAGCAGCAGCATCTTCATCGTGTTAAACACAGGTCATTTTTTTTTTCTCTCAAATATGTATATACTCACACCTGGTTACAACGCATTAGTGATCATAACATCATAACAAAAATAATTAACAAAAAAAGAAACATAAAACATTAAAATTGTTACATCTGGGGTTGCATGCCATCACCTCATTATTTATCATTAAATGTAATTAAAATACATTTTTGTCATTAAAAAGAGCAGGGTTGTCATCACAAGGGTGTGTCTGAGTGTGTGTGTGTGTAGGTGTGCGTGTGTGTGTGTGTGTGTGCGTTTGAACATAAAACAGCATCAGTTTACATGACAGTTCTGTAAAAAGTAGAACAAAGAGAACAAATCGTCATGAGTTCATAAAATGCGAGGGTGCCGTTTGATATTTTCTTTTTCTTTTCTTTTCTTTTTTTTTTACATGTGCATATTGTTCACTTGTCAGCTCACGCAAGCAGCATGTGGAGATAAATATGATAATAACAATAATCATAATAATAAATATGCAGATAAGATGCAAAAAAAAAAAAAAAAAAGAGAGAGAAAAGAACATGTTGCTCGTCAGTCAACGTTGGGTAAGCTGATCGGGAAGCAAGGAGAGGTTCGCTGCAGTATTCCAAGAGTACAAAAGGGCGATATGACTGTAAAGATGGAGCTTCAATTGAAACACAGTGGCTAATGCAGTCGACTGCCATTAAAAACCATGGAGAGGAAAGAGAGAGATTCCCGTTTGAGTATTCCCTACCGTTTCATACTGAGCATAAAGATCTAAGCTCCCTACCGCCATCCCTCCTTTCCCTCCTTCTCTTCCTCTTCTCTCTTGGGTTGTATGAGCTCGGGCAAAGAGCCGAACTGGAAGACCTAGGACTGGTAAACATCAAAAGGAGAAAAAGTTTGATTCTGTATTGCAGGCCGCTATAAATCCTGTTGTTTCTCTTTCTTTTGTTTTTTTTTTCTCTTTTTCTTTTTTTTTTTTTCTACAAAAAAATCTGTGCGGCGTTCATGTCCTGCTGCTACGTTTGAAGCTCCCCCCAAAACGCACAGAATCATCCTGAGGTATTTTTATTTGATACAATTTGGCTTTGTAAATCCAATCAATCAAGTAAATCAATCAGTCAGTAAAGATGGATACATGTTGTTGTTGTTTTCTTTAGACTGTACAGTTTGTACAGGATAATGCTACAAAATAAAAGTTTTTGTGGGCACGCGTGAACATGGAAGTATGTGCATGTGCAAGTCTTTACTGCTAAGTGTGTTATCAAAAAGAACAAACAAAACCAATGAACAAACGGATGCATAAACAATCAGATTAGGAACCGAAATGTTCTGTTTAAGACCTCAAGCTTACCCAAGTTCTGCCATGCACACACACAACTTACTTCACACTAAAATGGATACATGATTGATGAGTACATAACAGTGTTCTTCAGCTCCGACCGTCTCCATCCTGACCCGCCCACCCCCATCCCACATCCCACCCAAACAGCTCTGTGAAGGTAAACAAGGGATTCATCTCAAGTAGTCTTCAGATCCTCGAGAGCCCTGGTTGATAATGGATCAACAGTAATAGATGGCGAACGATTTCTAACCCAATTCCCAGTCGCAGTGGTCAGACACTGCTACTGCTAGACCGACCAACCAAAGTTCAATTTCACAAAAACCAAAAGAAACAAAAGTGAAGCAGTTCTCAAGTTATCCAACACTCTAGTGACGTGTCATGTTGATCGAGGAAGGGAAGAAGGAAGGAGGAAAGAAGGAAGGAATCTTTAGTGTTATGTTTTTTTATAGCTAATACCCTGTTTCTCAGTGGCAAGGAGGTCAAAAGACAAAAACACATCAGTGCCCAGCCCCTCCCCGAATCAGACAAGGTGGCGGTGGACACAGTTGTCATTTCATCCTTTTCTCCCTTGTTTATCTCCTCGTTTCTCTCTTCCCTTCCGCCATTCTCTTGCTCTTTTGCAGCGGGGGCCACAGCATGACACTGATTTACTAAGCACAAAGGTCAAGGATAAAGGTTTCGATTGTACAAGTATCCATCCACCATATCTGGCAAGACATAGTCCCTTTTTCCAACAAACGTGTAAAATATGTGTCTGAGAGTGTATTTGTGTGTATTTTGTCTTCTCCGACACTGAAAGAAATCAACACATGCAAAATAATCTACTACTCTTGATGGTATTTTTCAGAAAGCTAAGCTTTTTCAAAAGCAAATGTGGGAGAGAGGTTTTAAAACTAATGGCTATTGTGCTACCAAATAAGCAAACACTAAAATCCTACATAGGGGGATCCGGATGCCAGAATCCCTAATAAATCTTATAGTTTAATAGAATAAAAAAGCAATACTTTGCAATTATTTTTCTATGTGCAGCGTCACAAATGGAATGCCCATCAATTGCCTAAGGTTTTCCCTGCTTTTCTGTCCTTTTCCATCAGTCATGTTGTCAGTTTTTTTTTTTTAAATCTGTCAGTCTGTAAACATTATTCATTGATAGCACCTACATTACTCTCAGCTTTTCATCGCTATTATGTCCCTACCAAATTTTGACCGAGCACACCGTTACGCAACTGCCAGAAACTACTGGAGGCTCCGCTCTGTGCTATTTAGCCACTCGTCTCCCTTCTCCCTCTCTCTCCTCTCACACTGCCAGGTGTCTCGGTGGCCATATTTGTCAGAGTAACAAGCAGCAGACCGTTGGACTAGCTTACTGTGACGCCTCTGCCCTCCTGGGATGCCTCCGTGTCTGGCCGCGACATCAAACGTGCCCATCTGGTCTCCCTGTCGGGCCTGTTCTCCTCAACTAGCGAGCCCCGAGCTTGACAGTGGAGGTAGAAAGGAAAAAGAGGAGAAGGAGGAAGGGTTGAAAGGGAGGTTATCTCCTGTCTCTCCCCCTCTTATTCCTTTCTCATACAGTGTCTTTCATTTTCCTAACCACTTCCTCACACGTTTCAGTCACAAATCAACTTTCTCTTTCTCGACAATGCCTGAGTCCTACTTTACTTAACTTAGGCCTTCTCTGTCCCACTAATGGGATTATGCCATTTCCTACCCCTTAACCTAGGGGAGGCAATGATTCCCCTCCCCTTTACACCAGGTACCTTGTGGCAACTTACCAACCATGCAGCCAACTCATTGGTACATGGCAGAGAATGGACAAAAATGATGATATCATCTGCAAAGAGAGTAGTAGTAGTAGTACCGTCATACCCAAGTGGGCACGAGTTCTTTTGGATTACAATGTCGAAGAGAAGAAGAAAAGCGTAGTGTGGCTATGGCATCCCTTGGTGGATAACATAGTTGATAAATTATAATACAAACCCAGAGAGGAGTAAAGAGGAGAGAACACATTATTTCTTATATCAACTAAACATCTGACTCCAGACTGGGGATTTTTTTATACACCCGTCTATTGCTGAACTGGGCTGAGTTTAGGACGCCACGTGGGGCCGGGTATGCACTAGTCTTATTGGCTGAGTAAGGCATCACATGCTCTTTATTGTACATGTCATTCGCTATCCGCCCGTCCCGTGAGCAGTATGAAGTGGTGGATTTAACAGATGAGCGGAGATTGTTCGCATCGTTACGTGTTTTGATGGGGGGCCCTCCGAGGACCGCTGCAGGTGAGGCTACCGCAAGCTGTTTGTAAATATCAGAGGAGCTACGCCCATGGACCAGTCTGCTGCTGGTGTCATCCCTCAGCGAGTGGCTGAGGAAAGGGTTTTCCGAGCCATGGGCCGGGTACAGGGACTTGCTCCTCTTACTCTCCTCCAGGTTGTGGTTAAACAGCATTGATTTGGAGCCAGTACCAAACAGTCTGCCGGAGTAGGGACGCATGCCGAAGAGGTTCGCGTAGTGCGAATCAGATGCGGAGTCCAGGAAGCGATCCTTCTCCTTGAGGCTGACGCTGCGCGCCGGTCGGCCCAGGTCTACATCCTTGGGCTTTTCTAGCATGATGTTGTCAAAGGAGTGCTGACGACTCAGCCTCAAGCGGTTTCTCTTTTGGACATGCGGCCCATCCGTCTGTGGCCAGTACAGACCAAACATTTCGTCTGGTTGCTGCTGCTGTTGGTGATGCAAGGTGGGACTGACCAACGGGTCTGTGAGGAGCTGGTCCTCAGTAATGTCATACAGGTTGGCTGTATGGAGGCATGCTTCACACCGATTATAGGGTGAGCGCGTTGCAGAAGCTGAGGCAGATACAGTAGGGGTGTACGGCCCTCCTGGTGGGTAGCTAGCGGTCACTTTGGACAAGCAGGAACGACAGTGTGTCTGTTTGTAGCGATCAAGGGTTTCGTGTGGGGACAGGGAAAGGTTTTTCTCTTTCAGACTGTAGTGTTTGGAGTAAGTTGGGTCTGGTAGAAGATCTGAGTCGGTGTGATGCAAAGGCGAGGAGTTCAGATGAATGATGGGCTGCTCACACTTCCTATAGTTGTCACTGTGGTCGGAGTAGATTTCGGGATAATCCAAATCATCGGCAGCAAGGCCGCGACTTTCGCGGTAGTGAATGGGGTCTGAGTGCAGGCTCATTTCTCGGTCTGAGTCGATAGTGTAGATTTTCTCTCCTCCTCCTCCTCCTCTCCCGGTTTGGTTGGTTCCGCCGCTGACCTGCTTAGTTTTTAAGTAGGACAGCTCCACCTCACTGCAATCCCTAGGGTATTTTGACGTCACCGATCTTTTTTTTAAGTTGTCCTTGGGCTTCAGGTGCTTGTTGTTTTCTGGGTCCTTGTAAGAGGCCGCCCTGCTGGAACAGTCGGAGATGTCAGAGTGGGCTGCGTCCTCAGGGAGGTAGCGCTGTGTCTTCATCGACATTCGTGGGTCTGGCATCAGCATGTCAGGCATTGGAGGGGGCCCAGGTGGCGCAGAACGAAGTGTGTCCACAGACTTCTTCCACAGGGTCCGGGGTGGCTTAGCATTGGTCTGGACGGCGTCAGCATTCACTGCCACCTCTACTGTGTTGGGATTAGCATCATTCAGGGTCAGGGGATGCTGGCCTCCTTGGAAGATGTAGTTGTTAAGGTGGTCTTTGTGGCGGTTAGCGAGATAAGACTGCAGGTCACCGGTGTCCCCATAGATCATATCTTTGGGGGCGTAGCTTCGGTTGTCGGCATAGATGAAGTTGCCCTTCTCTGCCATCATGTCCATGATCATGGGGCCAGCTGAGTGCATGAACTCTCGTTTAGGTGAGTTCATGCGGGAGCCACTCAGGTTAGACATGTTGGTCATCTGTTTGGCTGACTTAATAAGCTTAATCATTTTGTCTTGGGGGCTAAAGTCCAGATCTGTCTTTTTCTTCATGTCAATATGAACTCCGTGGATGCAACTCCAGATACCCTGCATGGAGACATATGGATGAACACATGGAATGGAGGAGGCGAAGAGGGAAAGTCAAATAAAACAGGGGGAAGGGTAAAAATGGGAGGGGGGAGAGAGAGAAGGAGATAAAATGGAATGCGAGGGTGAGAAACAAACATGGAGAGGGATTGAGAGAGAAATGGAGAGAGACAGAATAATGATTACTTATCTACTCGGGCCTAACATATTTGTACTCTGCATGTTTTATTGAAATTTATTAAATTGGTAGTGACTCAGAAAATCAAAGTACACAGTCTTCTATCACCATTAACGCAAACTTGAAATTATAATAAATTAGTTTTACTCTGAAACATACTTATTCAATTTATAAAAGACAATCAAACTGCACCCCTCAGTGGAGATGGAAGATGGAAACTTGTTTTCTTTTAGACGTGAATCATCTAAACAACCATGTACAGTTTGATTGATTTAAGAGGGCGGCGCAGTAAAAACAACACAATAATTTATAAAGTTCTTAAGCAGAAAGGATTCAGAATTAATCACGAACACACAGAACATTGCTCAAAAAACATTTCAACTGGGCTAAACTGGTCTCCAGCCGCACTGCCAGCACGGCATCATAACCCAATGCAACACCAGGGTAGTTTCTAAATGGGGCACAAAAATAAAATGTCATGCAATGTTTGCAGAAATGTACTAATGTCTCACGCTTAATAAGATTCATCCAGATAAAACAACCTAAATCAACAATGACCCAAAAACATGAGAAACTGGTTACAATATCTCTCATAACTGCATGGCCCAAGGTCCATTCTTTAAAAAGGATGACTATCGCTGCACCTGTGAGGGGGGTTAATAAAAACAGCCAAACAGGAGTTGCCAATATCAAAACTAAAAATGTCATAGATTTTATGCTTCAAAGAACAGAAACAAATTTCCTAACTTAGACCATCACCCAGCTCATCAATACATCCTCAAGAAATATTCATCATCTTAACAAACTGAAAGTGCTTTTGGGTTCAGCACACATTCTGTGGAGCTTATCAACACGAGATAGGCTATTAAGGATGTGTTTTGCCCTAAATCACTCTTGAGAATGGCTCCGAAATAACATCTTTTTCAAGAGGCTCGCTTTATCTTCTCTGAAAGTTTCTCTCTCCTCACTACCCCCCTCTGTTAACTTTGAAAAGAGAGTCACACTCGGCCTGGAAAAATAGTGCAGAGACACTGCAGTGCTTTTAGGGATGCACGTCCATGTCTTCTGTTCTCACGCACAACGAGGGAGAACGCTGACCTTTTAACAGAATGAGAGAGAATAGATTGATTTAGCGTGGGCTGCCGCGATTTCACCCAAAAAAACATGCTGCAAATTAGGATCTATTTTTGTCGATATCCAGGGCTACCTCGTGATCCCCCCCACTCCTCCCATCTTCATCCTCATCCTCCCCTCTCATCCTCCTTTGTGCATCCCTCCCTCCTTCCCCCCCTTGTTTCACTCAGTTTCTTAGTTTAGCAGCTCTCTTTTTCGGTGTGAGAGCTTGCTCTGTTCTCTTATTCTGCTGATAGAAAGTAGAACTAAGACAGGTCTGTCTGACCCCAATAATGCAGCATTAACCCTCGGTATAGTTGCAGTGCTTCGCTGCACCTTGAAAATGCCCGCCGTTAACTCAGTCAGACCACCACAGGCCTAGATGTTCACACAGCCAAACACTCACATGTGCCGACACTCATTGGCATGTTTCTGCGGGACAAATTCAAGGCTGTGCTAAAACGTTCATCCAAACGTTGTCCAAAAACATGCTGGCAAACATACAGACACGCAACATAGTATGGGCAAACTGGTCCTTACCCGACTGATGGTGAAAAGAAGACCCGGTTTGCCGGTGCAGACTCCGGTGAAGCAGTATCTAAGCCTCCAGTAGAAGAGATGCTCGGACACAAAGGTGATAAGGGAGAGTCCCATAGCGGTGGCCAGCATGTAGAAGACCCCGGCCATGTTGTCCACATCCAGCTGACTGGACATCACTTCGTTCTTCTCATTGTGGCAAATTCCTGTCAGCCACTGGGCTTCTAGTTCCTCCATTTCACCTGAAAAGAACAGAGAGACTCAGATCCTTCAGTGAAAGGCTCACTGGGGTTTGAAAGAAACTTCAAACAAATGGAATAAAGTTACCGTAATGAAGAAAACATTAGGAGCAAAAAGCATGAGTTCGTTCACTCGGTTTGTAAGTCGAAGTCTAATATAAGTCTCATAAACTGAGTATTCATTATCCCGGGAAATATACTCAGACAGACAGAAGTGCCTGGTGAAAATGAGGCTTATAGGGAAACGATCTAAACACGGTGTCATTATTCTAAAGTCATTACACCGAAATAACTCGATAATGCCGAATTAAAGGAAAAAAGTTTCCACTTTAAACTGCTTATTTGTTGAACTTTTCCAGTGTCGGATGGATGTAAATGGTAACATCATCTGCAAAGAGACAAAAATATATCTGACGCATCGTGAATTTTGGTGTGGATTTGTGGATCACATGCATGGATCACATTGTTTGACTTTTCTTGGGCTGTTCTTTAAAATGAATTTCTTTGGCCATCTTTCACCATGCACCGGAGGCCCTCCACGACACCTGATAGGGCCAAGAGATTGTTTCTTTAGTGTTAACGAAAGACAGGCAGGAAGCAACAAAGACCTTATCTTTTCTCATTCCTCGGCCTGTGTTCCCTTCCCTTACTTTCCCCTCCCTCTCTGACTTGCTCTGTGACATTTGGCGTGTGGCTAATCCAATCTGTGTCATTCAGGGCCGGGTAACTAAGGCTGCTAGTGAGGAAAGACAAATATCATGGCGGCGTTCAGCTAGATGTCTTGAGGCTGCAGACTCACTAAGACATCATTAACCCTTTAGGACAATTGAGAAGAATTTGTCCCCTGCGAGATTCACAAATGTGGATGTAACGGTTTATCATTTTAATATGACGAGCTTGGAATTTGCAGGAAAAGGAAATGGAGATAAAGAGATCTTTAGGAATCTATAGGTGACCTTCTCCTTTCCGTTACATCTGGCTGCATCTGCCTGCGCTGTTGCTCAGACTCCAGAGGGAAGCATTGCTAAAATTTAAAGAATAGAGTTAGATGGCTCAAGCGATAATCTGGTGGCCACTCAGCTGAAACACAAGTTTCATCTACACTTCCAGGGCTTTAAAAAAAATGGTTTAGCTCCAGCTCCATCCCAAACACAAAATCAATTTCAGTTCAGGACATACACTTAATGTAAGTTCCTCCAGAGTGCTTATCTGCACTTTGAAATAACTCCAGCTCATAAATGCTCAACGGATGATATTCAGGTCTGACGAATTACGACTTCCCTATCAAAACGTATGAATTTGGGCTGTTGCCGCTGCTCCAAGATCGATACGCGGATCAGGATTATGCCGTCCGAAGCTCGAATTAAGCAGGGAGAAGGAAAGAGCATGAATCCGGCGCATTTCTACACTACTGGCCACGTATTTATATTTTGTCAAAATTCATGTTTTCCTTAACCCTCTGAGACAAAAGTGACCCGTGGCTCGCTCTGCCGCGTCGCTGACAGACCGCGTGTTTCCTGACAGGCTGGTTTGTCTCTGCGTGTCTGTCTGTTTGTTTGCTCGTCGGACTCTCTCCTGAACACATCTTCTTTCTGTCCGCGAGAAGCCATATGCTCTCCACCCACACTGTGTCTATCTGATCAAGTAGCATCTGCCAAGACACAGAGTCACTGTCATCTATCAAGGACCTGCCCTCCTCTCACTCCTAATCCCTCTCCCTCTCTCTACCTTACACACACTCTTTCCTTGTCGTCCTCTCACCCCTGTCCTCCCTGGCCATCACGCACACATGGGCCGTCTTCTGTCTTTTCTGTCCCTCTCATCACTTTCTCCCTCCCTCCGTCTGCTTCCTCCCTCCCTCTCTTTCTCCGTCATACAGTCTCCTTGCAGTTCTTTTTGTCTCCTTAGACCTCACCATCTCCCACGCCGCCTTTTCCTCCTTACGTTTGACTTTTAGTGAAATCTTTAGAAGAGTAAGACTTGAGGTTATTAGCACGGTGCAAGGAAAGATGACAATGCAGACTCTAAACCTCTTCAGTGTGTATTTGTATCGAGTGACTCTGGTAAAAAAAAGCCGCACGGAACAAAGTGACTCGGTGGGATTAATAACGGGGAGCAGGAAGAAAAGCAAAACAAAAACAGCGTCTCAATTTTTGTCAAAAGTGATCGAGCCATGAAATGTGATGGAGTGCATGCTCTGCAGCCCTGATAAGATTCGGTTAGGGAGGATTATTATGACACCAATGCTCATTTAATCAACTTCAGTGCACTTAATGTGAGTGGCTGTGAACACTGGCATCAGCAAAATGCTTTCGATGTAAATGTAAATGAATCTGTCACTAAAAGCTCGAGCTGTCTTGCTTTCTCTCTGTTTTGCGGGAGGAAATTGTTTATGTAAGGACTTCTGAGGCTACTGTAATAAAGGAATGTGGTGATTCAGATGGAGTAACGCACACACACACACACAGATCTGGTGCTGCAGAGAGGAATATATTAGAATAACTTACACACTCTGCCCTCTGTTTAGAGCAGCCTTTTGTGTCCAGAATAACATCAAAGGACTATTTATACTTGGCTGCTTTTCCTTTGTGCTGTCAGCAGACAAGGCAGCAGAGCTGTGTGTACGTACGTGCGCATGAATTACAATGCCGGCAAGGAGCGACGTAACCTTTTGCCTCCGCGGGCAGTGTCGTGCACTTTCAATCTGTATATGAGAAGGCTGCGCGGGTGCGTCTCTCACCGTCTCCGATGATGGCCAGGATGGCCAGGTCCACTTGCCGTTTCCAGTAGGAGCCCTTCTGTAGAGCGATGCCGTAGCCGGTGGTCGCGAAGATGTACCTAAGCACGAGCACATCCAAGCAAACACAGACACACACAACAAAAAACACATATTTTAACCTTTGGACAAACATTTTCACTTTTTTTTTTCTCCAGATGGTGTCACTAAAAATGTTTTTTTTTAACGAGATACCTCATGCGTAATGAAATAAATGTCATAGAGGAAGTTTAGGACATGGATTTGCAAACAGTTCGCAGAAGTTTTTGGACGGGCCCCAAGATGAGCAAGACCTAGTGTAGGGACTTAAAGGGTAGGTTTGCATTTTTCATTTGTTTTAAAAACAAAGCTGACGTGCTGAATATGTTAACTGAAACACGGTTGGTTGGTTTTATCATTCCTCTGCTCCACACTGGCCGCAAAGTAAAATAGGTAAGAGATGGAAGACAAAAGTCGCTTGATGCCTGCTTGACATGTCCAATTCAAATAATTAAAGCCTCATGTTATCATGAACTTTAGAAGTCATTTGTAGACCGTCCCCGATGACTGACATCGAAACAGCTATAGAGATGGATCTCTTTGCTGCCAGCATGGAGAGAAGAACTGACAATGACCAGCTGGATGTTCAACTCTTCTTCCCTCACACAATTCTAATTATTATAGTCAATATTAACTTCATATTTACTATATTTAAGTGATTCATAGTCAAACGTGTGTGGTGGCACCTGCATTCTGACGCATTCTAAAGCTATTGGTACCTTAGACCAGTATCTTCCTGGAGTCTCCGCTGGCCTCCGGGCAACAGATCCAGACCAGACCAAAAAATTTGCTCACTCTTCACTCCTCATTCTTTGTGCAAAAGTTCATTTGTGTGCTTAAGAGGAGCTTAGCTGTACCTTTAAACAGCACCTGGTTGGCTGTTTCCCCATGTCGTTGCGCTAAGCTAAGTTAGCCGGCAGCTGGTAGACATCTTTTCGCTCAGCTCTTGGAAACGGATAAGCGTATTCCCCAAAATGCTGAACTTTTTTTCTTTAATTTTAAAACAAATCCTGCTAACATGTAGCTGTATGTGTGCTTTACAAACACAAACAAACATTAGAAGAACATTTACAGAACGTCGCACAATAGTTTGGAGCAAAGAATGCCGGGATCAAACCACAAAGTGAGGAGAATCCGCACTAAAAGTGTCTTTTTTTTGGAGGACTTAAAGCTTTAGTTACCCGCTGCCAATGGTCACCAGCTTACATCCCTCATCCCTGCCAGCCATGTAGTTCAACACTGCAGCATCATAGATGAAGGCATCCAGTTTACTGCAAAGCAGGAGAAAAAGAGAACAGAGGACAGAGACAGGAGAAAACAGATAGAGGGAGGGTATGAAGATAAAGCATGAGGGGTTTCAGTTCTCTTCAAAGAGGGTGAGTGAGGAGTGCTGGAGGAGACAGAAAGCAGAGAAGGAGGGGGTGTAGGGGGGTGTAGGGGGGTGTAGGGGGGTTGGGAGGGGGGCTTATTTTTCAGAACGTGTTGTTTGCGGATCAATTCTAAAGTGTTAAATCATCTCCAATAGGACTGCAACCCGAGCGTAACCAAACACACGGAGGACACAGTGGTGGAGTGGCTGCGGTTCAATACAGCACGCTTCACTGGTGATAGGACCTTGGAGGCACACGGACGACCTAAACAAACTTTAGACAGACACAAACATTTACACTGTCTCTCTCTCTCTGGCGCTACACACACTAACACTCACACAAAGACACACACACACACACACACATATAAATAAGCATGCTGCGAAGTAGAACGCACAAACGAAAATATCCCAGACTGAGACTGACATTTTCAATGTAACTGATGCCATCACTTACTGCTGCTCACACACACACACACACATCCGCACAGAGGGCCCTGCTAATAGTGCAGTGACTGGCTGGCATTTCCTGAATGTCAGATCCAGCCCTCTAACGGAGGCTCACAGCCGATAGTTCAGCTGTGTAATTAGCTTAACCCAGCACTGGCTCCGTCCACACGCAGGCGGTGTGTCCAAACATGTCGTAAAAAAACCCCAGTGTGTGACGCGCGCGTGTGTGTGGCCATGTGCTGGCGCGCGTCTGTGAACATGGATTTGTGCATGCATGTTTGCGAACGCTAACAGGACATGCTGGGGCTCTAATGGCTTGTAGACGGATTCAGCCATCAACGATCCGTCACCCCTCTATCGAGGCGAATAAAATGGAACGGCGAAGGCTTTCTCGGCCCTCACTATACTTTAAAATGTAATATTTAACGCGGCTAATGACCATTTAGTGTGACTCGAAATCTTATTTTACACCACTACAGGGGAACTCTTCAGCCGACACACACACACGCTGTCAGCTGAACACTCTATCTACTTATCTCTAATAGCATCGGGACACCAAATAAAACATTTCAGCAGAACTGCATTATCGATCCTGATCTGAAATGAAATTTTCTCCGCATAAAAACTTTTTTTTTTCTCACTGTGACACTGAATGTGTAAAAAAAAAATCGCCTCAAAATAGAAAGAGCATCTCACGTCTGGAATGCAGCTCCAGTTAAAACATTCAAAGCTGACAACAGCAATGCGTCATAAAAACTCAAGGGGCCGCGCTGTTGTGGCCACGGGTTAGCAGGAGATAACCTGGAATGCAAACAGTTCGAGCTGAAGGAAGATTCCAGGACTCTTCCTGTTCAATCCCTGGAAACCCTGGAAAGTTAACACACCAGTAATAATGCCCATGTACCTCTGTATCTACAACTGCAGACGACTTGTGTGTGTGTGTGTGTTGCTGGATAATGCTGAGGCAAATGTTCTGACATGATTCTTTTTTTTTTTTTGTCAGACAAACACGTGTTTTGCTTTTCCTGTCGGGATCCCTGCTCTGCCGGCGCAGCGTTCTCATCGAGGAGAGATGAAAACGCCGTGTTTGTCTTGCAGTTTCCTGGGCGCCACAGGATGTTGGCAACGGAAACGGCTACAACGAGCGCACGGCGTTTTAATGTTAGGAAAATGATTAATGGCTATTTGTCATTCATTTACTTGCTTAAACATTCTCGCTCGGTGCTGAGGCTGAAATCCGAGGCCCTGAAATGTAATGAAATCAATTCAGCTCCCCCGTGCATAGTTTGGGTTCTTGTGGCTGTAACAGATTTCGCGTGTAAAGCCATTCAGCATTATGTGTGATCAGAGCTAATCCAGCCATCGAGCCTCAAACAGCTGAACGCTGCAGCGTTGCTCATCTGCTAATACCACGAAATAGAATTATCAATGAGGGTATTACTGACTGCACACACCTGCAGCCAGCTGTGTGTGTGCGCAGATATGCATGAGCCGGTGTGTTTTTAAGCGTTTTAGCGCTCGTGTGCATGCGGTGTTAGTTTACAGGGGTATGTAAATTCATATACCGCCGCGCTCTATGTTAATACAACAGCACAGGTGAGAGCGACTGAGAGTATTAAAGGTGCCGGAGTAGTTTAAGCTGTCTTCGCATGTTTACATCCAGACGTTTGAATTATATCAGCGTATTTGTTGCGTGAGCCGTAAAGCAGGTTTCCACTCCAAACCTCCACTTTCCCTGCTGTCTCCTTCTTCCTTCATGTCCCCTTTCACCCTTCCTTTCTTGTCACCACCCTCTTTCAGTATTCCCATCCCTCTCTCTCCACTCTTCCCCTCAATTTCCCCTTTCCTTCCTTCCTCCAATGCCCTCCATTTCTCATTCCATTACCACTTTCTACTTCTCTACACTCCTGGCCTTTTCCTCCTACCATCCTCCCTTCCTTCCAATCAGGTATTCTGCCCTTGGCTTCCTACCCTGCTCCCTTTTTTTTTCTCTTTTCCCAGTGTGATGGGAGTCAGCCCCTCTGTCTTTTTTTCACTATCTTTACCTCCACCTCCCTGTTCCATCCATCCAATCCTCTCAAATTGCTCCACAGTTTCAATCTGTCTTTTCTTCGCTTTGAGACCCCCCCCCCACCACCACCACTCTCTCACACGCTGACACGCACCGCAGAGGTTTACTGACGGCAAGCGATTTAAGAGAGCACGAAACAAATAATTCTAAGTGCTGCTCAGTATGCGGGTCAACATTTGAGAGCGCACAGGCACGCGTTCATGAGAGCAGAATCAGGTCCGAGTGCGACGACGAGGGTGTGAGCCTGCCCCCCCCCCCACTCTCTTTGAATATGGTGCTCCTCTGCAGCTCCTGCCGACCATGTGATGATCAGGTGATTTACATCCAGCGGCTCTAATAGGATGGCCCTTCCATTTCCAGGTCAAACTGAACAGGTGACGCCAGGCTCAGGGGATTCGACTGTGCGCGAGCGCAGCTTTGATCATTACAGGCGTGAGAATCTCAAACGCACTTGCTCGTACTTTCCTCTTGCATTAAATCATCAGTCACACACACCCCCCCCCGTGCGCTAATCTGACTCCGCATGCCTCCACGCTCTCAAAGGTTGACCTGCAGACTGAGTGGCGCTCAAATTTGTTATTTTGCTCTCTTAAACCTTTTATCGTCTATACACTTCCATAACACACCGCAACCAGTCCCATTAGAGGGGCCGGTACTAAAAATAGCTCCTGCTGCTCCCAGTGAGGAAGCCCATTCATCCCCGGCCTCAGAGGAGCTGTCACACACACACACACAAACACACAGGCTCACACATGTGACAGCAAGCACACCCACGCACATTTTTATGGAGGTACACACACAAACACGCAGAGTATTTCTTTAAGGTTGACGAGTAAATATTTTGCATTGGGGAAATAGTACTTGATTACGGATCAGTTACCCCGTTTTAAGGCTGACAAGTGCGTCCTGGACTCCAGTTTGATGATACTTCACCATGTACTGGTGCATGGCGGGGTAGTTCTTCCTGATGTTCCTCTCGGTGGATCCGTTCGGAACCGTCCCGAAGCGGAACGGAGGCGAGTACGCGTACGGGTTCTGAAACTGAAGACGAGGAGAGAGAATGGAGAGAGAGGAGAGAGGGAAAGAGAGAGGGAACAGCACAGAGTAAGGAAAGCGGACGAACACGGAGAGAAGCCGTAGGTGACAAGATGCATTCCAAATGTCTGCGTGTGGGTGGGCGGGTAGGCGTAAGCACCGGCTGAGGTTATGCCAGTCGGTACCCTGTTAATAAGATATCAGTCACAGTCAGGCTCCCATTTTGGAAAAACAATCCAGCTATCGATGTCCACCTTGATTCAACAGTATCACGTTACATTACATTACACACTGTTATAATAAAGCTATATAATGCTGCGTTTCAGGATGGAGTTGCACTCTAAAGTTCATCAACCGACAGTCCTAACGTCAAAATAATGTGGCCATACTTCGTATCCACCTGATCATATCCTGCATTAAACCGGGCAACATCACCTGTAGGTTGGTTACTGCCGTACGTCGGCAAGCACCTAAACTGTCTGCACCTGTAGTTCTCTGTCGTATGTCCTGTGAACACAAGCGATTCCATCAAAGTTAGCAGTATTAGTCAGACCTCATGAGTCTTTAGTTCCTCTGTATTTCCTCGGTTAAATACTGCTAGTGCGTCATTCCTGTGTTGTGATAGAGACCATGAACTGTATTGAACATAAACATAGATCTTCAGTTGAGAGGCTTCACCCCCCTCTCTCTCTCTCTCTCTCTCTTTTCTAATAGAATTTTTGGATTCCCCCCTCATTTCTCTTTGTCTCCCCCCTCCTCCCCCCTCGTCCGTAACTCTCCCAGGTATAATCTAGTCAGCGCACAGGTCAAGGGGTTTGTAGTAGTGTGCTTGACGCTCCGGTAACAACCTACCCTCGAGCGGCGCGCTAACAATCTGTCCTCCGTGCCAGAAGCAGATGAACCCTATCAATTACAAGTGCGTAATGTAAGCACCACTCTAACCACACGGTGTGTGTGTGCGCGCGCGCGTGTGTGTAGGACTGAGGAGTGGATTCACTACCTATCACTGAAACACTTCTGTGAAATAATATTCTGCGATCCACAAGTCTGTTTGGCTTCATGTACTCATGCAGCAAAAGTAGGAAGTCTGCAGGCAGATTAGCATATTATGAGCCTCTGTGTTCTGTTTGCTGTCTTCAAAATCACCTCGGTATCGTTTAAATGCATCTACACGTAACATATATGCAAATATGTATAGATATGTATGCATACTGTATCCTCTATTGTGCAACCACGTCGACGTGAGGGCGTGCGTGTGTGTCAGCGTCACGCATCCTCACCCCGTCCTTCCCATCGTCCCCCCTCTTCGGTCGCCTTTGCCTCCTTTGTGGCTCTTTTAAGGTGGAGCACAGGTTTGAAGGTCAGAAGAGGGCGCATGTGACCGGGGTTTTGTGGGACGCGGGGGGCGGGGGGCGAGGTTCAAACCTTCAGACAGACTGGGGAAACGCAGATCGGGAGAGCGCTCTTTTCTTTCTGGATAATTACCAGTGAAGGGCTTTTGAGAAGTACAGCAGCTGCTGCTAATGAAAGCCTGATGCGGAGATGATGGGAAAATGAAAGAGCAGAGGCAGACGAGGGCCGGGGTGCCAGACAGGTGGAGATAAGAGGGCTCGGTGCGCTGCCACAGCACGTGGCCACGAGGCAACGGCAACGCACCCTCACAAAATTACAAGGTAGATATTAAGATTTTGTTCACAGATGACTGAAATAAGTTCCCAACCTCCATCTCTCTCACATGCCAATCCGGTTTTCCTACACGTCTACTGTATTTCTCTTAAAACTGGGATTCCTGTGTGTGTGTGTGTGTGTGTGTTTCATTATTGTTATTTTGGTGCCGGAGCAGTATTATTGCGCTGTCACTGCAAAGTGTCGACTTGTCAATCAGTTTGTGGACTTTTCCCCCCTCAACTTTCTGTCGCTTAAATTGGATTTTTCTTTGCATCTCCTCCAACTTTGAAGCTGCTGCCGGAATGTGAAAGCGGGCGAGGTCAAGGGCGGCCTTTTAAAAGCAGTCCTTGGTGCCGACGATGCGTGCGCTGTACGCGCGTCTGCTCTCGAGGCCGGCTGCATCGCGTGTGCGTGTCATTGACTGCACACTTTCAGACTAAACAGTAAGTCACCGTGTGAGATCGGGCGACTTCTACCTGCGCGTTGTCGTCGGGAAGGAGGCGCAAGGCATGAACATCCAGGAAGTGTGTACAACTGTAGTACCGTGCGTGCGCCTCAAAGAAAACAACTGTGACCTTTCCTGTGTGACAGTTCCACCTCGCAGCGACGACATCATTCCCATTTCGCTTCGCCATGTTTACGGTTGTGCATGCAAGAGCGCACTCCTCTCCTATTGGGCAACATCATGGAACATGCAGAAGAAGTTATTGTGTGAGACAAAAGTTATTCCTGCTATTGTTGGGCTGATATCTTGTGATCTGGTTTGTTTCAGATCTCTTCTAAACTGAAGCATGTCCCGAAACCTGGTTTCTGCCGTTTTTATGTCACCACCGCAAACTGCTTACAACCTCAGCGCAGAGGAACTTGTTTGCTGAAATTTGAATTCCTAAAGTCTGTGTACTAAAAACATGGTCTACTATTAGCTGTTGGGGGGAAACCAGAACAGCGTGTCCTCTTCGGCGAGCAGTGACAAATAAGCCGGCGTTGTAACAACAAATCCCCTGGTGGTTGCACAGCCTAAAACGCACCAACCCGTTAACTGACCGCCCCACCCAGCACACACACTTCAGCATGAGCTTTGGAGACGGTTAACGACAGCTCAGAAGCGAGCCATTGAACTCTCATTGAGCGTGTGCATGTAAAAACACGCAAGTTGCTTTGGACAAAAGTGTCTGTTGAATGTAAGATTTCAGTATTTAAAAGTATTGGACTTGTATTCAGGTGATAAGCAACACGCCTCCAGTGGGATGACCGTGTAGCTCTGTGTTGTGTGTGTGTAAGCAGACATCTGTTTCCTAAGTTGTTTGTTTTATGACCTTTCTGTCCCCTGGTGGTCCGAAACCACTTAGTCTCAATGGGGAATGTTCATTTTGCTGGCACAGATGGCTCAATGCACGGCCCCTCGCTCAGCATATCCGTCTGAGCGGCCGTTTACCCCTTGCCTTCGCTCCTCGTGCCGCTCCTCTCTCTCTACCTCGGCCGTCAGCCTGGCCCATATCTGTCCGCCTGTTGTCTTTTACCATCTTGTGCATCTTGGCGTCTCGCTATTCCTCCGTCGCCCTCCTGCCAGTTGCTTTATCTCTTGCGCCGTCCCTCCCTCCCTCTCTCCTTCTGCGTGTTGTCAAAACCCTCTGCATCAGTCTCAGATGCTCTCCCCTCAGAAGCTTCTATCTCTCCCTCCTCAGGAACTCTTGACCCTTTTAGTCCTCTGTCTTTGGCTTGACCTTTTCCTTTAATCTTTCAGTATATCTTCAATCTTGTGAATCTTTCTTTCCTTATGTATATATTCTTACATCACACTTGTATGTACTCACACAAATCCATGCTGAACACTATTTCTATTAGAAAGCTCAGACAAGCGAAGCAATAAGGCTAATTTTAGTAGAGGGACAATATTTGTCAGGCACTTCTGTGTGGATGTGTGTGGAATATTATTTCTTCTTATCCACAGCATACATACCCACTTTGAATGGTTTGAGCATTTACCTAAATCCACCTCCAAATACTTGCTTTGTGGATCCAAATGTCTGGCACTATCAAATGATCCAAATTTCTTATTTTGTATTGGATTTTAATGGCTTTCCTGCACTCCCACACCGAGTCAGGAGCTACCGACATGTAGCATCTACTTGAATTGCCGTCATGCATAAACAGCAGTCGTTTTATATGTGACACATTTACATTTTCATTTACCGTTGCAGCAAATGTAGCTCTTCTAAAATAGCCACCTTGTTATAATTCAAGGTCCAACAAGTTTTATTTATGGCCCTAAAACTTGGAAGTTTGGGCCTTTGAGGCGGCCCAAGGTTGACAGATTCTTACACCATGTAGCTGTAGGGCAACGAGAGCTTTGAAAGTAGGTCACTGGAATCTGGTTTTTGAAAAGCACAAGGCTAAAAAAAAACCTACATACAACATTCCCAGTGGGCACCTAACACATCTAAGTTCTCAACCAACAAACAAACCATCCAGCCAGCCAGTCAGTCAAACCATCTCTCCAACATTTGTCGTCCATTACCTTGTTGTCGGAGAGACCGGTGACTTGGTCGACGAACTCCTCCTGGATCATGAAGGCGGCCAAGTTGGCAGTGTAGGAGGCCAGGAAGATGACAGCGAAGAAGGCCCACACAGACACTATGAACTTACTGGTGGTTCCTTTCGGGTTTTGCACCGGCACGGAGTTGTTGAAGACCAGACCCCACAGCAGCCACACGGCCTTGCCCATGGTGAAGGAAGGGCCATGGGGGTCTGAAGGAGAGGACAGAGGAGAGGAAGAGAGGCGGATGGTTGGAGAACATCATCTACACCGTGTCGATACGCACACATCAGGATGCGCAGTGTTTTGGGGCTTAGCGACACTTGCTATCCAGCTGTGCTGTTCATGCTCATGCTCACCTTTCCCCTGTGCCAGGTTCCTGTTGAAGCCGAGAGGACTGATGTACTCAAACATGAAGACAGCCATTGCAGTCACCAGTAGGAGCATCACAAACATCATCACCCACACTGATGCACTGAATGGCTCTGAATGAGAGGAGAGAAAGAGGACAGAGGATTAAGAATGAACACATGTTGGATTCACATCATACACATCACTTTTTTTTTTTTTTTTCTGATGGGCGCTCGCTCGCTTCCTCCCATTGATCCGAATGAATAAATCACTCACGGCAACACACACCGCAGAGATAACAAGCTGACTCCTGCAGGTTCACAGAGCCCCTACATACATACATACACACTCCCCTCCCCGTGCGCACTCTCCCTCTCTCTCAAACACACACACACACTTGCATATACACAGGCACACCTCCTATTTGACAGTGTGAGGAGGCGTACTGTATAGGAAGCCCTGGTGTCAGCATTCCTGTCCTCCCTCTGAGCTCACAACACTACTGCAGAAATTAAACCCCGCTCTAATGTATGGGAGAGCACTGCTGGCACGGGGCCGCACACTGTGTATGTGTGTGTGTGTCTTTGCTGGCAAGCTGCCATTATGGAGTTTTCCTGCTAAGCCCTTATAATTGCCACTTTCGCAGCAGTAACAGCGTGCTGCATACATGTCAGCCGTGTGTACCTGTGTGTCCGCGCGGGCTGGCATGTGTTTCCCTCTTCGCGTATGAGCAGCCGTGCTGACTCCTCGTGTTTGCGCCTGTGTGTGTGTAGGTGTGTTCATGCCCAGGATGTGTGTGTGTGTGTGTGTGCGCAGGAATTTGGATGTCGATGCGTCAAAACGAACGTGACCGAGCAGCCGTAACGGGGATCTGTGGTCACTCAGCTTAAAAATCCTGCGCTCCTTCGCGAGTAAGTGAGAGTCATTGTGGCAGGAAGCAGGAGTTGAGCTAATTCCCTCTGATGAAAGAGCAAGTATTGACAGCTGTGCAACAGAAGTGAGTTGTGCTGTCAGCTCTGTATCTCAGGGAACACACACGCTCACGGACACAAAACAAATATCATCCTGCACTCGCACAAACCGAAAAAGCAAACAGGACAGATCTTCCTCTCCGTCTCTCCCGAGTCCGGCGACAAAGTAACACTTGTTCCGTGATAGTTACCGAGAAAGGCTGACGGGGAGACGGTTCCGTTGCTACGGGAGACCATGACGCTGATCCCGGTTTCCACGAACGGGACGGAGAAATCGATGACCTCAGAACGCTCCTCATTGATCGTCAGAGATCCGACGGCCATGACGGCTTTCTTATAGACCACCTTTGGCGGAGGAGGGAGGGGGGTTAAAGAGAGGGAGGATGGGTGGATGGATGTGGACGTGAGTGATGGCGGATGAAGGAAGAGAGAGTGGAGTGAGGACAGGGAGAAAGGGTGATGGATTCAGACAGGAGAAAGGAGGAGACAAGGAGGTCACGGGGAGATTGAAAGGTTGAGGAGATGAAGGTGGATGAGAGGGAGGGAAAAATGGTAACGTGGAAGAAAGGAAGAGAAGAAAATTTACATCGAGGCAGTCAAATCCAGCAAGCAATCGATATCATATCATCAACATACCTTTGAAAGACTCCTGAAACTACATTACACACAACCAACCCAACCCTGCCAAATCTGCGCCAGAATATGAATTTCATCGACTGCACGCCGGCAAAGCTCATAATCTCAGGGTGGAATCTCCATCAATACAATCAATATGCGAGTGGGTGTCACCGCTAAATCAGGCGAATGCCAGATGAAGCGCGGCTCGGTGAATAAAATCTGCCATAAAAAAATATAGACAGCAATAAAGTTTACAGTCTTAAAATGAACTCTGGGACTTTACCTTCAAGTTGAGGCTGGTAATTAAAGATATGCAAAAGAGTTTTCTGCAGGAGTAGCTAAGATTTGTTTACTTTCCGAGCATTTACAGTTGGTGCCAAAGCCTCATAGCTGAAGTTTTATTCATTTATTTATTTATTTCTCCACTGTGGAAGTTTTGCAAAGTCAACACTTAAAAAGCTTCCTTTGGAAGGCGAGGAACAGGAATGTCCTGTCATACAAATACCTCTAATTTCCTCTGAGCCCCGGCTTGGATTGCTCGCCTCAATGTGTTGATGCTTGAAATACTAATGGGCCTGCGTGCCGGTTTCCATATGAATGCAATCAGAGTCGGGGAACGTGCCTCTTACTTCCTTAATACAGATTAAGTGGCTTAAATTGGCGATAACTGGCCGAATCACACACACACCCATACACTCGGGGGAGCCGCCTTACCTCTCCCACCATCCCATTCCAGACGTTGTTGATCTTCTTGCCATGCTTGCCATTGGTTACCAGGTACAGGTCATAGGTGAACTTCACATACTTTGCAATCTTCTTCAGAATGTCAATGCAGAAGCCTTTGCAGCACTTCTTGATGTATGTCCCACCAGCCTCTGTAGTGTTGCTGCGGAGAGACACGAAACAAAACGCGCACGTCATTAGCGGAGGAGTTTGAACAGCCGCCGTCTGGACCGGTTATCCGCCGAGGTTTAGAGCCCGTGACAGAAAGCGAGAAAAGGTGGCACCGGGTAGGAGGTTTCACGCCGTCTGCGTTTGACATTTAACTGAGTGAGCCGAGTTGCAGACTTTTTGCAAGAAAAAGAGTGACCATGTTAATCCAGGAGGACTTTTTTTTTTTCTTTATTGATTTCAACTTTTATGTCCACTTTTATAACCTTTGTACGACTTGTCAGAAATCTCCCTTTGGAGCAAAAACAATCAAAACTTAGTTTTGCTTCTCTTTCCTTTCTACTTGTTAACTTTCTAAGAATGCACCAGTGAACAAACACCACCCTGGGACTTCTTCACCTTTAAGTTCGGGTCATTCTATTCAGGAATGACATCAGAAGACTTGAAAAATATGCTCCTTTCCCCCTTCTCCTTCCATCTCTCCGGAGAAGGGGGTGTATGACGGCACTGCATCTGCAAGCCTCGTACCATCTGTGTGTATGAATTTGAGAGCAGGAGAGTTCAGACACTGTTCACACACACACACAAAAGTGAACATCAACTTCCAGCCACCTGGGACTCTCATTTAACTTTTAGATGTGTGCTAATTAGGGTAAAATAACCTCGTCCTTTAGTTTAACAACATCCCGGACAGAAACTTGAAGGAAAGAGAGTTACCTTGAGGGCTAAAACTCTCCGTCACTTTAGAGGGTTTCTGTGGTGTTAGGTAAACATGAGCTGATCCTTGCCACCAAGTGCAAACTCCCGTGTTACCCTCGCTGGATGCCAACTATCTGTCAAACAAATGTCACCTCAAGTTGTTCCCTGTCTTCAAACCGGGCAGAGATTTACTTTTTATGGTAAAAAGCCAGATCGCAGCCTGATCTGTCAGCAGTTGTGAGCAACTTCTACACTTCTAAGCCGACGCTAGCTGAGCTAATGTAAAATGATTTAAAAACGTCTATTTGCTTCTAGACGTCTCTTCAAATATGCAGCGTGCCAACATTTAGCTCATGCCGCAGTATTCTCAGAACTATTCTGGCTTTTGTTTCCTCGCCGGTCTAAAGCAAAGACTTTAGAAACAGCGTCAGCGCTCACACTCTGGTTCCGCGTGCACGTCACATGCGTCCAACAACATTAAACTTCACGCGCGAGGAACAAAAGGAGACGTGAGCGCGTCCACTTTGGGAGGGGCGCCAGGCGAATTCACAGCGGGCGGAGCCAGTTAATCAGGAAGAAAAATGTTTGCGATGAAAATTTCATGCCTGCGCTGCAAACATGGCTGCTTTGAGCGTGATATATCCGATACATTTTTCATGACGTTGAAATGATAATAAAAATGTATGAATGTTACCGTAACGTAACTACATCATAGAGCGCTACACGGGGACGGGGGTGGTGGAGGCAGGTTACGGGGGACCGGGGGTCAGGGAATGGGATCTGCGGTAATAAGAACAGAAACAAGGACAACTAAGTCATGTTTCCGGCAGGTTCGGCTGGCGCGGGCAGCGACAGAGCAGGCATATAGGCCAGAACCGTAATAGCTGCATTCATGAACACAGTGTACCCATTTAGGCAGGCCATGGTACAGTTGAGGCGGTGAGAGCATGTGACGTTATGGGGGCTGTTTGTGAAGTTGAAGTCGCCGGGCCAACTTGATATAGAAACACTACAGGGCCCGAGGGGTCTCCAGAGAGGGCGGTGTGTGTTAGTGTGAGTATGGCTTGTTCTTAGGCCCGGCGTGGATGAGTGGATTTGTGTTTCTGCATGCATGGGTAGGCCTCCATCCCCCGATCCAACCCCTCCATCATTCCTCTCTCTCTCAGCTTCTTTCCTTCCCTCCATCTATCCCTCTTTCTCCAAATGGACACTACGGATGCTTGAGTGGGAATCGCACTGTGGGAGGGGAGGGACACACTCGAATCCATTGGCCTGTGAGCGAATGGACATGTGGCAACATGAGAGTATATATGAGCCTGTGTGTGTGTGTGTGTGTGTGTGTGTGTTTATGTTCCTCCTTGGAGATGCTTTATCCTTCGCCCTACTTCACACTGATTCTGGATGGAAATCTCTGTTAGCCTCTTCCCTGGGACCCTGTTACTGCTTAATCAGCTCTGTTTGTATATGTGTGTGTGTGTGGCAATGTGTGTGTTTGTGTAGTAGTAGACAGTAACTTTACATGTCTGCATGTATGCAGCGGTAATAGGGGATAGAAAGTGTGTAGTGTACGTGCCAATCTTACTGCAAGTGGGTTCATGAGTGTGTGTGTGTGTGTGTTCCAGTGGATATTAAATTATCTACAAACCAATTACATGCTTTGATTCAGCAGCACCCAAGCCACTCAGTGACACACACACACACGCAGGCACACACATCCTGAGCCATTCTCACTCTGTGTGAGTGTGTGTGTGTGTACTTCAGGAACATAATATAGCAAGGGGCTAGCAGTATTTGGGCGTTCGAGTGAAAATTGGTAAGGAAGGAAGTAAATTGCTGAGTTCAGCAGTCGCCTCCATTTTCAGGGGGAGGAAAGAAGCTGCTGCATAGATCGCACACTGCACCTCTCCCCATGCTCATGAGAGAGGCGAGAGAGAGAGAGAGAGAGAGAGAGAGCGCAGAGGAACACAACAACAATGCTGAAGGAAATGGAAAACGGATGATGTAATTTTTACCACTTCCTGATTACCAAAACACGGCCAGAAAAAGGAGCTTAATATTCTGTTACGTTCCTACACCTGTCACTCGGTTAATTGGCCCGACTGCAGAAGATTTCAGCGTGTTGTACGGTGAATTTTACAGTCTACAATCCTTAAGATTTGTAGAAATGTCTCAGACTTCATTATTTATTTCACCACGCCGACTTGGAACTCACAGGTGCTGAACATAAAGCGAGGGGAATGAGCTATATTCGAACTGGTAATACGTGAGAAATGATCAAAACTGTTACTCGAGATCCGTCTGCATCTCTCTGAGCATCCTTTCTTACCTGATTCTGTCAATAAACTCAACTTAAAACCAATAAAACAAATCGTATACAAACAGAAATATCAGGTGATTTGAGGTGCCGCACTTACTCTTTGATATGCTTCCTGCAGGGCACCGAGTTCCTCATGCAGGTACCGGTGAGCCTCTCCACGTCCTCCACGATGACAAAAGGTTTCTCCTCCAAAGTGACGATGGACAGGTGGTTGTCGTCCAGCTCGGCGTCGCCGAAGGAGTTGAAGCGCGGCCACACTGGATACTTCAGTGTCAGGCTGCGGTTGTCCAGTTTTCCCATCTGGAGGGAAGGAAACGGGGAAATGGCACAGTTCAGATGATGAATTAAGTCACGAAAACAACAACCAAAAAAAAAAAAAAAAAAAAACTAGAAGAGCTGAATTTACATTTTACAGAGGGTGTGGATCTCATCCAATACTTTACAATTAGCGAGCAGGTTGAGAGTCAGCATCCGCCCGGAGACACTTACTGTAACAGTGGCACTGGCTGTTGGTGGGCTTAGACCTCACACTGAAAACACAGTGTCTCTAACTACTCAGCAAGTCTGCTGCCCTCAGATCTAATGGTTACAAAGCAGACAGGATAGTGGAGGTGGCGGGAAAAAAAAAAAATATGTCCAGTGATCATAACATGGGCAAGAAAAGAATTTTGAAGAACGCAGTGTGATACTTTTCTTTACCTGGTAATTTAACTGCTGTAATCTGTCGCCTATAACTCAAAGCAGAGAGGAAGTGGAGAGGATTACAGATGTAGACACATGTTAACATTTGCTTTTAACGTTACATATGTTGCTCTTTTCACACACACACACACACACACACACACACACACACACACAAAAACAGTATACACGTTCACAGACCACGATAAATGTGACTGCGGGCACAACATAACAGATTAAAAGCACAGTGCGGAGGGATGCACGACAAAACGCACACTGAGGGATACACGGCATGGCTGTGGATGCAAACACACACACACAGGAGAGAGAGAGAGAGAGAGAGAGAGAGAGAGGTAGTGTGGCAGGATGGTAGCGATGCGACTCTGTTAATAATTCAGAAAGTTTTCAAAGCTGTGATGTCACCGGTTCTCCTATGGGCGCTGTGCACCCCGCCCATACCTGTCTGTAAACATATGTCCGTCCGTGTGTGTGTGATGTTTGTGCACGTTTGTGTCAGATGGGGGAAGGCAGAGAGACGAAGCCAGAAAACGGCAAAACCTCGCTCTCACTCTTTCCCTCCACTTCCTCCAAGTCTCTCTGTCTTCGCTTGTCATACAGTGAGACCAATATTAGAGGATGACGAGTGTATTGAATGTCTAACCAGTAACAGCATGCAAACAGGAAGGAGTACTGAACAAATTCTAGTCTTTAAAAAAATATGCACACGCCAGTCTATCACCCCTTTGACCCTGCAGTCTTCTAGGACATTGGTTGTTACCCACGCACACACTCATGTTGTTGCTTAGCCTGCATGCCTGGCTGAGTCATTAACAGGCAAGCAGAGAGGAGGAAGTTAAATTAGCATTTTAATTGTTTTGCTTTGAGTGGTTTTCTATCCTCTGACGGGGATTAGAGTCTTTTCTCCGCTCTTAGTCGGCCCCGCTGTCAACAGCTCACTCTGCTGTCGGCGACATAAGAGAGTGTGTGTGTGTGTGTACGGGGTTGGGTACAGGACTGTACATCGAGGTGGCTTGTGCATTGGGTTTCTCATGTGTCGCCTTGGCTCTCCGGGGGAACGGCCACGTTTGTCTATCTGTCTCACCGCAGCTGTTTCGTATTTCACAAGTCAGCGTGTGTCTATCCAAAGGAGTGGTAAGACATGGTGCTCGGTAATGTAAAAGGATTCGTACATGGTGAGTAGGATCAGACTTGTGGCACAGATATGAAGGGAATCTGGGCGGGAAAACGAAAAAGGAAAACAAAGATGAGTCACAGAGGGAAAGAATAGAGAGTGGATTTACATTTGGACTGTACTGGTTATTATTAGGACCCTAAAGCGACACTTACCAGCTGTGTGTGCTTTCCTGATACACACACTTCAACTATGCAACATTAGGGCCCATTTTCCTCTTTCCAACTTTTGACCGCTGCACCTTTAAGTGCCACTACAACACGGCAACAGACGGACGGACCTGCACGTTTGCTTGACCCGTTCGATCAGGAATATAAGCGTTTGAGGATCGGCCCTGATCTGGTTGGATGAATCAATAAACTCGAAGGAGAGATAAATGTTCTACTGAGATGATGGGTTGAAAAAAAAAGAGAGAGGGGGAAAAAGAAGGAGGAGGAGGAGGAGGAATAAGCTGACTTCAGCAGCTCTTCTGATTTCCTGCTCTCCTCTTCTCTCTTCCACTCTGTCTCTCCTTCAGTCTAATTAAAGAAAGAGGGGTTATAAATTAATGCCCAGAGAGGAGAGAGGATTCTCTCTATCGACCGGTCAGGGAGCAGAACACAGATTTCTCCGCGTATGAAATGCCGGATATCACACACACACGTGCGCGCGCACACAATACATAGAAAGCCGTGCGTGTGTTTGTAATGTGACAGCGAGGCCAGCGGGAGGTTGCAATGATAGGGCCGGTGGGATTAGCGGATTATAGCATCCCGTGGCGGCAATCATATCGCGCCATCGCCGCGCGACAAATTTAGAGCCACTTGGAGACGCGATGACACTTGAGCCGAGAGGAGCTGCGTTTCTCAGATCTCCTCCTTTCTTTTCTTGAACTCCCTTGTTTCGTTTAATCTACTATTCCTTCTTTTGTCGCCTCAAACCCGCGCTCCTCCTCTGCGCTCAGCTCCTTTATCTTTATTTTGAAAGGCCTTGCTCCCTGTACCTGCACGTCCGACTTTCTATTTCATCTGTTTCACACTCTCTTATCCCGCTCTTTCTTCCCCTCTCATTCGGTGTGTGTGACCTACACACACACACACACACACACACACACACTCAGGGGCTACAATCAACCATAAACTGGCCGAACAAGTGAGAGAGAACGATAAAAAAAAAAGAAAAGAAAGAAAGAATAACAAGGGTCAGTGCTCTTACACTGAGCACCTTCTCTGTGCCAGTCTCACGGGGAGAGTTATCGCTGTGGCACGTTGCATTATGGGAGAATGAGTTCCTAATAGCGTGGAGAAACCCATTCAGTCATAAAACAGTATCTGTCACTCCTGTCAGACAAAATTATGTCGGGAAAATGGATTCTGCTCTCCCTCTCCTACGCTGACTTTGTTTATGTGTGTGTGTGTGTGTGTGTGTGTGTGCGAGGTCGGGTGAGCGTGCGCGTGCACATGCGCGTGCACGTGAAGAACAGGGACAGAGAGAGAGAGGATGACAGAGTGGAAGAGCGAGATAAAACCACATCCGTGGATTTAGACGTCTTCCCTTAAAGTGGAGCACTTTTATTAACGCTCAGAGAAAAAGTGAGGCCTGGGTCGAAAAACGCACGCGTGTGTGTTCGTGCGATTGTTCGGTGACGTGTGCGTTTGTGTCTGTGTATATACGCACATGGGCTTTTGTGTGTGTGTGTGTGTCTGCTCTCCATATTGTGATTCTCCAAGCACAAATCCCATGCTGTCTGTAATAATTATTTTGTGTACTGGCTGCTAACACTGCCGCAATTCCTGAAGCAATTTACACACTCCATCTACTCAGCAGGAATAAAACATAACATCCTGGTTCTGATCGGTAAATACACTTTTGTTATTCAGCCGGTGAAGTTATACTGTAACTCTGAATGCAGGGAGATAAACAAATACAGTATCTCTTTCTTCAAACTGCCGTCATCATGCAGGGCTCCGGGTGAAACCGCTCTGTGACACATACATTCATTTTAATCTCACGCTGGTCGATCAATCCGCCACTTTGGTCCAGATGGACGTATCACAACAACTGTTTGGATGGATTTTTATGACTCCAGTGACCTCCTGACTTTTCCTGCCGTGCTTCCAGCAACTTTTCATTCATCCTGTGAAATATCTCAACATCCGCCGGGGACGGATCGGTACTAAACTTCATGGTTACTACACAATAAATCCTGATGTGTTTTCCCGAAGCGCCACAATGAAGATCAGATTTGTGCTTTTGACAACTGTCGGATGGATCGCTGTTAAATTTAGTGCAGACATTCATGTTATAATGACTCTGGGGAACCTCGATTGTCGCTTTTCTTTATTAGAAATCGCAAACTCTGGCACGTTAACATGATAATCTATGATCGGGAGATGGCAAACATTATACCTGCTTAACAACATGATGTATCTTTTAACAACTTCGCTACTATTTTGATGTTACGCTACACAATAATAGGGTGAAACTGGGTCATACTGGATGGAGAACATGTTTTCTAGTTTCCTGAGGGACACTAATTATTACCTATTGGTAATAACTGACCAAGAATGGCCGCCATACGAGATTAATCTTGGACTGACTTTAAGTTGTTGGCAAGAGCTTTCTGAAGTGAATGCCTGTAAGACAGACACCGAGCTGGACCTCTTGCTGTTGGGCTGGTAAGTAATATTAGCTGGCTCGCTTGATGTTTGGCTGTCCATGAACAAGAGGAAACCAAAGTGACCCAAAGAACAACCTGAACAGATTTATTCTGCAGCGTCATTACAACATACGAGCTTTTCCCTGAGATGGTTGAGCACGGTAAGTGCTCAGGTATGCCACTCCTGGCGAGGCTGCATCCATCTGAATTTGTTATTATTTCTCAGCGCTGCAACTGTGTTGTTACAGCACTACCTAATTTTGCATCAGCACCCGATAACGCCACGCCGGTTCCAGCCTGCTGATCCATTCAGAAACACCTGCATGCTTTGCTGCAATCTACGCTTCCGGTGATTACCTAATCCTCAAAGAAAAGAAAAAAAACAACTAACCAACAGGTGAAACAATTCCAAAGCGTCTCTTCCAAAAACTCGAACATATGACATCGGACCAACTCTCTCGGTGCGTGCACGGCTGTGTGTGTTGCGGAGAACAGCAGGTGTGGATGCTTTGAGTGTTAAACACCTGTAGTGGATGGAAAAAAGAGAGAGAGAGAGAGAAAACACGCACATGCTGGTGGCTCCGTTCCACCTCTCTCTTCCTCCCTCCGTCTCTTTGTGTGTGTGTGTGTGTGTGTGTGTGTGTGTGTGTGTGTCTTCTTCTCGTGCTCATTTGCTCTCGCTATCTCGGCCCATCTGTCTCCATCGCTCGCTCGTCTCCCTATCGCTCCATATAGCTCTCCCCCTCTCCCTGTCTCTCTCCCGCCTGTGCCTCAAGGGGACACATTTTATATTTTTAGTGCATATCTATATTTTAGTGCAGTTACTGAATTTTTATCTCTTGATCATCATGGAAGTCTCTGCGTGTATGTGTGTGTGCGCGCGCGCCGCTGACTCCTGGCGCATGGGTGGGACGGCTGCACCAGAAGGAGGGGGAGAGGGGGGAGAGAGAGAGAGAGAGAGGGAGAGGGAGAAGCTCCCAATTATGTTTCCACTTTGGGTCTCCGTGTCTCTCTTGCCTTCAGTCTCTTTCTCTGCACCGCAGTGAAGTGGTACTGATCAATTTCACAGGCTCTCTGTTTACAACAACACACTCTACCTCCCCTCAGCACGCCAACAAAGGTTCTTTTGTGTGTGCGCGTGCGTGTGAGGGGGGGGTGTGTGTGTGTGTGTGTCAGTATGAAATATGAAAAAGCCAGCCTCAAAGATTGGGTGGAGACTGCGCGGATTGCGGCAAGCCAAACCGAACACTGTAACACCGGCGCGCCGATGTGACCTGAATAAAAAACAAGATTCGTCGAAGCACAAGTCTCTCAAAGAGTGTTTCTTTCGATAACCAGTGTGGAAGGGTAAACACACGCGCACACACACACGCACACACGCGAGCACGCATACAAGAGCGGTGACCCCTTGCCACCCCAATAACAGAGGTCTCTGGTTTTGATTAACTGTGGTTTGAGGTGCTATCAGAGACCACAACAGCAATCACAGCTAAAGACAGACAGAGTGCACAGATTATCTGGACTGGGAGGAGAAGGAGGGAAGGAGAAGTGATGAAGGGGGGGAAAAATGGAGGAAATGATGGAAAGCAGGAAGGAGAAGTGAAGAGGAAGGGGAAGAAGGTGGACGGTGAGGGAGAGAGGAAGGAAGAGATGAAGGGGGACGCGAGGAGGCAGGACAGGAATGAGAAGACACAGATACACAACCTTCTATCTTCCTTGCTTCCTTATTCAAATCCTTCCTTTAGCCACACCTCTCTCTTTCTCCATCCCTCTTCCAAACTTTTCCTCTCGGCCTCACCCGCCCTGAACCAGGAGCTACCGGGGGCAGTAAATGTGAGGTATTTAAGCCTGTACGAGGCATCCGGACGTAGGTACGAAGATGCATGGCTGCCATTTAAAGTCCATTACAACGGCGAGAATGCTCGGCCATTTACAGAAGCCATTCGTTATAGAGGCTTTCTCACATTAACCAGTTAAGGAAATCCATAAGCTTGTTAGTAAATGAGCTCATTGATCATTGAGTGTTGTATGATGAGGCGGAGGCGGTATCTTCATCTCGGCGTTTTTCGCCCTCCGATTCAAAGGGTCACATGTCAGGTGGCACCGTGACGTCCTTCTCCTTGGGTTCGATTTCACTTTTACTTGTGTTACACCTAACTATCCGGGTGCTTGTCAGACCACAGTGTGCATTGCATGAACTTTGGTATTGTTCAACCTGGGCCCAGCTTTCCTATTTTTTGGGTGTGTGTGTGTCTACTGACTAATGGGGAGACCAATTTTTGAAATTGGTCTCCCATTTAGTGAAAGCACTGCAGCCAGCAGAAGAGGAGCTGGCTGCAATGTAATCCTTATGATCAATCACATACTGCCTATCAGTGGCACAGTTATTGCCACTGAAAGGCAGATATTGTTATTATCGGGATCCGGTATTGTTATGTAAATGGACCCGGAGAGGTGGACCGTTGTACAAAAAAAGCTAAATCTGTCTTGTTCAACGGGAAACAGCAATTTTTAAAATTGCAGCACTTCATTCAAACTCGACAGAAACAAACGAAACTTTCCAGCGTTCCAACAATTAAAAGCTCACAAAGTTGAATGACTCCACACAGTTATTCTTCCAGCTGTCTCCCTGTTTCCTGACCTCCATCTCGCACCATCTAACTCAGCAAATTTGACCAAACTGGAGTTAGGGATTGTTGGGACAGTGGAAAGGCAAACTGAGGCTCGAAATGAAGAGTTTCTTTTGTTTCTGTTGGGGCTGAATGAAGTGTTATGGTGTTACGAGGCCTTATCTCTGTGGGGTTCTCTTCTGTCACACACTTACAACACAACGCACGTACATACAATAATAATCTGTCATCAGCAAAGAAAGAAAAAAAAAAAGATCTGCAAGAAAATCAGACAACAGTTGCACGGAATCGTTTTGTGTCATGAAAAAGCAGCAGCATTAAAAGCATTAAACAGTATCAGTGTAAACACATACCCAAACCCGGTGGCTGAAGCAGAACCCCGTCTAATTCAGGAAATGGCGCTCGTGCCACCAACCAAACTCCATGAAATGTCATCGCTATTTAAATACCAAAACATCACATTTTACTTATTTACTGAGCGCTCACCTCCCTGTGTGTTCGTACAGACCTTTTCATTTACTTACCAAACAGTAAATACCCGATTTGACTCCTGTAATAATCCACATTATGGTCAGAGTGAATATGATTCACCAGCTGGTAGAGAATACTAAATAACTCTTCATTTAAATGATTAAAAATAAAGAATGTGTGGAATAAACTCTACTTGTTACGGCAGACATGAGCTCTGTGTCAAAACCTGAACAACACACGGGAACGTGTGGACACACACACGCGCGTGCGCACTCACACACACACACGTAGATCCTACCTTCTCCCACTCTCTGTCCTTGTTGAGAACAATGACCACCAGCTTTGGGTTCTCCTGATAGCCGTCTTCCGTGAATGACAAGTCTCTGCCATCCCATGTCACATTCATCATGTACCTGAGAGGGAGGGGGGGGACGGAGGCGAGGAGGTGTGGGGCAGAGGGGGAGGGGGGTAGGAAATGGAGAGAAATGAATGGAGAAGAGGGGGAAACAGAGGGAAGGGGAAATTGAATTGCATTAACATGAGAAAAAGTCAAATTACAATCAGCTGGCATTATATTCACACAGCCTCGGTTGTATTATAAGTAAAAGTAATCTATTCAACCCCTACGAAAATGTCTGTGTGTGTGTGTGTCTGGTGTAATGTAAGCAGGCGAAAATGAATGAATTACAATATTTTCAGCACGATAGCGCAGTGTGTGTACGTTAGAAACACAGCAGACTGGATGCTTATTGCTCTGCAGGCAGCTCCAGAAATACAATCACAGAAAAAGAAGGAAGAAAGTGGCCCCCGGTACCTAAAGCCATAGTATGTCCATACTAACACTCACCGCACACACACACACACACACACTCTCCGAGTGACCCATATGGCAGGTCACATTAGCTAAGATGGAGGGCAGTGGGAAGATATTCTTGGGTCCACATAGCCTCCACATTAATCACGGCTGTCCTTCCTCACTCTGTCTCCCTCACTCCCTCTGTCAGCGGTCATGTACAACAAGGAGGAGAGAGACAGCTCTTCTTTTCTTCCTCCTCTGCTCCATTCCGGGGGGCCGGTGCGACGGGGCAAACTTCTAAATGGAACATGCGGCCACGTGATGTGTCTTTGAAAAAGCCCCGGCGGAGCGCTCTGCAGGTTAGGGTGTTTCATGCCGTGTAGGACATCGTGCAGGCACATGCCGCAGTGTATGAAGGTGGCGCCACTGCGGGGGGTGGGGGGGATTGCGCTTTTGGCGTTGAATACCAAAAAAAAAAAAGATCATGTTTGTGTTTATTTTAGTTAAATGAAAGAAATCTGCCAAATATCACCCAAATTTATTTGGACAAATTCTTCTTCTCCCTCCGGATCTGTTCCTCTGATTCTCTGCACGTCAGTCCCTGCAAGACCCGCCCGATGAAACTGTTATTGCCAGTTTGCAGCGAGTTAATTAAATTCATTTTTATTACTAAAATTGTTATATAGAGACTTGCATGTCACACACACCAGCGGTCCTGTCCAATTATATTACCGAGTCGAAGGAGACGGAGATAATAGAGGAAAAGTCTGTGTAATAGGCGTGTGTGTGTGTGTTTGTGTGAGTCTGGTGACATTTTGCGATACCTCCTTGTTCCTTTAAATTGCTGTTGGCAACACACACACGTTCACACATGCACGTCCACTCGGTGCTAAGATGAAATCAGCCGTAGATAAGGGGATTGAGTGGAGTTTTTTTTTTTTTGTGATTAAAAGTAATCTGATTGGCCTGCAAGCAACCAGGTGAGTAGTATTAGGCTGTTTGATTGGACACAGGATGCAGCGCCGAACCCAATTATGTGGGACTACAGCCAGAGGAAGGGGTGCTGGAATCAATACGAGCGCCAAGGAT
The DNA here is from genome assembly GCA_023373845.1 of Nibea coibor. NCBI lineage: Eukaryota > Metazoa > Chordata > Actinopteri > Sciaenidae > Nibea > Nibea coibor. The sequence continues at coordinate 6,096,244 of CM041727.1, forward strand.
GGTCCTTCAGATGACGGTCGCTCTTCTTTCTGTCTGTTGGCTTTATAATTTCCTCTTCTTTGTTGTTCATTTGGATTATCTTCACTCCCTCTCTCTCTCGTGTTGTCATTTATTTGGGCACAAGTAAGCAAAGGAGACATTATTTATAGCATTATTACAGAGGATCTGATGTAACTCTGTTGTAACCCTGTCAAAAATTGCGCTGGCTGTTAGAAGTGTGGGAGAAGGACATCCTGTCAGGTGAGTGCGCACGCTGTAAAATGACCCCAAACAACCCGACACACGCGCACGCGCGCGGAAAAACAGACGATCACTTTGCCCACCTCGACAATTCTCCACCTAACGTTTCCACTCAGATCGCCGCAAAGCGCTCCAGCTCCTCTCACTTTGCAGCCTCCATTATACCGGTAATCTCTCTATTCATTAGGGGGGGGCGAGGAGAGGACGGAGCACCCGGAAAAAGTGCGAGAGGGAGTATAAAGATGAGAGAGATTGAGGCAGATCGAAAGAGGAGAAGTATGACGAGAGAGAGAGAGAGAAAAAAAAAGAGGACTAAGCCTCGACAGAGTTGGGATAAAAATATCTCTGGTGTTATTTTTTTTCCTCCCTTCCTCTTATTTTGGAGTAAAAAGGGGGCTGGGGATGGGAGGGGAGGGGAGGGGGGCACTGCACCCAGCACTCCACGTTCACTGCAGCAGGCAAATGAGAGCACACACACACACACACACACACAGACTGCAGCACAGCAGCCAGGGCCGAACCCTCTCCATGTACGCTGTTTTCTTAATCCCGCACTCGAAGATTAATAACATTCATTACGAGAAACACTGACATTTCCAGATCTACCGGGCCTTTTCTCCCTCAGACCGACCGCCACAGCGGCCGCTCTATCTCTTCCTATCAAAACTGTCTTGACACAAAAAAATAATAGCGCTCGCTCGTTCTCGTCGCACCTGATCTGCACATGCTCGTAGCGGGTAATCTTCAGAGGCTCTACTGCAGAGAGGAGACTCTCACCAAGATGTTAAGATGCCGTGTGCATCTGTGTGTGTGTGTTAAAGATAGAGATGCTTATCCTTCGTCAAGACAAGGACCAGTCAGAGCGATGATATATACTGTCAGCACTCATGATCTGCGAGCTACACACACACGCGCGCGCACACAGAGGAAAAGAAGTGGGAAGTCTGAAAAAAAAGCTGCCATCAGTGCTGATTTAGGTCTTTAAAGATGACCCAAGGGTGGGTAGTCACTTGAAAACACACTCAGCCTCAGGTGGTATGTGTTAAGTGCGGCATGAATGATGACTGTACAAGGTGAAGTAGATGCTAGCCTAGCAGTGCCTCTGCCCCTCATGTTGTCCCTGGTGTGTGTGTGTGTGTGTGTGTGCGTTATGTTTGTGCAGTTATTTTTCCGTGTGAGCGTTGGCAGCACAAGATTAATGCTAACAATTACATTTTGTCTTTTTTTTTTCCCCAAGCTTGCAGTCGTAACGCAAAATGCAACACATGTCCGCAGAGCTGCTTCAGCGGGATTCTTTTTTTGTTGCACACTAAAGGATTTGTGGCTCATAGAAGAGCTAAGTTCAAAAATCACAGGTTTTCTCCAATATGCAAATCATTTTTTTTTTTCCTTTTTCCCCACTGAAGCACATTTCTTAGATACCTTTCTCTCTGATTAAAAATTAATAAACCTCCTGCAGAATGGGATTTGCAGTAGTTCACACTGCGACTGACTAAACTCCCCTCATATCATCCGGCTCTGCATCTCTCCCCGGCTCTCCACGCCGCTTCAAGCATTCAAACCAAAAGCAACTTGATGGTTCATTTATCCCTGAGATGCGCCGCGCTGGCTGTCAATCACATCCTTCCTAATAAACACAACGCGGCCGACTTTCTCTGGACTGTTCTCTCCTGTCGTGCAAACAAATGTTGCCAATAAGTAGGCAGCCTGGCTATAATCGGCATTAGCTGATTATCGCTCCACTTTCTACCCACTGGACAATTCCCTGCTCCCACATTGCACCCACCACTGCATAAAGACCACTTCGGCTTAAGCGTCGGGAACTTAAACTCATTGTTTCTGATTAAAAAACGGAGGTAACTGCTTTCTCTTTGCAGTCATCTTTTCATATTAAGGCGAGAGGTTTTGCATACTGCCGCGCACAGACGCATCTGCAGATTCATTTGATTAAAAAATGATTCAGTCCCTCTCTGACGCAGACTGTTACCTGCGAGGCAAGCTAATGCTGAAGCCGAGCCAAGAGAGATTCCAAGGGTACCGGTTTTCACGACTGCTGATATCCTCACTCACACCCACGTGTTGATACACGTCACGTGTTTATTACGTATCCTCCCTTTCTGTTTCTGTGTCTCCAATGTCAGCCTTTTGAGCGACAAACGTCTCTCATTTCCGCCTGCTTGCTTATTCGGTGATTTGATTCTAGTACGGCAGCGGTTTGGACGCGTTGACGGCTACACAACAGTGAGACACTAATTTACACGGCAGCACGGTATATTTCATGTGAACACGGCTGCACAGGTCACATTTGTCACAAGCCACGAGGAGGACTGCAAACAGGAATGTACACCGGGGGAACGGAATAATACATAAACACACGTATCCACACAGACGTACTGCATGTGGCAAGCTGTCATACAGTAATGTAATATTTATGATCAGTAGAGTGACTGCCATGTTGAGGCACTGGGGAATTATTTTTTCCATACTGTAAAAAAATAAAAATAAAAAATACTCAAACATTACATCTCTAACTAACTGTGAAAATAAAAAATGCACCAAGCAGGTTTGTGTAATATAATACACACCAGAATTAAAGCATTAGTATTTTTTAAACTCTCAATTGCCGTGTGTGTTATGTGTGTGTACACCATCTCTCTGCACAGCTCACATGACAACTGCCCCGGGACTCAGTACGTGTGTGTGTGTGTTGTGTATGTGTGTCCATGTGTTTCCTGAGTTCTGATCCTCATATATCAGGGCGAGAGACTGAAATTACCTGTCAGAACAAACTACTACCACCACGTCCTTTGCACACACACACACACACACACGCACACACACACACCCATAGACAGACACACGCTGATAAATAAGTGCTAAAGTCTTTTAAGGCGCACTGTTCACCACAGCAAGGTGAGCGGCGCGCTGTAAATCTGTCATGACAGAACATTCTCTTAAGGGGAGGATATTTCTCTTGTTTCGAACATGCACACGCAAACCCCCACCCACCACCCCGTGCTGCGCGCGCACACACACACACACACGCATGCACACGACATATTTTATATGGAGCACAAGTTGTCACTTGGTCTGATTGCTGCACTGGCCGGCACTCTTAGTTGGTCATTTGTCTCCTGTTTTTATTTAATTTTATTTTTCGATTACTCTGCAAAACATATTCATCTTGGACATGTCACGGTGGATTTATCATTGCAGCTGTCACGGGCAAAGTGAGGGAGGTAAAACTGGCCCACAATGCACGGCACTCGTCACTTGGACTACAGACTCTTCTGTGATTTCTGCAACATCTATTCATATTAATCACCTCCAAACAAATTTTAGTTTGATTTCCTATTGTTTTGACTCACATAAAGACGGAAGCTGCGTTGACTGTAAATCAAACTGTTGTCACAAATCGCAGTTAAGTCAGAAAGCAAAGAAAAACACATGCACAGATGCTTATAATGTAATGCTGTTGTTGACATCTCCCACTTCAGAGCTAAAGAGAATACTATTGGATAATACTGTGACCCGCCGTACACGCTGCTGCTTTACATGTGTACATACCTCCCATTTGCTCACCTCTGTGTGTGTGTGTGTGCTCTGGCCTTCCTACCTCCCCTGACATCCTTGATGGTCTAACAACCCACACTGGCCCGTCGCCCCGACCTAGCCTTGACCAATCATGTTTCCTATGTCCTGGCCCTGAAGCCCTATTGGCTGAGCTCCCTCACCCACAACAAAGCCATCTGTGGCCACTCATCACCTGGGTAACAACCTGAGGCAGCAGAGCATGCTGGGAACCAAATCAACTGGCTCTGGATGTTTGGTAATACCTCTTTGGTGTCTCTGTACCTGACAAAACGAGGGTTATATTGTGTGAAACCGGTATTTAGCATCCTATAAAGGTTAGTAAAGGTGTGATCAGTTATACTTTACTGTCTCTTTGCTCTAAAGGACCAACATTTATAAGAGGGGTCTCAGAACTGTTACTGATCAATGGCAGCGCCTCCTCTGTTACCTCGAGGACTGCTGACATTTTAAGCTCTCGAAACGAGCAGAGTTAGCCCGGTAAGTGCTCTAACCCCCCAGGGCCCCTTAACTACCCACGGCACACAGTGCAATTGATTTGGTTTCTGCAGTGCCCAAATGGAAATTGGTGGAAGAGCGGAGGGACTTTCAGAATGAAACGTCTTCAATACTGATGAGAATTTGGCAGGGCATTAGGTGGACAGATAAGTAACGTCAGCCGCATAAGCCAAAAGAGTTTCTGGTTGATTTATTGAGCAATTACATGAAAATGTTTCAGGCCAGTAAAAATTTATAGACAGCCGCTCTGAGCTGGACTCAGGGTAAAATGTTGGACTTCAATGTTGATTTAAAGTAGGATTAGTTTAGCAGAGTAACTGAATAACTGGGACCTAATCTGATCTACAAAGGCCCTTGATACACCAAAGCCAGAATACAAAGTGCTCCCTTTGTTTTATTTCTCACTGCATCTGCATTTTCCTCGTGGTCTTGCTGTCACACGTTCATCTAGGTTAACTCCAAACACGCAAACTTTTGACCATAAGGCCTGACCATTTTCATTTAGTTAGTTAAACCACATGTCAAGCTGTCATCTAAGACATCAGTGAACTAAAGACTTGTGACATGGAAGACTTATACACTGGATCATTTCCAGATATTATATCAATTCGATGTGCTTTTAAGAGAAACTTGTTCTTCTTCTCAATCAATCCATCCATTTTCTGTAACCACTATCCTCATCGGGGTCACGGTGAGGCTGGAGCCTCATCCCTGCTGACTTTGGGCGAGATGTAGGGTACATTCTGGACAAGTCGCCAGCTCATAGCAGGGCATATAGAGACAAACAACCACTCACACTCACATTCAGATCTACGGGCCCTTTAGAGTCAACAATTAACCCATTATGTGCATGTTTTTGGACTGTGGGATGAAGTTGGAGTCTTCTTGTCGATCTTCTGGTATGATTATCTGAAGCTGACGCACAGTAAAGACAGACAATGTCTCTGATTTGTCCTTTTCAGGAATATTTTTCAAATCATTCTTTTTCATTTAGAGTCAAGACTGGCAATTTCACACATCACTGTTTAAAAAAAAAAGAAAAGAATAACACAACATTGGGATGTAAACACAGGTTGTGTGGATCTCTCCCTCCTCTTGCCAGATGGAAAGCCAGACAGAGCTGGCAAGACCTGCAACATCTCCCACTGGCTGCTGGGGAGCCAACGCGCGATGAGAAGGAGAGCAGAGGAGAGTGAATGAGAGATGGAGGAATAATCGAGGAAGGGAACAGAAGGACTCATCAAGGAGCTCTTCAATTTTGGAGAGCACTCATTTGTGGCGGCTTCCCACCGTTACCCCGGCCTTAATTTCTTCCAGTCCTGTTTCTTCGCTGCCTACATCACAAACACCCATTCAGATCTTTCACTCTCCTCTGTCTCCCTCTCTTTTTCTCACTCCTACACTTTATCTCTTCTCTTAGCTCCAACTCTCAATCCCTTGGTGTTTCATCCACTAATTGCACCTTCCTTCAATCTCAATCCCTAATACAGATTTGTTGGAAACTTGAGTTTTTAATTATTGAGGGTGAAAACAAACTGCGGCAAGAAGCCGTGCGTCCAACAAACATCCATAAACACACATGGATGCCGAACCAAGCACACACTCCTTTACTTACTTATGCAGCGCACTGGGTGGTAGTTTGGTTGTCTTCTCCATCTGGCCGTAACAGGAAGTCTTGGCTTCAGGGATGTCACCATACTCGTCCAACATGGCTGCCGCCGCTGAAGTTATGATCCCCAGACCATCTCGAACTCGCGCCTCCAACGGGTAGTCCCAATCGTCGTACGACACTGAAATCATTCCCGGTGGAAACTCGTCAGGTGTTATTTCCGGGTTCCCAGTGGTGAGCGACGGCACAATCCAGATGTATCCAAATCCGGTGAGGCCCAGAGAGCGAGCCTCCTCCAGGACGTAGACCGCCTCATCCTTGGAGCAGTAGAGCAGGACCACTGGGGACTGGACCTTCTTGAGCATGATCTGAGACCGGCTGTCTTCCTCCACTGCATCCAGAATGATGATATTCTGCAGGTCCCAGCCCACAAAACTAAAGCAAGGATAACGAGGACAGGAGTGAAATGTTAATATTTAACTAATAGACTATTAACTTTGCTCAGGTGCTGGCAAGGGCAGTTATAATTATCCATTATAATTAATATCATTGTTAAGTGCAACGTGAATGCTAATAGGTGCAAAGTGCTTATTGTCAAGGGAAACACATTAAGGCTAAATGGAATGCAAATGCTAAAGCTGGTCCTGTATAATGATGCTCAGCAGGTTCCAGCCCACACAAGTAAAGGACAAGGAGAGCAAACACTGGCCGGTTAGTGTTAAAGGGCCAGTGTAGTGCCTATTGTCAGTGTGCTAATTGGTGACAACAGTCATCAGAACATAGTGCTGGTACCAACATGGAACGCAGCTTCTATTACATCTTTTGGGCGAATAAATAAATAAATAAATGTTCATTAATATTGCATTGCTCCTGCACAACCGTGTGTCTGAAGACAGATGTTTTCACGCAGAGATTATCCTCTGCGGGGAGTTAAAACTGTAATGCTCAAAGCGACTACGGAGGAAAATAGATCTGTGTAATTCCACAGCAAATTTTTTTTAATCTAGTAGCTGTAGCCAGAGTTAAAAGTAACAAGCACTTATTGAAAAAGATAATGCATGTGTAGTCTCTTTTTCTTTCAGTGGGACTGGCTGCTGCCCAGAGTGATAACATCCAGCAGGTCCCAGTGCGCAAGGCTAAAGAGCAGCAGGAACAGAGGAAATGGCGGTTATGTCAGTAATTAAAGGAAATAATATATCATAAATTGATAGCATGCTGTGGTATCAGGAGTACAGGTCCTTGATGGCAGAGCTGGCAGAGTGAGGGACAAAGACGGATGCAAACAGATGCAAACACGCACCCACATACGCACGCACACGCACGCGCGCACACCTACACACTGGAGACTGTTAAAGAGTGTGACACACAGTAGGGAAATGAGCGAAGCAGTTAACCGTCATGCAAGAATCCGACAACAGACAGACAGTGTAACATGAGAGTGATTTGGGACTTGCTGTCCTCGTCTTGCTGTCCAAAGTGATAATGGTCTACAAGTCCCAGATGACAAAACTAGTAGAGAGATAATGATACACAGAGACACATTAACAGAGAAAGAGAGAGAGTGAGAGAGAAAAATAGAGACAGCAGGGGTAATAACAGTTTTGGGAGAATGTAATACTTTAAATACACAGATCATTAGAATAGAAATAGGTACAAATTTATAATGGTTTTTACCCTTCAGCACACTGTTCACCTGCAAATCAATCACCTTGTAACATGTGAGTGTGTATGCTGTGTCCTACACCATCCTACACCTGAACAACCATTCCCTCAGCTCTGTCCCCTTTAATCTGCAGATTATTCTGACAGGAAGACCACCTGCACGTCTGCATTCATCCACAAAACACATTCTCTTACCTCATGTTATGTATATCTGAGCCTGTATTTCTAACATCTTTCCATGGCCGGGTCAGCCATGACTCACTGACTTGACTGGTCCAATTTTCTGCTGTGAATGATGGAAGTTCATTGGTATTAAAACTGTCTGCCCATGACTAAGTCAGTGTGAACCAGCTGAATGCTGACACGGGAAATCGACAGTGGGTAATTGAAGGTAATTGGGCTTATTATTTCTTGTTTCATGAGTGATATTTATAGCTATTATTTCAACGCTGAGGTCAACATCACTTCTGGAGGGTAAGGATATTGACATTGAGATGTTAAGTTACTATTCTTTGTCGCAGATGCGTAATGCTGGGCAGCTATCTGTCACCACCGTGTTGTAAATACATTAACATGGAGTAGATATCTATTGGAAATAGATAACGGTAATCTAAAAACACATAAACTAGATGCTGTAGGACTTGGGAGAGAAAACGTGCTGGATCTGATTCCTACAGAAGAGGTTTTGATATTTACCTGACTTGACATTTTGAGTTGTAATAGCTACAGTATTCCCGTAACTCTGCAGCAACGAGGGCAACTACGGGCCAGCAGGTCACTGATGGACCAAACAAGATTTTACAAAATGGAAAGGGAAATTTCTTGGCTGTAGCTAATCAATTGGGCAACCTTCTGACTTTGCTTTCTGTTCTCAAAGCTATGACCGGTTCTGTTTCTCAAACGGGCAGTTAACATGAGGTTATAACCTGTGTGTGGGCTCCCAGATCTGAATGTAAAAAAAAAAACATTTGGGCAGATTGGACAAATTGAGAATCTGCAGACTTTTTTTAGCAGCTCATGCTTCCCAGTTTCCTGATCTGACACCTGTCTGAGGAACAAAGTCCTAATCTTATGCAATCAGCCATTTGTCTGAACTCTTACTGTGATTAAAACAGTAAGCGGTGTTACCAAAAAAAGAAAGTTTCTGAACCGTTGTTTGGTTTGACATAAAGAGTAACTGCTAATGAAAAGACCCTCCTCAGCTGGGCTTTGATATATCATGGGTTCAGGCACAGGCCCTTGCCAACATCTCAACACTGCTGAACATGCATCATTAATTTGACATTTTCTTTGCCAAAAATTATGGCCTGCTGTTCTCTTCAGCAGTTTTTCCTCTCTCTTTTTCTCTGCGGACAGCTACGGCATCAGTCAAAATGACCTAAAGGTGCAGCAAACAGCCAAACTGCATGTGTAGTAAAGCTACCTGTCATCTGTATTAATTTTAAGAATGCTGATGAAATCCTTTTAGGCTCGCTGTCTTTGAGGTACATCATGTACTGTACTGTATGAGTGAAGGAGATGAAAAATACAAGGCCCAAATCATTGTGTGCAGTAACTCTTCCAGAAAGTAAACTTGCCCTTTCTCTGGGGAAATTTGCAGTTATAATGGAGAAGATTACAGACCAAATGGGGAGAAGGGCTTGGAGAAAAGCCCAGGCTATGCCACTAACTCTTCCAGAAACATACCTACAGCACTTGTTATCTTCGGTTTCCTTTGGTGAAAACTGTTGGCATTGAAAGATGCTTTTGCACATAATGATGACCCATAAGGGTAGATGGAGGGAAGAAAAACGGCCCATTGTTCATGTACTTGAAAAGTCCCCTATTAAAGTCCCCATGAAGTCAAAAAAGATGTTTCAGCGTTTTTATCTCATATGTTGAAATGCCACAGAAACCCTTATTCCTCATGGTATTTTAGAGATAGAGTCTATAAGTGATTCTGAGGGCTACTACATGCATGGACTCGCTCATTGTTGCACAAAAGCACAACTTTGTCATTTTATTCGCTGATTTTGGTGAAACTGTTGCTCAGCTTAAACTCTGTGATTTACTGAGTTTCCTAATGGACAGATAGCTTCGGCTTCACGGCTCTCTAAAGGGTCTAACAGCTAAATAACTACTGCTAAGTGAATCTGCTGTTAGCAGCCAGACCGGACAGGTTCAAGTACAGCTTCTGAGATCAACACGAAATAACGTTACTCTACCGTAATGACTTATGGACTGAGTAGCCAATAGCTAACTGTTGCTAGCTCAGTTAGCCCTGCAGATAGCCGAACTGACATTGGGGTGGGTCTGTTCACTGGAGTCTATGCTGACACTAGCTCATAGCACTAGCTACAATGCTATTGGCTATTGCAAACGGCAAGCAATATCTGCAATATAATTTTTGTTTTTGCAGGAAACATAGCTGTGAGGAAGCAAACAGCACTCTGCTTGGCGTTTCATTTTTAAATTATCATTATGAAGTTGCTGTCAAGTTGTTTATTCACACTGTAATTTCATTTGTCATAAAACACAAAAGTCCAGAGTATAACTGTGTGACTTTGTTTGACTTCTTCTGAGTTGCTTCTATGTAACAGTCAGTGTATGATTTATTTAGTTTTTTCCCCACATGATATGGATTTTTAGCCCTGCTTGCGGCAGTGCTCCGGGGATGAGAATGTTTGCCAGTTGGTCGGTCGGTCTTCCACTTTGGTCTAAACTGAAATATCTCAGGAACAATTGAATGGATTGCCATAACACTTGGTACAGAGATCTATGCTGCCAGCAGGATGAATTCAAATGACCCCGATGATCCGCTGAGTTTTTCTGTAACGCCACTGCAGGTCAAACTTTTTGCTTATACGCTGAAATATCTCAATATTTACTTGATGGATTAGCAGAAAACTGTGTACAGCTATTTATGGTTCCCAGACAATGTGACTTTTCCTCTAGTGCCTCTATGAAGTGAATATTTGTGGGCTTGAGTTAAATGCCTCAGCTGATACTTTAGCTAAAACGGTGCAACCAACAATACATCTGCTTCAGTCACTGTGAGCATGTTAGCATGCCTAATAAAGCCACTTGCTTCACTGGCGACTTTTAGTGTTGTTACAGGGGCCTCTGCTCCTGGAGAGATTTCATTATTGGAGTTCATCAGATCTCTTTTTGTGTACGGAACCTAGAGGAGTTTGCCAAAGAGCTGTCAAAGCTGGCAGCGCAACACTGTCAGCAAAGACATCCACATCAAGCGCATCACCAACGGGATTTCATTACTTCTTGAGTGACAACAGTGTGCTGCTGCATCATCTTGTTGGCTATCCGCTTTAGCAGTAATCAGATGTGATCTAAGGGGATGAAAACTGTGGGGAACAGAGCGAAGCAGGTGCCTAGGTGATCCTACCTGTTGTCCACGGTAGTTTTCAGGATGTTGATGAACTCCTGGTAGCCAGGGAACTTGGACGTGACGATGGAGAAGATGTGCCAGTCGTACTCCTCCATGATGTTCAGCATCAGCAGAGCCTCCTGCTGGATGGAGGCGCCGAACTGGAAGAATGTCGACTTCACATCCTGAGGAAAAAGGCAGCAGGAGAGAGGGGTCGAGGGAAGGAGGGAAGGGACGATAAGGGGGATAGAGGGAGGGGATTTAGTTGAAGATTTATTTGGATTTTTTCGTTTTGCTTTTCTCATTACTCCACCGGCTAATTCAAACAGCATCTCAGAAATATCAGTCAACAACAGAGCATTTAAACTTTGGCACAAAATGAACACACACGCACACACACACACAGATACACAGAGAGCTAGAGTAATAAGCTTCTCGTGGAGGAAAAATATGGACGAGGGGCTCAGAACAATTCAATCAAGCCTAAATTGGATTGGTGCAGTACAGGCAGGCTGCAGAACTCCATGGGCCTGATTCTGGGGAACGAGGGTTACATTCACTATGAGTCACACACGTCCACTCCATTAAACCTGAGTCAGAATCATTTGCCACTTAATTCAGCCAAACAGAGACACGAGCTCGGACAGAGAAGACAAGCACTATTACAGGTGGACAAATGAACTATTAATTTATGTCGGAGGCTTCGTTTTAAATGATTCATGACAGTGCAGGTTATTAAAATGAAGTTAAATGAGTCAAAGTAAATGGTAATAAATAGGTTGGAAGTAAAAAGTGCATCATCAGAAAATGTATAGACTGACTGAGTGTTACCTCGTCCTTGGTTGTTTGCAGCATGATGACGATGACGTGTGGATTTCTGTTACCTTGAAATGTCAAGGAGTTCACACATGGCTTACCTTGACACCACTTGTCTTTGGCACTCTAATTATGACACACTTGCGGGTTGGAGTGTGTGCATGTCTTTTGTGTGTGTGTGTGTGTGTGTGTGTGTGTGTGTGTGGGAAGCTACAACCTGACAGCTAAAGAAAAAGAACAAAAGGTTGGAGGAGCGGGAGATAAGAGACAAATGAAGAAAAGGAGATTCTGCCAGGTGTCACTTTGTACGATCACACGGGCTGCTCTCGAAATGAACGAATGCACCGCGCGCACGTGCACGCGAAAGAACGGGCCGCGCGTACACGCCGCCTGCAGCCTGCATCTACAGGAATTCATCCACAGTGTGACCACACTTGAGGGAAATAAACAGGGTTGGTGAGTGTGATGAAGCAGCAACTGTAATGCTAGGAGCTACCGTGCAGTGTAATGCCACCCGGCGTGAGCCACAATCCCACGGTATCCTGCAAAAGTCAAGTTTAAAACACATTCTCTGTCTGTAGCCAGACATGTGACCAGTAACCATTTGGACCAGTATGGACTCACTGTGGAACATATTTCCTAAAAGCACACATTTTCCCATACACACACACACGCAGTTGCAGAAAGTGCTCTGACTCAGTCCACCTCGGTAAAGGTTAATGTGGACTATATGACTGTATCCGTAAAGCACATGCACCGTGCACAACTACTGTACTCCCCGCAACCCATCCATTTCACTGCTCTTTCGCATGCATCGCGTCTTTCTGGTGACGTCTTCATCGCTCACTAAACATCCCCTCAATCTTCGTTGCTGCTGCTTCCTTAGCATTTAAATGAACCCTGCCTCCAGCGTCCACCTGCGGGCTCGCATCCTAGTCTGTCACGAGCCGGCTGAATGAGCCGAAGTCCGCTTGATTGAGAAATCTGCCGACACGTCAGCCAAAAGCTTTCAGTGTTTCTCCTAATGGGAAGCACGCTTGCAGTACATCGATTCAGAGAAAGAACCGGTGAGGAAATGTCTTCGTCAGGTCAAGCAGAGCTCACTGAGACCTAAAAAACATCATCACAGACCAGTGCCGAGGCAAAGAAAGGCATTTTGGGAAAAAAATTTTATCTCCATTTCCACAAAAAGTGGTGTGGCCCATTTTTATTCACTTAATACAATTTTAACGCCAAAAAAGAGCTGGAATGAGTACATGAAACGTTCTAATTAAGTGATTCCCATTAAATTATAATCTCTCAATATTTTTTCTCCCTCGTTCTCATTCGGGTCAGCTGGCCTATTACGAGGCGGCTCTTTTTCCTGTAGCTACAGACACAGAGTAGATCTAACAAACTAACTGGAGAGGACATTGGGGAGGTGGGGGGGTGGAAATAGACACAAGCAGAAAGCAGGGCTGAATGTAGTGGAGTGTATTTGTAACCATATCAGCGCACTGTATGTAATTTCATCTCCACATGCATGACCTAGCATTTCTTCCTCCACCGTGATGATAGCCTCTGAATAATGTCGGCATTCACTGTTTGCATTATTTGTGCGAGTGTGGGTGTGTGTCTCTTTACCCCTATATCAAGACTCTTGAGCGCTCTTTATTATGTGAGGTTGGTTCACTTGATACTCCGACACAAACGCTCTTCAGAGGCTCTCTGTGTGGCCCTGTGTGTGTGTGTGTGTGTTTTAATGGGGTAGAAAGTGTAGCAATGCTTGAACATGGTCGGACAGGAGGGAGGTCATGCTATAAGACGTGTCACTTCCTGTCTTCATCACAGCAGCGGCCGATACTCCCACACGTTGCCGCAATATACAGAGGACCGTGACGAGCACAGGGCCAACGCAGAGCAGAATAAGGTGACAGATTTCTACATATAGAATAATGTGTCTTCAGATATTAAGTACCGACGTCTTCATCTGCAAGCAGCTGGCTCACATGTGCCACTAATGGACTCGATTTTTCTACGTTTCTACAACACCGCTCACGCTAAATATGCAGCACGTCCTGCGCTTATCCCAGACAAAGCTTGTTAAAACTGTGATGTTGCGTTTTCACATTTTTATAAGGGTCTAACCCCTAACCCTAGGAGAATTATGTAAACCCATAATGGAACAGTTCATTCTTTAGTTTACAGAAAAAATACCACATCATCACATCACCCAGCCGAACCGGAGAGATTTGGTTTCAGGCCATGTTTCAGCGTTCTGTCTCGATATTGAGCAGTTTAAGTCAGCCTAGCCTATAATTTTGAGACAAGGGCAGCTCTATTGAGCACTTTACCAAAGCAGAATCTTAAGGACGACGCCGACAACAAAGGACTGAATAAAACCTCCCTCTGTCTTTATTTTCACTCTCGCACTGAGGGAGTTGAAGACAACCAACACTTCAATCCTCTTCTTGTCATCTGATGTCTCTCTGTTGTTCAAAATCCTCTTTCCAAGAGAGAAAAAAAGTCTCGATTTTAGATGGCTGTGTTTCAAACAACTTCCACTTGTTGTGTGTGTGTGTGAGAGAGATTCTTTATTATATTACATTTTGTATGACGGCTCACTCCATGTGTTTATTCTCACCGTTTTTTAACATGCAGTGGAGTAAGTGAGGTGTCGATGCAGGGCAGGTAGAGGAGTGGAGAAGAGACTGATGGAGTGACTAAGCAGCGTATGATTGTTTCTAATTGGGATGGCTCACAGTCCGTGACATCAGAAAACCGCCAATCATATCCTCTCATTTCACCCCTGTCAAGTGTGACATGTCTCTTCTTTCCGCTAACACCTTCAGCGAGCGGCGCCCACACGTACCCAAACACAAAGCCGCGCACGCACACAAACACACGGTCTGTCGTTCGCAGCTCTTCCCCCCTTGTTCCGTCTACCACGTTCACAGTCTCCCACCCTCAAATTTCCCACTCTGCTGCGCGCACACAAACAGGCACGAACACACACACACACACACACAGCCGCAATGCCGCGCGCACACAAGCACACACCTGCCCCACGGGGCAGGACAATGTGTCTAAGTTGAGATAGAGGGGAGTTATAAATAGTAGTCCTCATATCCTCTGCTGCTGATAGCATCATGCTGTCTGGTCTGATGACACACACACGTGTACAAAAAAAAAAAAAAAGAAAGGAAAAAAATATCACACACACAAACAATGTGTCTAGTATATTCAGCTGAGCCTGTGAGATACACACTCACCAAGATAAAGAGAGCCAAAACATGCATATATTTGTCATAAATATCCATAAAACATCCGTGTATCACTTATATCTGCAGGGTTTAACAGCTCCACGGCGTCCACTGGAGGAGAAACACAGTAATATGACAAAAATCCCTCTGGTCAGTTACTAAACATAAACAGACAGGCATAAAAATAGCCGCAGCAAAACAAAAGAGCTCGAAATGTCTGTGGAAACAAACCGAAATGCCAAGCAGACAGCACTCAACGTATAAATCACACAGATAGCGTCACCGCGGCCCAAAAACCCCAGAACAAAATAACATTCTCCCGGAAACCGAATGATAACATACCTGATTACTGTACACGGTAAATGCACCGCTTTTAGCCCGGCTAAAATTCACTGTTTGCCAGTACTTTGTCCTGACAGGAAATCGTAAAACCGATTTCACTGAAAAAGAAGCAGCAGAAAGCAGAACTCACCAACTATCAGATTTTATTTACTGATTTTATGCTGAAAAGGTCAAACCTGAAAAGGCTATTTTCTGCCACCTGTGGCAGTTGCCTGGTGCACTGTTGGGCCCTCAGTGCCAAAAACATTAAAGGGGATGATCTAATACGGTATTTACTGTACACACTAGAGTATTTGTACAGTATTTATACAGCACCAGTCAAAAGTTTGCACACACCTTCTCACACAATGGTGTAGAAGCCATCCGTGCTAGAGGATACTGCAGCAAAGCACCCCAACAACATCACACCATCTCCACCATGTTTCACAGTGGGAACCACACATGCAGACTCATGAAAGCCAGTTTCGTTATAGTGTTGTGATGGTTTTTGCAACAGCAGTTCAAGTTCTTGATTTTCTTCATGTCTTAAATTAATGATGACTGTTGTTTCTCTTTACTTAGTTAAGTGGTTCTACTACAGTAGTAGTCAAAAATTCACATAACTTTTGGCGAGGCACACACAAAAAAAGCATTAAACGAGGCGTGTTCAAACTTTTGACTAGTATCTATAAAGTATATAAATAAAACCTGGCTTTAGTTGGATATGCTGTGATGGTTAAAGCTGCCCTTTTGATGATACCATATATTGTAGTGCAGTTTGCCCAAAGAAACAGTTGGACTGGCACTGATACAGTATCTGAACCATGTAGAAAATGTACAAACAAATTCCAAATGTACAAAAAGTGACAACTTATAGGCTGGCATCACTCACTTCTGCCTCCCACGATGTATTTTAGGGAAAAAAAATTAGACCAAATTAGTTGAAACAAGCGGCGCTTGGAGAGTTGGATGTGTCCCAATTTAAAGAAATGAGGATTCAAGCCATATTCATATGTTTCCAAAGCTATATTCTCTATGTTTGCCAAAAAAGCAAGACATAACTTAACTGACATTTTCCAGCAGAAGGAAGTGATATTATCACCTATATTAAAGGAAAGTGAAAACAGCCCACTATTGGCACCACGACCGCATGTTATTTCCAAAAAGTAATAATCCTTTTTTTAATATCCTCTGTCAAATCCAGACAAATGAGATAAACTGATCAGGGAAGGTTTCGAGGAAGACTTTTAACTAATGAAAAATTTTCCTAGATAGGTACAACTCATAATTAGATGGCGTAGGACTTCAATTGGACAAAGACATCAGCAAGGCTCTGTCCATGGTGAAACAGTGTGTGACGAAAAACCAATGCCTCATCAGCAAAAGAAAGCAAAAGCTGCCCTACAATAAGATGAAACCTGTAGTGTGTTATATAAAAGTGCTACACTTATCTCCTTTATGCAGATACATCTGAATTCTGCACCCAAAGTAGGAGCTATTTATCTACAGCCATAGACCACTGCAGTGACAAATATATAATAGATTTGATCAAATACCTCATTCCGAAGTTGTCTTTTCTTGTACAAGCTAGACCATTGTTGATCGTGGAGATCAGAACCCAACAGGCTCGCACACACACACATTATTCAGGTCATGTTCACACAGCCTTTCCATTGTTCATGTGAAAACCTCATAACTTGGTAATCTAGTTTTCACTCCAACAGAGTGGGTGGATTGAGAAAACCTTCCAAACTCATTGGTCTGTGATCCCCATTAGAAGCAAATTTGATAATGTCAACCTAACGGTATCGAGCCAAAACGATGTCGCGTAGGCTTAAACAGTCCAAAGACATGCAGGTTAACAGGTTAGTTGGCGACTCGAAATTGCCCATAGATTGCGACTGGGAATAGTTGTTTGTCTCCATATGTCCCCAACCATTTGCCTAAAGTCAGCTGGGACTTGCTCCTGCCCATCACAACACAGACAACATTGATAAGGAGAAGCTGTTATGCAATATGTATGGATGTGCATTTATGTCAAGTGAAGCTCAAGGTAGCTTTATTTTTAAATGTGAGTCATTGTCAGTGAAGTAAAAAGTGGAATTGTAGCATTGATTATTGATGATTTTCATATCGCTCATTTTTTTAGCAGCAAGTGCAGAAACATCCGGCATATATTTATGCATGCATGTACGTGTATGTATGTCGACTTGCACACAAACACACATGCGATTGCCTGAAGTCTCCTTGTGTTTTTCCTTTTCATCTCATAATGTCCAGAGAGAAGAATATCATTGCACTAACAACATCGAGTCGTTTACTTACAGCACATTATGCGTGTTCGCCGCAGTCCTCTCTGAGCAGCTCTGACAGAGTCTCAGAAAAACGTGTTTATTCTGCCTTTATTAGATTACAGTGGTTTAAAACAATAAGAAGATCTAGTGATGGCACTATGAGCGCCAGTGTATGTTCTTTAAGTGTGTTGAGCGCCGACTGGTGCGAACAATGGAGGGGGCAGATATCCTTTGTTTGCCTTTTGAATAATAATTACAAGGAAACAGTGGCCTTCAACCGCCACACGCGTGCACGCGCTCTTAAACGAGGCTGTCTCTGACGTCACGGAGGAATATTTCTGGCATTAAGGCAGTCCATTTCAGTAGATGACACAAACAGAGGGAGGAAGAGGCCTATTCAAAGTTTATCACACAGAAGCAGCGTCTGTGTGTGCGCGAGTGTGTATTTGTGTGCTGCTGCTGCTGTGGTTGTCTCTGTCAGGACTTTTTAACAAGCAGTCGAGCCCCCACAGGGAAACACTGACAAAATAACATCATCCCTCCCTCTCTCTCTCTCTGTCTCTATCTTTGTCTCTGTGTTTGCCCTCCTCTCCCACTCACTCTCTTCTCTAATAAGTCCAATAGCTTCCTCTCTGTGTCTCCCTTTCTTTTCGTTAACTCTCTGTCCAGGGGCTCTGTCTTTTCTGGCCTCCCTCTATCCATCTTGCCCTCACCCACCCACTCCCCATCTCTTCTAATAAGGCCAATATTCTGCAACACTCCTATGGGACCTAACCTTACACCTAAGCTGGAATAGCTGTTATTAGAGTAGAGTTCACCCAAAAATCGTATTGATAAATCGAATGCTTTAATCGGTGCCAAAGACTCTCGCTCTTTATAGTTTCATTTCTATTATATTTAGATGCAGCACAGTAGTTATAAACTTAAGGATCATGACACCTTCGAGGGGTCAAATGATAAATCAGAGGGACTGATAGAAAGAACATACAGTCATGCATGTTCTGCATATCTCTGCCTGATTTCTCTTCACAAAAAGAAACAAGATGTTGAATTAAAGCAGGAAAACCTGAACCGGTCGCAACATTTTTCAGCTGGTTGAAAGCGGAAACATGCGGTAACAGGTCAGATAAAGGCTGTAACCCCCCCCCATTCAAATTGCTCTGTTCTCAGTAATCTGATTACTTCCTCCACAGCATTGCTTGCTATTTATCTCATCATTATGCTTGCCTTCACTAGACTTTGACATATTGTGAATTTCACTCCTGTCACATGCGCAGAAATTGTTGGTATCATCATTATATCCTCCACAGTCATTATGAAAATTATCATCACTGTCAATATTGCCATCATCAACAGCCATAACCATCATAATTATTCTCTGTATCTTAGCCGGCCTACCTATCATGCTCTCCTAATTTCACCCCTTTCCTTCCCCTCCTGCTGCTTTCTCTCCATCTTCCCCCCCTTATTTCTTCTTCTAGTCCAGTTTTTGGCTTTCTTTTCCTACCCTCCTTCCTTATTTCACTCCCTGTTATGTACCCTTCAATTATTTTTCCTACTTCCTTAAGTGCCTCCATCTGTACCGCCTCACAATTTGGCAGGCTTTTGAATGAACACAAAAGACAGAGAGAGAGAGAGAGAGAGAGAGAGAGAGAGAGAGAGAGAGAGAGAGAGAGAGAGAGAGAAACTGCACTGGGTGAGTAGAGGTGCTAATCACAATAAAATAGCACAGCCCAATCCTCAATGCAGTGCTGCTTTATTGAATACATAAAAAAAAAAAACATTTTGACAAGAGACCTCTTTGTCAGGATTACTTGTTGAAATATGTTTTCACTGAATAAAGTAATCCTGTACGGAGGCGCTGCGCGTGCGGCCGCCTTAAAGTTTTTAAGGTTTTAAAGAATTGAAGCATTTAAGATGAGAGTTCAGCGCGAGGCAACAGGACGTGGAGAGATGAAATCGTGAACCTAATCTGAGAAGCTGTTTATTAGGAGAGATAACGCACGAGGAAGAAGCAGCTCAGGCGCGCGCACGTACGCGCTTTCAGCCTCGCACAAACGGGCACGTTAGCGCAAACGCGAAGTAACAAATTCGAGCTGTGGCGCCTGTGCACGCGCGCGCTCTCCACTCAAAGAAAATGGGATTTATAATTCTTGTGTGTGTGTGTGTATCTGTGCCAGAGGGCTGTGTATCATGCTGAGTTCATTCCAAAGACACAAACAACATAATATAAACCTCAGCTCAAACAGAATGGAACAACTCCCACTGCCCAGGAAAAAAAACAAGAAAATCAAAGGCCTCACAGGCCAGATTTACACGGGAGCAAAACACCTAGACCCACATTTATGGAGTCGTAAAGCAGGAAGGAACCCGGGAGAAAGGCCGAGGTGGCGTAAAGGAGCATGGATGCCGGTGTCAAGACATTTTTTTTATCATGTCACGTTTTCAGGAGCAACACCAGAGTAGCTCAGCTAAAGTTTCTACACATCGCGGCGAGTCTGAGCTTTGAGTTGGCGTACATGTGGGGAAAAGAGAAGACGACAACAACGATAGGAATGAAGGGGAATTAAAAGAAAACTAATAATATTCACTTCACTGCAAATTAGCTCATCCAAGTCAACATCACAACAAAATATTTGGATGTCGAGCAGATTGCCTGAACCGGCCCCGCGTCCAGATTTAAACTTGAGTCGGCAGTTTTGTTCACCCAGTTCAACGGAGTCTGACTCTAATTATCCTTCTGACAAAATTCCATTTATTTAAAAAAAAACAGTTTTAATGTACGCTATTACTGTGTCATCATGTCAGATTTCGAACGTCCTGTGAGCCCATTTGAGTAAACCTGGCCGACTATCGCGTCGCCGTATCTGTCAGGCGCTCGCAGGGGGCTGAGCAAATCGTGCATAGCGTGACTCACTTCACCGAGCTTTGCTCAAGCAGCCCTCCTTGTCAGAGGGTGAGAGGGTATTGCTAACTGGGTGGTTCATAATTTGAAACCGTGCAGTGGGATCCGCTGTTTTAGAGAGCAGGTTGACAGGATCGTCCAGCCGGCCCTTTGGTTTTCAGCGACAACCTACAAACTACAACAGGAACTGTTCAGAAAATACACTGCAAGGAAACGGAAAATTAGCCTGGCTCTCTCAAATATAAGACCATCATAACCTAAGACATATGATGTTTCCCTCGTTTTATCCACTAAATATGCAGCCAGGGGGTAAGGCATGTTACAGTACAAAGGACATGCCATCTCCAATCATATTAACCCCTGCTTCCACTCTGACATACAAGTACGCAGGGGGCAAATCAATACTGCATAATGTGCTGACAGTTCCCCCCACAGACATGCACCGGTCAGCTGTTACGAGCATCGCTAACTATGCCGGCCGTGTCACCGATTCATCACTGCCACCGACAGACATGCGCTGACACACGACGAGAGACCTACTTTGAAGCGCGGCGGGCAGGAGGGGTGAACGGAACGTTCGTGCCGTGGCAGGAAGACGGGCGGGGTGGGGGGCAAGGAGCGACGTCAGGGTGGGATAAAAGAAGAGAGGGAGATGAAGAGGTAAATATATATTATGGAGATGAAATGCAAAGGGATGGTTGCTGGGAAATGCGTTTTCACTCTGAGCTGAGATGAAGGGATCTGCACCGGTGTCGTGTCACGTGTGTTCACTTCAGTTTTCCCCGGCGTCCAGCAGCGTCTCCAGCTGTAGCTGCAGGTTGGCTCAGACGCTCCGGTTTTGTTTTTTCATCATGCATAAGGCAACATTTTCATTCTGCTGAAAAAGGCTTCGGGATGCTGCTCCCAGCTGTCCCACTTCTGTCGGTTCAAACAACACTTTCGCTTCAGACGGAGCCAGGCTAGCCAGTTCCCCTTCTGTCTGAGCAGAACCAGGCCCAAAAAGTTGAACTATTCCTTTAAACTCTCTCCGCCTGCTGCACTCACTGCAGCACTCTGCTCTGTTCAAGTCCGCTCACATCCACACTCGCACATTCATCATTAATATTACAACAACGAGGAAGCGAGGAGGGAGAAGGGGCCCTCTCAAACAAGCACACACAGACTTTTCCTTTACATTAACAAAGTGCAATATAAGTGCTGCGCCCTAAACCCCGTCGTCATCTCTAAGCTTTCCCATTTCCATTTGATTGGCTGCCAGCGAGGCCTGCAGAGTAATTGGCTGCATTTCATTGGCCAAGCAGACGGACAGCACCCCTGGGAGGAGTCCATCAGGCGATATCTGTTAACAACGCGCACAGACTTTCACACACACGCACACACACACACACACATCCCAACCAGGGCCGGAGGGGAACTCCCTAATGCCTAATGTACCTTTTGCTATCACAGATGGGTCACTTACATTTCTGGGCACAAGTGCGATCATGAGAGAGAGATATGGAGGGAAAAAAAAAAGTAGAAAAGATTGGGGACAGAAGGGAAGAAGGCAAGGAGGATCGGTTAGAACAAGGGAATTAAGGGAGATGATCAGATGAGGGGAGAGGAGAGGAAGGAGGAAAGGAAGCGGGACAGCAGAGGACGAAACACAGCCCGGCTATTTTCCAACTCTTGTGTAACTTTTTGGGGGGAAAAGGGCCACGATTAAACTCAGGTCAGGAAAAAGATAAGTGCCTGTTTAACGTATTTGTTAGTGTGCACAAACACAAGTGAGAGCGCTGCTGTCAGTTCATCATTACGTGTCTGTTACCGAACATCAGCGCCGAGTTTTTGTCGGCCTTTATCAGCGGCCGTTTTTTTTTTCTTCCTCTGACTCAGCATGTTGAATCAGCATAAGAGAAAGGGAGGACGAGCGGGCCGCGCGACGTGTGATTGAATCAGTAATTTCACACGTTGAGTAAATCCCTATTTTTCGCCTCCACTGTTTCTTTTTTTTTTTTTTTTTCCCCTCCACGGGCAAAAGAGGAAAAGTTAACGGCGTCAGCCAGCTGCAATATTTTATCAGGCATATTCTCAATTAGGAGCACTCAGCAGGATGAGGCTCGGCGGTGTGAGAACACTGTGCTAATTTGTTCAGTTTCTTTCTTTACTTTTCTCGGAAGTTGTTCAACATATAATTATTTATTTTCATAGCTTATAAGTATAAGTGGAAATACCACAATTGTTTCACTATTTGTCTTGTGAAAACGAGCTGAATATTTGGGGATTTTTAAAAGAAGCTATTTGAGTATTCAGCTGTTGGCTCTGGAAGCTGTCACGTCGGTCTAGCAGAGCTGCGCAGTGGACATCGGCACAGAGGAAGGCGGGAGAAACGTGTTGAAAATAAGCACACAGTACAATATTTTCTACATAATAGAGACTAAAAATACAACCACAACAAGCACTCGCTAGCCGAGTGTGACGGAAACCAAGAGTGAGTCATCCGTGACGCTGGTTAGAGACCGACAAACACGTTGGAGGACCGGGGTCATCCTCACGTGGCCCGGCTGAGGTCTCTCGTATGAGGACAAAAGGGGGCAGTAATACTATCTGACTTGAGTCGTGAGTGGAGGGGAGCATCTGTGGATCACTGCCTGTACGACAGAGGGGGGGAGACTCAACTGGGTCACGGGCGCGTTTGTTTGTACACAGCGGGGGTTTCGAGCAGCGTAGCTTTTTTAAAAGGCAGACGCTAATATTTTTAGAATGAGGCAGCTAATTCGAAACTCAGGGTTTGGTGTTTCCCCCCCTATGAAAAGGATTCTTTGACTGGGTGGAGAAGCCTTAATCAGCATTTTGACGACTGCAGGTGCTTCCAAGATTTCCGAGGGGAGAGGAGAGGAGAGGAGAGGGGAGGAGAGGAGAGGGGAGACAAAGTTGCTGACCCACTTTGTAGCTCGCAAAGTTTCAAATCCTCTTTAAAGAGAGTGAGTTGTGGCCAAGGAATTTGGCAACGCACACATAAACGCACACATTCACACTATACATACAGCACACACACACACACACACACGTATGTACAGACACACACATAACGTGCAGGCCCGTGACCCAGGACACCGAAAATAATGAAGGAAGTGCTGCTTTTATTTAACACCACATTAGCTCTTTACATCACCTAATAATGGCAGCACTGAACCACACACTAGCACACGCTTACACACACAAGCACACACACACACGTCTGGTAGTGCTCGATACGGTTTGTTAGTTTTCTCATTTGACTTGGTCTATTTTAGGCCTGCAAAACCCTCTCTCTCATTCCTCTCCTCTCTGATCCGCCTTCCATTGTCTCTCCCTCTTTTATCTTTGCTTTTCCTTCATATATTGCCTGCTTTGTTTTTTTTTGTTTTTTTTTGCATATTCCCTCACTCGCCTCGCACCTCTGTCGGCGTATCTGGTGGTATATCTCTTTCTCCTTCATCTCTCCCCGTCTCTCCGAAGATTTCAGTGATGTCAGTGACGAGATCGGCGTGCGATTGGCTGGGCCAGATAAGAGAAACGATTTGACGGATAAGACTGCTGATTTGTTTAGGGAGCTTTTCCCATCTCATCGCGCTCCTGCAGACTGCATTCATATTAATGAACATGCATACATCTACACACACAGAAGATTGAAGAATAGAGATTGGGAGTGTGAGAGACTTTTTTACCTTTTTGTTCCTCCTTATATGTTTGTAAAATGCTCTTAAAGTGAAGTCCAGTAGGCCTGCACCATCTATTACTTCAAACCATCACCCCTTTCTTATCTGTTGTCTGCGTTTGCGTACACACACGCCGCCCTTTATTGGGTTCTTGACAGTAAATGGGTACGCGGTGTACGAACCGTAGTGAGCTATAACAGCCTTATTGCTGAATAAAACAGTTAGATGTGATGTTAAACGCCTTGGAAATCAATTTTCCCTTCCAGCTGCATTCTATAATCAATGGGGTCTTACGTGAGGATGCTATTATAAGATGAATTCGATAAAGATGCATTTTTAAAGTTATTTCGCGTGTCAGATTCCTATCTTTGTGTTTTGTGCTTCCCTCAAAGATTTGTAGTTGAAAGGGCCATGTTGGAAAGAAAGCAAAGGGAAATCCTTCTGGAGGTGAACATTGAACACTGCACAAACTCTGACTAAATTGTGCACATTCTAGCCAATTATAAAACTAAAGGTTAATGCTTCAATTTTTGCATTACTGCACACAGATCCCTGTGTGTGTGTGTCTGTGTGTGCATCTACCCCGCCCCCCCCCCCCCCCCGCCCCCCGAATGTCTGCAGGCTGAACACGCTACACATGCAATCATGTCTCCGCATGCACTGAAGAGTGAGGCTCACATGCTATTTTCTTTTTCACAAGACACGGTTACCTCTGTGTAGACGATGGCAGACTTTCTCCATTTTCTGTTGTTTTGTTTTTTTTGTGTGTGTGTGTGTGTGTCCTGATATCGCTTGTTCCCTCTGTTCAAAAGCCACTCCAAAATACCTGCTCACAGATTTCTGAAAGTCTTTTTAGGTTGTCTATCTGTGGGCACACTTGGAACCAGAAAAAGAAAGGCCCCTAGATCTGAGCCCTGTGGAACCCCGCAGGGATGTCTGCAGAAGATGGATTCCCCACAAAGATAAACTAGAATCTAAGCCAGCCCAGTTCTGAGTCACAGGTACCTGCCCAGCGCTCAGGGCCTTCAATTAAAACTGCATGATCAACTCTGTTAACAGCGTAGGTGGCAGGATTATGATTGAGCATTGTCACCTGTTTTTACAAGGAGGACATTCATTACCTTAACAGAGTCTGGCTGCGGGATACGGAATAACCTCACACCGGTCTTTACGTATGTTGCTGTCCATGAGATGATACGGTTCGAGGCCTATTTTTCTTAAATGTTTCTCAAATGCTGTATACACATGTAAAACTGCAGTGCAGAATATGATCTCCATAGTCTCAGCCAGCCCTCCTGGAAATAGAGATATTCAAGGGACATTTGGCAGGATGACAGACAGTATTGAGAAAGGTTGGTATTTCAGCCATAACCGACTGACAGTTCTAGGAACTTCTAAAGTGCCCCAGAGGGGAGAGCTAACCTCGGTGTACATTTAATCTAGCTGTTCAGACGGACTTGAATGGAAGCACTGCAAGGTAAAAATGTATTCCGGTGGAGGTTTACAGTACATGCTGCTTTAAACACAGACTTCAATGAGACTTGCAGTCCAGCAGCGGTGCTGGGAAGCGAGATTGCAGCACACGGCCTTCGCTGTTGTCTCACCAGCTACTGTAGCGCGCCGCTAAGTGGATTGTTCTTTTACAATGTGTCTGATTAGATATGTTGTGGTGAGAATAAACTCCACTCCATGTTTGTGGACGCCGCCAAGCCGGGCGCTGACAGCGGGGGTGTACACCAGTAGTGACCTCCCCCGTTCCCCTTTGAAAACACTAGACCGTCTCCTCCATTTCCCGAAAAGCAGCGGCCCAAACACACAGCGCTGTGTGCTTGCAGAATGAGCTGTCCACGAGTGGCAAAAATGCTGAACTATCTACAATGAAAACAAACAAACCAAAAACACGTAACGTCCACGGCGCTTTAACAATGCAGTGAACCTACAGCAGATCCTCTCCACACACACACACACACACTCTCCAATGTCAACGCAACTAGGAAAACGAGAAGTGAACGACGAGAGCAACGACTAACCATTCTTAAGTTCTAGCGAGCTACTGAAGTGGCAAACCCAACATCGGTGATCAATGGAGTGTTAAAACCTGGTTACACAACCGGTTATCGATTCGCGACTGGTGTGCTCGTGTGTGTCTGTGTCTTGTGGCTTTCTCGCTCTCCCTCTGCAGTACAGTCTTTATCCTATTACGGCCTCCGAGCTTTGCGGAGCTGTTTCGGTTGTAGATACAATGAAAACTGGCAGGATACATTACTTAGCACCGCACTCCTCCCACCTCTCCGGTTCGCCCTCCACCCCCACCCCCTTCCTTCTCTCTGGCTTTCAACCATGAATACATTTTTTCATCATGCTGTGTTTTTTTTTTTCCTCGCTCCTCATTTGCGTTTGTATTGCTCCAATTTTTCCTTCCTCGTGGTAGTTTTCCCTTTGTCAAACTACCCAAGATACACCGTGCACCTGTCTCCCGCTGGGTGATTAATCCTGTTTATCTGTCTCATCACATAGCTATGTGCTGATCGCATCAGTGCTTATGGTTAAGGACAATCTCAACAGTATTTCAGAGAAATACTTGCAGCTCTTTGTGCAGAAGGGACTCGAGTTGGGCGATCGCCACACTGTTTGATAGCTAATTGCGTGGCTGTGCTGAAGAAGAGCTCCAAGGTTAGAAATATTTGTCACTCTTTGAAGGCGGATTCGGATGAATGTGAAGAATGTGTGCACATTGAATCTCTTCGGTATGAAGTGGCCAGAGGTCGCCACTTCATATTTGAGTGTCACCGGCAATGCAGTGTATCGTCAGTAATCAGCAACCACCGAGCTGAGTTTCTTTAGATGCAGAGTCTATTCTGCACCAAAGTGCTTAATCCAGAAGTTCAGAGGAATTTCTTCTCTTCAGCTAAAGTCAGTTATTCTTTGGTGACTCTGAGAACAAAGTCATACAGGCTTAAAAGGGGGGGGGGGGGTGTTTAGGAACTAATGGAATGAGAAATTAGTTCAAAGCCAGAACTTAAGGCTTCACAACACTGCTTTATAAACTGGTGGGTGAGGTCAAAGCCACTGCTGTACATCTTTTCAGCTACCTATCAGCAAAAGGAGTTGACTACAAGCATCGGTAACCAGCTTCAAATCCACTAGTCAAGCCAACGTTTTATCAACAGACATAAATATGTTTTGCTGATGATACCTAGGTAAACTAGAGCTCTGGATTGGTGCATACCGCCTTATTTCAGCCTGGCCATACTCTCCTCTGTCCTCCGTCAGGTGCTATCGGTAGCTTAGCGGTCCCCGCTGATGGGAAGGGCTCTGAATAAAAGCAGAGGTTTTATTTGACGAGCCCTGCACGGGGACCCGATGGCCGACTGGAATGCTCCCAGGGAGAGAGAGAGATGATCTCTTTATCTGTCTGTCCTGTATCCTATTAGAGTATCACCTTCCATCACACCCTCCATTCAAAGGATGAGAGCAGCTTTTACTAAGCTGCACGCTCTCCCTCGCCCTCTCTTTACCTTGCCAACTGCCTCCCTCTCCTCCTCCCTCCCTCCCTCCTTCATCTCTGCGCCCTCCTCTTTTCAAGCCCTCAATCATGACCACACATTTTCGCTATTTTCTTGCTGTCCCCTTAATAGCCTGTTGGCCATGCCCTTTAAAGAACAACCCACGCGACCACCAAAAACTATTTGGTGAAGATTAGAGGAAGACTCTAGTCGTGGTCAAACCAATCTTCACTTGAATTCTACGTCTGCCTTTGCTTCTGGAAGACCCCTGACATGATGTCACATAGACCCTGCTAAGTTAAAGGTGAAATATGTCTTTTTAAAACATCTTAGCACGTGACCAATCATTTCAGTGCACGGGTAAAGACAGTCTCTTGTAGTGACTTTCTCTCTATCGACGCCACGCTTATTCATTTTCTGTCACTCTCCCTCATTTCTTTTTTTTTTTTTTTTTGATCCACTTTTTCTTTCTAAGCCAGCAATTGCTGGCCAGAGGACTGCTGAGGCAGCACTGGGTCCAATTTCTGAAGCACCGCACGGACCCCAACAGACAACTGATATCCAAAACACAGTGGCAGAGAGGCAAAGAGAAAGTGAGAGGGGAGAGCATGACAGAAGAGTTGCCGGTGCCCAGAACTGCCTGCCAGGAATCGATAAGGGACAGACCGATGACTGTAGAACAACCCCGCTGGTACAGCCAGCTGCAAACCACACACACACACACACACACACACACACACACACACACACACACAGTGCAAACCACACAGATAAGACTTGCTGAGGCACAAGTCTCTGATGTTTGTTCTCTATTATGTATAGCAGAAAGCTCCAACCGGAGTGATCTTTTTTTACATGCCCATTGCTGCTGTGTTGATGAAGCATCAGGAGCTCTGTAGTGTTTAAAGCAGGGGAAGGGAGAGAGAGAAAGAGCAGATGTTGGTCTGTATCTGTCAGTGTTTGTGTGTATATGTATGTGCATGCATGTGTGCATATATATATATATATATATTTAGAGAGAGAGAGAGAGAGAGAGCAGCCAGATTGACACCATTATGTCTACTCTCCCTCCCTCCACTCCATAAGCCAATTCACCCTCATCACTCTGCTATTAAGCAGCTTTGCAATGGTGCAGCTATGACTGCGACTGCGGGAATGTGTGTTTTAGAGTGTGTGTGTGCGTGTGCGTGCAAGAGACGGGGGGTGGGCGACAGGAGGGGAGTCATTTTTGCCACTGAAAATGTTCTCATCTCTCTCCAATATCTACAGTACGTTACCCTCGCCTCTCCTCGCCTCGCCTCACCTCGCCGCGGCTCCCTTTTCGCTTCCTCAGCCCCTCGGTCTGTTTTTGTCACTGTAATCTGTTCTGGCGACCCAGCAGTGAACTTTTAATAACGTTAAAACAATGGAGTGAATTCAACAGCCGTACAGTGCAGCGCTGTACTTTGAATACACTGTCAAGCGCTGTTTATTTACTACGGGCGGGTTCTGAAACACGGCGGGGTGAAATCGGCCGTGTCAGTGATTTTGCTGTGACGACAGAGACGCAGAGCTGAGTGCAATTGTCGTTCTCATTATCTCTTCTTTCGACAAACTAGTTATAACATCCGTACAGTTGTCAGTCTTAAAATTAGCATCAGATTACTGGTGTTTTGATGCTGTGCATTCATTCATTAGAAGATCTCTACGTGGATCTTATATGAACATGAGCTCTACATTCACAATCACCCTCTTCCACCATACCCCCGTCCTTCCCAACATTCTCCACTGCAGTGAAGTCTGCGCATAGGACTGTGTGTGTGTGTGTGTCCGTGTGTGTGCATCTGTTGTCAGGTCCACTAGAGGCCCAGTGGCAATCGATAAGTATTTGGGCAACAGCTCAACATAATTATAGAGGGATACTGAGAATCACCCTAGCTGGACAGTGTGTGTGTGTGTGTGTGTGTGTGTGTGTGTAGTTGCTATCTGTCAGTGGCAACCCTCTCTGGCCCTGCAGCCCTCCAAACTTCTCTCCATTGCAGTGTTTTTAGATAATAAGCTGTTGTGGAAGAACTACTCATACCTTTTTACTTCACAGAGCAGTGTGGAAATGTTACAGTAAAAGTCCTGCATTGGAAATGTAAGGAACAAAAGTACAAACACCAAAGCACACTTTAAAAGTGCTCATCATGGAGGATGGAGCATCGCAGATGAATGTATTGCATTATATTATTGGATTATAATTACTGATGCACTGGTAAAGCTGGAGCTGCAGGATGGCTTGTGAATCTCCCCCCGGTGATCAATAAAGTGAAGTCGTCTCATCTTATTTGAACCCAGAATAATGCACATTTCTGTCGAGCTATTCTTGATTATCGAGCATGCAAAATAAGTGGAAGCTGGCGAAGTTCATCGAATCAAATGTAGCAGAAAGTGAGAGGAAGTAGCGCTTCAGACCTCTGCTCAATCCTCTGTGTTACCACCGCTAATAATAAATAACCCGACAGTCCCCTCAGTTCCATATTTGCAGCGCAAACTCTTCAGTCTCTGAGATGATGCATCACATGTGACTTTCAAACATGCTGCCTAGTGTCCAGTAGTTTGTTCCAGTCCCCCCATTTCCTTTTTTTAAGACCCTAAAATGTGCTGCAAGGGTAAATCGTGCAGATAATTTAATCCACATAAAAAAGGCAAATGATTCACTGACAGTGGGCTAAGTAAGATGGTTCTGATAAACTTTATAGGTCATAAACTACCACCAGTCTCTGAACTGGAGCTATCTTTAAAACCGACTCAGTTCCTCCTGCCCTGTAATGATCCTGTAGACATAAAATGACTAATTCTGAGTGTTCATAATGATGCTGATAGGCGCAAAGCTTTCTATCACGCTGAAAGAGAGAATATAAGGTGGCATGGTGTGTAATCACTGCATTAGAGCTCACCGCCCAGCATATTTCCAATAAACACACACAGCAGCAGCAGCAGGGCAGCTTGCGTGTAAGAAAGTGGGATTTTGATGGCAGTTACATCTGTATTTGACAAACAAGCCCCTCAGGCATAGAGCCGCAGCGATATGACTGCAGTACATCACAGTCATGATGATGTTTTCTGAGGACGTAGGAGTGTTTCAGTCGGAGCATTAAAGTCAAATGGCTGGCTTATGGCTGAATGGTGAGGAGGGATTTTATAAAGGTTCGACCGGGGAAGAGTGCCGTGTGTGAATTTACATCCATATCACCCGTTAGGTGTGTGAGTGGGTGACCGGGGGGTTAAGTAAGGGG
The DNA here is from genome assembly GCA_023373845.1 of Nibea coibor. Taxonomy (NCBI): domain Eukaryota; kingdom Metazoa; phylum Chordata; class Actinopteri; family Sciaenidae; genus Nibea; species Nibea coibor. The sequence continues at coordinate 6,127,232 of CM041727.1, forward strand.
TAGAAATAGAGATACAAATGGACAGAGACGCACGTGATCATAATTATATGATAAGAGTCATGATTGATTTCCACAGCACTGAGTTTCAGAACACAGTACACACACACTGCAGCAAAGATGATGAAGCAGCTTTCATCCCACTTGCCCGTCCGTGTGTTTGTTTGTCCGCGCTGGTCTGTGGGTAAAAGTGGCGCGAGGAGGAAGCCGAGAAAAATCACATCACCGCTCGCAAAGGCCCTCGGGACGACAATCACGGGGTATTTCAGGAAGTCTTTGAGAAGCAGACTCACCAGGGACCGAGGTGTGTGTGTGCGTGTGTGTGCATGTGTGTGAGAGAGAGTTATCTGAAAAGCAGGTACACAGGCTCAGGGCAGCTTTGGACTCTGTCACTTTCTCAGCTTTATTTGCACCCGGAGTACGACACGGGAAACTTTCCTGGAAAGGCGAGTGGCCGGGAAGATAGCAAAATGGCTGACTATTCACCGCCAAACAAGCTCGACTGAACTTTGCTCACGCCGGCACAAAGCCGCTATTGGAGCTTTAATAAAAGATTTGGGGCTGTTTGGTTGACGGCAAAGATATTGCTTTTAAAAAACTACAATAATCCCGAGCAAAGTGTAAGGTATAGACTGTGTATAGAAATGAGGATTTGCAACCTAACGTAACATACGGGGAGAGGACAGTGGAAACACTTTCTTCTTGAAAAGACGCAGCCAAACCTTTAAACAAAGATAACGAGTCAAATTTGATCCTTAAGAAAGGAATTGATCTATAAATCATAATCTCTGAGTGTCTGCGAGGGCACCTAAAAGTTTGTGTAAGTGTGTGTGGTGTTTTACAGCTGTGACAGGCCCAGTTTTCATCTGCACGAATCTTAGATACTAAATATAAACCAGGATTAAGGTTTGGATGATATTCCCATCTCTCTCTCTCTCTCTCCCCAGTGAAGAATGTTTAAAGTGACACTTCTCTCCCCTCTAAAATTTTTCCCCCCCTTCTCTCTCTCCCACTGTAAATCCTGTCTTATCTTGTCCTGTCCTTCCCTGCAGCTTCTTCTCATCATTCCACTTAAACTCTTCCACTAATGAGTTCCTCCTCCTCCTTCTCCTCCTCCTCCTCCTCTTCTTCCTCACCCCCTCCCTTTCTCCTTCCCCCTCTTTGCCTTTTGTTTCAGATCTGTCTCCTGTAAGGACGCTGTAAACACCACGGGGGTGAAAAAGCAAACGGTCGCTGAACGTACATGACTTATTCTGTCAGGCTGAGCTGTTGACACTTATTCCTCGCTCGTCCTTTGCGTTTTTAGGGAAGCAGGAGAGGAGGAAAAGGCTCTTTCCCTACAGACAGTCACCCCGATATAACATACTTAAACTTTCTTTGTGGTCAGCGGCGAGAAGAACTCAGCCTACGTAGCAACACAAACACAGAATCAGTAAAAGGTAAAGCATAAGAAAAAATGTCATCAAAAAACAAGTTATAACACAGATTAAAGACTTAAACACTCAACTCAGACAACAGCAGATTCAAAAGTTACAGTTTTAGACCATTTACCAGCCACCAAACATGCAGCAAACACACGCTTAGTGCAGGCATGATGAGTTTGTATGTACCTCTGTAGGTCTAGAACGTCGATATAATGGAACTAACAACAGTGTTATGACCCCTGAAATCTACAGTTTATTTAAACACTCATTCTAATACGTCACTGAGATTTAAGGGATGATTTTAGGCCCTCTTGATGATCTACGGGAGAAGCTGCTGCCGCAAACAGAGGCGAATGCGAGCGAAAAGAATCTCTAAAAATAAGTCTAAAAATATCTGGATTTTTCCAGCCTTCACGACTTAAATTGATGCTCCTTCCGTGGGTTGAAAACCAGACAGCCTGGGCGTTGTGAAAAAAGACAAAGAAACTACAGAGGCTGCTGCGCTGTAGCTGTCAACAGATAAAAGATCAGCCTCAAATGTATGATACAATTATCTGAGAAATAAACCTCGGACCAAGAAGTCAATCGTAAACTGGCGGCTTTTAGCTTCGCAAAACATTAAGAACAATTCGAAAAGGTGTGATATCTTACACGTGTTCTTTCTGTCATCTCTGCTTCTTGTGTATTTGATCTTCTGGCGTGTCCACGTGTTCAAAGCCTACAAATTCATGTTGGAGATGTTTGAGTTGCTGAACTTCAGCTGCCGTCTGATGGGAATCATCAAAGAAAAGAGTTTTTACACTCGAGCAGAGCGCGGCCGGAGAGGCGCAGGTTAGTGCTAAGAGTACTATTGAATGAAATGGAGCACATCGCTTCCTTCCATTCCTCTACGCCCTCCCCCCCGCTCCTTTTCCCATCACCCGGCCACTGCGGCTGAGAGGAGGGCTGATGGACACAACCCTCGGACACGCGGAGGGTGCTCCCGGCGCTGCCACGCAATGCGCATGTAGGTTGCTGCAGCGCTACAGAGCAGTGATGGCAGATCGTGCACACTTTGTTGCACTGCTACATCTTCTCGTTCTCTAACCCAGGGCGGGTTACTCCAGCCTCCCTCACCGTATCGTACAGCACACTGCCGACAACTAAATATATCTATTAGCTGTCACAGAGGCACAAGATTTGCATCCAAACACCCACTTTTGCTTCAACGCTCAAGAAATAAAAAAAAAAAAAAGTCCTGCTGCGGTAGTGTCAATCCAGGATATGTGCAGGATCGGGGGAATTGTATAATAGCCTGTACATGTGGGATAGAGAGTGCTTCACGACGAAGTCCAACAAGAAGTGGACAAAGTTTCATTTTTCAATAGAAATAATAGGAATTCTAATTTAATACGGAGGATGACAAAGAAAGAAAGAAACCCATTTCAATCCAGCAGTTTAGCTGGAATTGTTATAATATGTCAGGTTACAATAACTTTTTTTTTGCCTTAGTGCTCCCTTTGCAATTACGCCACCCCGCACGCAGCACCTAGGAAGCTGACTCCTTCCAGCCATCTCTCCCTTTGTGTCAGAGGTTTGTGGATCTTTGTCCCCTTTTTTTTTCCAAGTTGAAGGAGGCAAAGACTCGACTCGAGCTGATCGGCTGGATGGCCAAATCTTATTTCATGCTTATTACACACACACACACACACACACACATCCTTTCGTTAGTTACAACTGGCTAATTGGGCTTAGGCAGAGGGGAGCCCGGGGCAGGAGGAGGAGGAGAGGAGGGATAGGGCGAGGAGGTGAGGAGGAAGAAAAGGCTGTCATTCCGAACACTGCAGACGATGGAGATAAAGGTTAGCGTTATCGAATCCTGATGCCCGGCTACAGCCTGCGCTGCTTGACGAGAGAGCCCGAGTGGATACTAATATGGAAATGGGAGAGGATGACAGAGGGGGAGGAAGGAAGGAGGGAAGGAAGGAAGGGGAGAAGAAGAGAAAAGAGCTCTTAAAAGAGAGCCAGACGACGTGTGTGCTGTATCTGTGTGTAAGCCGCGGGTTAAGTGTGTGTGTGTGTGTGTCCATGTCTCATAACCAAGGTCAGGTTGCCTGTAGGCACTCTGCATCCCCAGTTGGCCTTACTAAATAGAGTTGCACCTTTTCCCATGATGCCTCCTTCTCTGCACGTCTACTCTCCTCCTTCTGCTCCTTCCTCATTTCCCCCTCAGATTTTAATCTAATTTCCTTCTGTTGAAGCCCCTTCCCTTCTCTTTGTCCCTTCTTCTCTCTTTCCACTGCAGCAGAAGAAAAACTCGATAAAAAACAATAATCTTCCAATAGCCGGAAATCTGGTTTGTGACAAAACACCATCTCTGCTTCCCACATTCATTTCTCTCTCCCCTCCTAATCTCACCCAGACCTTCTTACTTCAGGTTTCTTGCTCCGTGTCCGTGTCTCTCTATCTTGATTCTCTCGCACGGGTCCATAACCAGGTCTAAGACATAGAGGGTCAGCATTATCAGGCTAAGCTTCACTTCTCTGTGCCGCAGTCATGTGGAGCAAAGTGACATGTCCTATATAGCTTTGTAAGTCGAGGGTTAGGGCCTTTAGTTTTAGATAGCACCACGGAAATAAGTGACAAGAAAGAACAAAAACATATTTAAAAGATCAAGTGTGTAAGAGTGTGTAAGAAGACTGAAAATAAGAATAGTTAAATATTTATATTATAATATTTAAATATTTCTACAGGCAACAATTTCTTCTTCACCCTATAGAAAGGTTGAAGGATCCATACAGCTGGATGTCACTGCTCCTTCGAAAGAGCCTTGATTATTAGAACGTAGACATACAAATAAAATTCCTTGTGGCCGTGTCAAAACATTATTATCTTGACGAGAACAAATGAAATCAAACAAACCAAATGAGACTTTGCGTTCCCCCGGTCTTCGGGAAACTATCGTGCACGACACTCGCAGCTCATACAACAAATGTTGGTTTTGATTCAACGCCACAGAGCGAGAACAAGACCTCACTCTGGCAGTGAGGCGCGTAGGTTAGGCGGGGTAGAGAAAGGCGTAAAATGCAGCGCGACAGCCGATCTCTCTGATGGCAGTGAAATGGTAAAAATGCAGCAGAGAGGTAGCAATAAATGGAAGGAGAAAATCGTGTTTTTTTCTTGTGCAAAACACGGAGGAGAGCGACGACAGTGTTTATATTTCGCATCGATCCCGCTCCTCTGAAAATCAATACTTTGCAAAAAAGACACAGGTATCGCTGCATCAATGCTTATGTCACCAAGGCGCCCGTCATTAGTGCTCGAGTTTCGGTCTCAAAATGGAAAACGCCGGCGAACAAAGTGCACGCGCGCGCGTGCATCCTCTGCTGAGCGCCAGAGACAAAAGAGGCAGGCTTTATTGTCTGAATAATTACTTTACATGCCACACTCGCTCTGGAAGCAACCGCAACACACACAGAGGAAAACACAACACGCTCCGGAACCGTCTAAATACACACCAGCAGAGTGGATTACACATCTCTCCCTGGTCGATGGCAAACACCGTCATGCTGCTTTTGCCACCAGGAAACAACATGACAGCAGAGAGGGAGTGTGTGCGTGCGTGTGTGTGTAGGAAGTTTTATCTTTATACTTCCAACTTGCGATGTTCCTTCGTTCACCCCATGTTCAAGTACAGCTTTGACACACACACACACACACACACACTTACAGGCGTGTCTAACACACTTATCTAGGAGACCATGATCCTCAGTAATGCAGCCTCGCGGCGTGTAGGCGACTCCGTCTCCATTGGTGGAGCGTTACCGCCTGAAATAAAACACAATTTCCTTTTGTGTGGCGATAAGTATCTCGCGCACGCATATCTGGTCGGGTAGCTTTGTCAGGTGGACGGCGAATGTGCGTCTGTGTGTGTGTGTGTTTGATGAAACGAGCTCCTGTGCTCAGGTTGGGAGCTGGGTTCCATGTTCAAATGGAGAAGTCGGTTCAGGTTTTTCAGAACACCGAAGCCAGTCGGACGTATCTGAACAACCCAAAGGATTGACTGCACGCGTCTGTCAGGGCGGGAAGGGAAATCAAGTTTCAGCGAGCAAGTTTGATAAAGAACAGGAGCAGCAGCCAATCCCGTGGAGGTGATACGGGCACATGTAAAAGGGAGGGGACCCTAGGGTATAGAGCAGAACACATGGGAGGGATTACATATCCCATCTGGCCTGGAAACACCTTGAGATTCCCCAGGAGGAGCTGGAGGACATGGCTGGGAAGAAGGACGTCTGGACTACTTTGCTTCTTTCACTGCCATCTCCACCTGGATAACTGACAAAGCCGATGCATGGATGGATGCTTCCAAAAGACTGAGATTTGCTGTTCTGTATCTTGCAGGTGCTTTAACTGTTTTAAAAGGGCTGTGGCAACATTTTGTCAAAATTAGAAGCGATGCCAGTCGAAGAAAGACGCCAAGATAAAAGCTCCATACAGATTAAAGAAGCAGTTTGTAGGATTTAGCGATTACAACCACCTCCTCTGTCTTAGCGCGAAGGAGAAACTACGGTGGCAGCTTGAAGTTTGTCCGGTTGGGGCTATTGTAGAAAGGGCGGTTCAACATGACCCATGGTACATGTATAAAAAAAACTCATTCTAAAGGTAACAAAACCATCATGATGTTTTATTTTTAGGTGATTATACACTAATAAAACACTAGTTATGCATATTATATTCAATTTCTGACATTCTGTAAATAGAGCCCTCTGATCTTACACACTGGCCTCATCTTACTGGCCAGTAGGTAAAAAGTTGCTGGTCTGATCGCCTCTGTCGCCGCGGTTCCAGCCATCCACCGAGTGACTGGTGCTGCGTCTGCCAGCCCGAAAAGCCCTTGAGCAAGACACGAAACCCAAATTGCTCTAAGGCCCCAGCACAGTGTGCTCATTAAGGCATGCAAATGCACTGGAAGATGTCTCAAGGGAAGAGGTTCTTATTTAATCAACAGTGCCAAGCAGTTGAAGCACCAAAATTAACTAATAAATTAAATTTTAAAAAAACTTGGCCGGCATGAAAACCTCTCTGGCGCAGCGCTGAGAAGCACTGATCTATAGAAATCCACGCGAAAAGCCAAATTCTAGTAACGGCGTGTAAAAACGCCTAAAGTAATCTGGGATCTTAATCTTGGTTTATGCATGGATCGTGTTTTAACAGTCTTATTCATCTTTTGGCTGATCCTTTTATATCCCCACCAGCCCGACCGGCGAACCCTCTGCAATACCGAGGATATCAGGCCAAATATCTCCAGTCGATCGGGCCTCATTATCTTATCTAATAAATTCATTATCACATAGACTCCGTGGGACCGCAGGCAGATGTTCACCGGCCGCGTTTCCCCGACAAATCCCGGCCACCGCGGCGCAAAATCTTCATCAGCGCGTTATTTTCTGTATTTACATCGTGAGATGGCGTGGTCACATTTCATTATCAGGGACCCGGCTCCGCTTGGCAGAGAGACAGATGCTGCCAACACAGAGACAGCTTTGCAGCGCTAGCCTCCGCTTTCTGCCATGGACATATGTGGGTTGCCGGGGGCTGTGGCTGTCACAGGCTGTAGCTCTTCTCAGAGCCAGCTGATGCGAGCGGATGGGGTCGATGTGATTGGTTGATAAGAACAGAGCCGTTTCGTGCGTGTGTGTAAGGAAGAGAGAGAGAAGAAGAAGAAGAAGATGACAGACAGGCAGGCAGGCAGGCAGAGTGGTTGGTCAAGGGCCGGTGTGTTTTTTTCTCCTTCTTCTTCTTCTTTTTTTTTTTTTTCTGCTGCATCGTCAACATCTGCAAACCGACAGTGGCACCCAACATAACCCACGCCTTCACCGGCTCACTCAAACACACTTAAGAACACATGAGGTTGAACAGGATGAAAGCAGCCATGAGAGAAAACGTGAGGAAGGAATGACGACGAAGAAAAACGAAGGAGGTGGTGTGACTGCACGGCTCAAGAGGAAGAACGGGAGAAGAAAGGCGAAAGGAAGAAAGGGGGTGAGAAGATAAGGTGGCGAGGGAACGGCGGGATGATGGGAAAAAAGGAGCGAGCAAGGGGGGGAGAAGTAAGGGAAGGAGGGAGGGAAGGAGGGAGGGAGGGAGGAGAGGTTAGCTGGATAAGTGGGGCAGTGCTGCAGCGTGACACATCAGCATTCTGAGCACAGCGGCAGAGAGCAGCGCAACGAACGCAGCGGCACCCACAATCTCCCTCTCTCCCTCTCTCTCTCCTACACACACACACACACAATCTCACACACGAGACATGCATTAGACACACACACACACAAGCTTCAAACATGTAGAGCACTGGCAGGGAGGGCGAGCATCAAACACGTTATCTCGTGAAACACACACACACACACAGAAGGAAGCTCCAAGTATCTGGGCGAAAAAGTGCAAATCTCCAGTTCACTCACACGCACGCCGACAGAGAAACACAGCAATAACACGCGGGTGACAAGTGACACTCCTCACTGGAGCGGGAGCACTGCGGAGCTACAGATTCTGGGTGTTCCCTGGAATCTGGCAGCGTCTCAGACTGAACCGGGGTGGGGGGGATGCTGACATGACGAAAGCAGCCTCTTGTTGCTCCGTGACGCTTATTCCACTCTAGCGAAATGCGCTATTCAGGATTCATTAGCTGCGCCGCTCGATCGACATTGATTGGCCGGCTGATTGAATGAACGTCATGCGGGGCATTTTCTTACTCGGTTAGGAAAACAAGAAAAAAGAAAAAGAGCATCCAAAGAGGTAGGCAGTGGACAGTTTGACAAAAAATAAAGAAAAATGATATGATGTGTCGAAAGGATTTGACCTTTTATTACTCAGGTGCTTCTACTGAGTGAATTAACAGGTGAAACAGCAGGTGTGGCCCGCATGGCTCAGTCAGTACAGAAAAAAAAACTTTTCTATACATGCTTTTTTTCAGTCATTAGTCACCAGGGGTTGCTGTTTTGTTTTTTTAACGCTGACATTGTGCAGACCTTAGACTTTAGTCATTTCTATCGTGTTCCTGTGGGATGAAATGAGTAACCCGGTGTGACTAACACCTACTGTAAATATAGGACGCTGCAGAGGATACAAGGATTCATATCAAATGTTTGGTATCTTCAATTCCAGTGTGTGCTGTGATCCAGAGTCTGATATTGAAAATATCATCGTGTGTGTGTGTGTGTGTGTGCCATGATGAATATGTGCCATCAAAACTTTTGCTTTTGTCATGAGAGTTTCCAGAGCGAATGTTCCGACCTCTAACAGGAAGAAAAAAGAAATCGTGGGTCTTTTTCTTACATAAGCATAGCCGTTAGTCATTGCTGTGGCAGAAAACATTGTACTCCCTGGATCTGACCCAGGGACGCTCTCATAAATATATTGAAATTAACCGCAGACACACACACACACACACGTCTACAAACACAGGCTCCTTCGCACAGCATACAAATATCCAGAGCGAACCTTGAACAGAGCGCACAATTGAATTCTCCCATGCAAGGAAGCCTCGACTACTTCCATTAACGGCCGGAGGTAAGACGGTTCAACAAGCGAAAAACTTGTACTTCAGGTGAGTAGATCCAGGTCAGCACAGGCAGTAAGCACATCTCAGAAGCAGACAGGTGGGCTAAAGGCCAATAAACATTCACTTCAGGGCTCCACTTACCGACAAAATATCATACCTGCTAAGAAAGAGCCACATTTCAAAGGAATGGACCAAGTTAAATGATCTGGGGAATCAAAGGGGGGGGGGGTTACCTCTGATTTGACTCCAAATACTGAAGGGTCAGTAAAAGCTAGTGTCCATGCTGCACTTTAGTACTTAAGGAAAAATGTTTGGCAGGCAGCAGAGCCTGCCTTTAATTCACTTTCCCTCACTTAAGGGAGAGAATGTAAACCTCAAATATTGACCACCAACGTCTGGCACGTTCATACAGAACATTCATTAACAAATGAGTGTCATTCTTAATTTCTATTTCAATCTGATTTAACAGTGAGCTGTTCGTTCTCCGCATTGGCAGTTTGAAAAACTCACAGTAAAGTCCGAAACTGCAGTGGAACATTTAGTCCAGAGGTTCAAAGAGGTGGTATACTGCCAGACGGTAATATTAGAGGAATAAAATCAGTAAGCTTTATCAAGGGAAAGGTTACAGATTTGTGAGGCGTGACAGATTAGATTTGAAAAGCTGTTTTAGTCTTTAAAAACAGTCTCTTGCTGTTTTTTGGGGGGGATGTTTGCCCGCCCCGTACTGATGCATCGTCTGTTTCTGTGCACCGTTCAACAACACGTGGAACACCGTATGATATTTCATGTTATGTCATACGTCACACGCAGACTTCTTTTATGATTCAGTGTGTGTCTCTGAGGCGTACTACATCCACACACGTCGGGATGAAAGCAGGGCGAGGGAGAGAGAGAGACAGAGAGAGAGAGAGAAGTATGAAGTATGAATATGATAATGAACCCCTCTTTAACTAGCAGTGTGTAGCATGGTGGAGTCGACTGTACACTACTGTAAATGTGAGCAATAGAGAGCCTCTAGTGGTCAATGGGGGTAACTACGCCGCTCATCACAGACCCCTGTGCTGTCATAACGTGTTAATAATGCATACAGTAGGTTTGAGATGCATTTCCGATGTGGAGCCACTCAACAAACGATATCCTTCGATACAAAACTCTCTTGTCGGGTGCATTAAGTTTGTGCGAGGGCAAGTCCTGCAGTGAGTCCCCGCTGCTGCACCGCACCTGACCCCTGACCTCTGACCTCTCGGCAGAGGGAAGACAGAAGCGAGGACGACTCTTCCATCAGGATGAACAGAATGCTAACACTTTGAGCAAACTGCGTTTGACAGGTGTGCGGTGTAGGAGGCTCATATTGTTATCAGCAGAGGTTCTAACACACGAGATGTTTTACCAGCAAAGATGGGGGGATTCTCCTAATTGTACTCAGGGGGAGGAAAATGGAGCAACCTTTGATCAGAAAACAATAGAGAATGCAGTCTGAAGCAGCGGGCTCTAATTGATAGTCTGTTCAAAAATAGCACATAGCTCTACAATATAAATTAAGAGCTCATGTGCCGATACAGCACAAAGCACGTGTGTGTGATGTGTTATGTCAGTGTAACTGCTTGCGAGAATGACTAAAATTCTCCTTTAAACCAGGCGGATTCATTCGCTCACATTTATGTTATGTTCAAAGAATGACGTGGAGAAACGAAGCTTGCTTGAGCATTAGGAATGTTTAGCACTCTCTGTTCTGGCCTTGGTCACGGACGAGCCTCCGTGACTCGGGCGTGTGTCCATGTGCGAGGCTGGAATCCTCTGACTCTGACTCTTTCTCAGTTTCTATCTGGCACCGCATCCAGCGATTTGTCCAAAACCTAATTATGAAATTTTCAGGGTAAGGTTTTGGTAAGCATGGTTGATTTTTTTTCTTTTTTTTGCACGCTTCACGTGCAGTTTCCGTACAGGGCAGCTGCCCAACCGGTCTCTCTACAGTCGTTGCAGAGGTACCGGGGAAGTGACAGACGTTAATGTTCCCTGCGCAGATTTTCTCGGTCAATCCACGGTGTCCAACTGGCGACCTTCCCAGCACAAGGCCACTTTGGTGCCACTGCCACCCATGGAAAGAGGGTTCTTTCAGTAAAGATAAGCTTGGAGGAGATGTAGAGGCTTCGTTCTACTGGCTGTAACATCTACAAAAACGGGGAGAGGAGCACCGAGAGAGAGCCGTATAAAGGGGAAGGCTGAGAGAGTCTAAATCTACTTTATCCTGCAGTATTAAAGGTACAGTGTGTGTGTGTAGAGAGAGAGAGAAAGAGCGTGTGTGTGTGTGTGTGTGTGTGTGTGTGTGAAGTCAGAGAGAAGATGACCTAGTTAGTTGTGTTCTCAGACTCTTTAGAACTGTAACACCCACAGCACTTCTGCCTCAATTTAGACTTTATTAACAATAACACACTCTTTGGTCTCACACACACACATATATATGCACGCACACAATTATTTTAACCTGAAAGTACAGCAGAGATATGGAAAGTGTTAAGCTTATGACTACCTGTGCATGCAAATGCATTATGTAGCACAGACATGACCCCAGCCGTGCGATCAAACAGCCGAGTCTTCAAAGGGGGCAGGACAGTAGAAACACCATCAAACGGTCAACCGCGAGGCCGGAACGACCCAACATGAGCCCGAATCAAAGAGGACAGATTCGGCCCGTCGCTGTGCCGTTGCCTACGCCTGAACCGCGTTAGGAATGTCAGGTGAGCCTTTTTACACGAGTGTGTGAAATTGAATTTGCACACTTACGAAGGGGGCGTGCGACACAAAGACAAAGGGAGGTTTGCCCTCCTTCAAACTGCAGTGCAGGAAGTAGCAGCACTTACCTGAGGAAACGAAGAAAACACAAGGATACATCCTCGCCAATGCCTTTTAACAGAGACTAGTGCAGAATTAGCGCGCGCTGTGGGGCTCTCACCCCACTTTCTGACAGGAGATGATGCGATATGTTGCACAAGCTTGATCACTCGACTCGAAAACTAAGTAAGCAGCCGGCTTCTTGACAGGCGAGCATGTTCGACTACTGTGATACAACCCAGAATATATTTCTGGCAGACGCAGCCACTTTGATTAGTGAACATGACACATTTCTTCATACAACTTCCAGATGAATAAAACATATTATTGCATGATCTGTGGCTGCCTTTATTGTCGTACTTTTGTGCTTCTTTGTTTCTTGTTTTGTAGGGCAGTGGAGCATTTTCCACCGTCGTTTCGTTTCTGCTCACATGAGTGCCAGATGGACGAGGTTTTGCAGTGCTTGATGCCAAATCACCTTGTGAAATCCCGAGGAACGCAGTTCATGCAGTCCAACTGGAAATCGAGAGTTTTGATTAAGCTTTCAACCCCGTTCTTGCAGCACTGCAGCTCAACAAAGGCATTTCCTGCAAGACTGTTTGACCCCATTCTGCCAAACACACGACACATTAGATCTGGACGTGTTTCAATGCAAACGATATGAACGAATGTCTGGATATCGCCACGATTCACAGAGACCGAACCACCAGCAGTTCTCGGGTATGTTCTATGACGAGGGCATAACTAATAAAGGCAGACCTACATTTCCCTCCTCCTTCATTCTCACCCATCCCGACTGCCCCCTCCTCATTTACCTCCCACCTTCCCTGCCATCATCCCCCCAGCTCTTGCCTCTTCCCCATCATCCAGCCCCCAAGAGGGAGAGGCAGATGGCGGTCAGGTAAAATAAGGTGAGGAGAGGAAGACGGGGGTGGGGGTGGAAGGATGGAGGACCAGATGAGGAAAGGTGGTTACAAATGTTGAGGGAGGCTGATTAATGGAGGAGATACGACGGAGGAGGAGGGCGGGGAAAGGGAGCGAGGAAGCGGTTGAGCAAAGAGAGGAGATGATCAAATGATGGGGGTAAGATGGTGGCAGGGGTAGCTGGAAGGAGAAGCAGCAGGGAAGGGGGAGGGGATGCCAGTGCAAAAAAAAAAAAAAAAAAGGAGCTACATACGGAGCGATGGAGTAAAAACTGGGACGTGTACCTCGTGTTTGATGTTTCATTATGGGTATTCTATGCACATTCTTTATGTGGGAATAAATACACATATTCCCAGAGCAGGAATTGTAATAGTTACACTAAATAATCCCAATGCATGTGTCATCTACACACACATGCAAACACGGGGCCGGATCTACTCATGCATGTGCACATGAGCACCAGCCTACTTATGCATTCATTGGCATGTCTTCCCGTGCGAGATACACACACCCTCACACACTTTAGATCAAGGAGAATGATGAGACAAGATGTAACATGACAATTTATGGCATGAGCGCACACACACACCGCCACATGCACATGTGCAGTGTACTGCAAAGACCTGCTTTCCACGTTCTGTGTGTGTGTGTGTTGTTTCTTTCCCCTGAATGGGTGATCTCTGATATTACGTTGATCTATCACGATTTAGCCTTTGATTTAGTATCTATCGATGCTACTGCTTGTTCAAATAAAATATAATTGTGTTGCTATGAGTTTTTTTTCTTAGGTTGCTTCTTTTTAAACTGTAAAAATAATCTCAAAAACTGAATTCGGAGAAGCTACGATTGTGAGGAAAGATGACACATGCTAATTATAAAGACACAATAAAGCACAGGTCCTCTCCAGCAGTCATGCACCTTATTATTCCCCGTATAAGATGTCACTCCCAGCTGACTGAGACGAAGTTCAAAGAGTGTCAAAAACTCCAGATCCTGACACGGATGTATGTGCACCGCAGGACGATGTTTGAATAAATCAAACGCCACTGGAGAAGAAGCACGGCCCCGAGCATGCCTACATTCCTGATGACTAATTAAATCCATTTTTGAAATATATTACAGCACTTTTTGATGCAAGGTTTTAATCCGAAGCTCCTGCGTGCATGCTGTTCTCCACGTTTGTGATATTTTATTAATCACCGCGCAGAGGAGGCCTCTTTATCTCGGCTCTTTAGTAACGTATCGCACGTATGGTTTATGTGTTAACAGCGTTGCTTTGCCTCGCTCGTATCGGTCCGCAGGGTTGGCCGGGGACTGCCAGCCCGGCTGCTTTGTCAATACAGAACACCTATCGATTACACTCCCATCGATTTCCGCGTCATTGGGAATAAGCGTAGGCAGGTTGCTCGGTGATGTGCCTGACAATACAACAAGACTTGAACATCTGTCATTTACTAATCTGTTACTCGGCTTGTCCCGCCTGACTCGCTGTAATCTCCCAACAGTGCAATCATCGCAGAAGTGATACATGCAAATGCAAGCATTTGCACTTGCATTTGGCGTGCACGTGTTGCCTCGCGTCGACGTGGAAATGACTCACGGCGGGGAGATAATACGAGGTGTGAGAGAAGGGGGGGGGGGAGTGTGAAGACCACCCGACGCAGCACATGCTGAATCCTCAAAACCTCATTTCACCCAATATCAACGTTACACCATCTATAATCCACTCAACAATCACTCAGTGAGTAAAGCTCTGACCCCCAGAGGCAGCTTCAGTGCGAGTGTGTGTGTGTGTTTCTGTGAGGCTGTAGCTATAAACAGGCTGTTATTTGATGGGCGCTCTCACAGAGTTGTGAAAGTCTCTAAACTTAATCAAAGACTCCAACTTTAATTCCACTGAAACAATAAAAAAATATATATCATCCCTGTAGTTTCACACACACACACTCCTCGCCACGTCAAAGCAGAAGAGAATCAAATCGATTCAAAAACACAAATGTCACACACCGTGCTGAGCTTTTCCTGCTTCACAGTACAGTACCATTACCGTCCACCTACAGTAATACTGTAAGTAATGCTGCGGCCAGCCAGGAGTTAAAAGCTCATTTGGTGAAAGAGACAAAAAGTGGAGCGAGCCAACGCGGCGATCGATTGGGCTAATGCGATTTAATAAGAAGCTCTCTTTACTCCTGCGACGCTGGTGAGCCTTGATAGATATCTTATGCTGCTGCTTCGGCAATTTCATTTGGAACACATTCAGGGTCTTGCGGAGGCTTTAACAACACTTACAGCGGGGGAGACCGTGAGGGGAGAGACCGACAGACACTGGAATGACAGAGAGAGGGCGAGGGAGAGAGCGACAGGCGGCTACTGATAAAAGGAAAAGGTGGCCAGACGGCCACTATGCAACCTGTTTTCCTTTTGTTCTTGGGTCTGTGTTAGTTCATAATATGACGTGCCAATGTGAATGGGATGACAGCTCATGAAAAGAGGGACTAATGTATCTGTAGAATGGAGGCAACCCAGGAGCTAATCATTAGATATCAGCCACCTAACATGGTATCCAGCAGCCTAATCCCAGATAAGAGTTATTCACAAACTACTATCGCTGGTAGTGAATCCAGAAAGCTCCTGCGCCTGGTCAAGAAGTACCCATGTAACCTCCTCCCACCTTCTATAGTCTTCATGCTAAGCTACGCTAATCGCATGGCGCTTCTATGCTCATATTTATCATTATCGTCTAACTTTTTGGTAAGTGGATTTCCAAAAATGTCAAACTGTTACTTTACTTCCACAATTATCTGTGAAATTATTGTGACGGGAAGTTATTTATTTATTTTTTTTTGAAAATGAAAGCGAAACCGTTTTAAAGATCTAGTCACAGTGGATTTGAGTATAATACACGAGCCGATATCACAATCACAACCCGGGATGTACACAGGAATACAAAAAATAATCTACAGACGGTGCTTGAGACTTGGATTTTACACGCACGGTGACATGCACAAACACACAGAGCTCGAAATGAGCGACTCCGTGGGGTAATTAACTTATAATAAAGATAAACGAGGGATGTGGGGACGCTAGGGGGAGAGAGACAGAGAGAGAGAGAGGATGGAAGGATTGATGCACTGAGAGACTGTTAAACTGTCATGCGTTTTACACGGGGTAATGAAATCTCCCCATTGTCCCATTCTGCGAGGGGGAAATGGAAAGCAGCGGCGGCTCCATTCGTGTGTGTGTGTGTGTGTTGGGGGGGGGGGGCACACAGACACATGTGTTAAAACACATGTGTCTTCGCCTCTGCGCATGGGCGTGTGCGTGTCTGTCGGCGCACGTCGGTGTCAGACGGGGAGACTGCGTGTGGGCATGTGTAACACATGTGCCAATGAATGTAAATCTGCTGTGTGCATGAGCGTGTGTGTGTGTGTGTGTGTGTGTGTGTGCGCGTGCGCGCGTTTGTCTGCAGTGAATTATTCAATAGTGGAGATATTGCGATAATGGCAGAGTCAGCAGAAAAACTGCAGGGCCTCTGTCTGCTGAGAGCTGTGAGAGTGTGTATGGGTGTGTGTGAGTGTGTAGAGAGAGGGATACAGTACAGGGGAGATGGGGGCAACAACGGGGCGGAGGTAGAAATGATGGGGGTATGAAAAATGAGAAACAGACAAAGATAGACGGTGAGAGGCCAAAGGTAACCTCAGTATCACTCATAGTCCATATCTGTATCACTTCCACGTGACTTAAAGATTGTTATTAGGCTAAATCCACAACATTTAGGCCAACATTCATGCACCGATTGAATTTTTGCGCTGCTCAGGAGTTCACTACCTTGCAAAATGACCTGCCAGGCACAGCTGGGATGCCATAAAAGTTTACACATTTCCTCAGTCCCCTTAAATCCAAATCCCCAATTAGGACACCTTTAAAAAAAAATCTCGTCCACAAAAGATCGGCAACTATCCTCCACAGGAAAATGCAGCACATCTTTCCGACGTGTTGCGAAAAGAGCCGAGTAGACACACTGTTGTATACAGTACAGTAACAGTGAAACACGCCGACAATATGATAATCTTTCAAACAACAACTTTACTTTTTTTTTTTTTTTTTTTTTTGCAGTTTCTGGTAGTGAAGAAAGAAAAATGGGTGCAGGAACACTGCAGCAGCAGCAGCAGCAGCTCTGCGAGCAGGTAGGGCAATATGGAGATTCTTGCAATAGCTGTGTGTGTGTGTGTGTTTGTGTGTGTGAATGGGAGTGCAGAGAGGAAAACTGAGAAATTAGGGCAGAGAGAAAAAGGGGGTGATATAAAAAGAAAAGTGGGGGGGGGGGAAACAGAAGGTAAACAGAGACATAAACATACTGACAAAGAGGAGGAGAGCAGGACCGATAATGGGGGGGTGGGGGGGTGGTGAGAGACAAATGAAGCTGAAAATATGTATCAAGCTGTTCCGACATCAGACAGAAGGGACATCAACAATTAAAAACAAGAGATGCATAACAGGTACTGTGTGATTCGATAACGCCGCTGAGCGTTCTCGTCTTTATTTTTGCCTGTTTGTGGCGATCTGGCGTTTCGTGCCAATGAAGCACTTTTACTTTGCAAGAGAGACACAGACCAGCAGACAGGCAGAGGTGTGTCTCCAGCTGTGGTTTTAATGGTGTGTGTGAGCAGAGCAGATGGAGTCGTTAGCTCCCTGGGCCATCGGCCCAGTCTATCGCTCAACCATACATCATCGCTGACGCACACCCCAAACTCACCTCGGTATCACATCTGGATTTACCCCGCCTTACGTTAACTTGCGAAAATGCAAGCCAGTGTTACTTCACCTGCTGTGATGTCAGTTTTATTACCTGCGCTATGTCCTGGCCTAATGTCGGGCCATTCAAAATCTTTGGTGGACAGTCAGGTCGTGGAAAACACTGTGAGACATCAGAGATCTGGAGCTTTGGTCACCAACGGCGAATTCTGCCACTGGCGGAAAAACTTACGACCAAATTTTCACTATGGGAAATTTTGAGAGCACATTTTTAAATAATCAATCTCTATTTTCTTTCCCTTCTCCAATTGATCTTACACAGTCCAACACAGATTGCAACCAAGATTTTATTAGATCTATCTCACGCAGGGTGATATCCAATAAACATAGACCACCGTGTACAGCTAAAGGCACGTCAAGATGCTCTGAACTTCCATGCAGGCAGATGACAGGTGTAGAAAGAACCTGACACCAAATGCTAATGTTCATTTACTATATTGCACTCTGCCCAATAATTCACATAATTAGAGAAAATGAATTAAATACTGTGTGTCATAGCAAAGATCTCAGAATGCCAAACAGCTCATAAACGACTGTGTAATTATCACACTGACACACGCGGCATGTCGAGGCTGACTGAGCTAGTTCAGCAAAGCTTTTGTGAAGTTGGGCCCTTTCATCTGTTTCAATGCATCGCATTTGAGGCTGGTTAACATCCGCTCAGGCAGCGACAGCAGCCCGTTCAATTTTTCCCCCAAAATATGCAAACGCCCTTGTGTGAACGCATCAAGAAACAGGTCAGTGACCCAAAAGCCTGAAAATTATATTCCCCAAACCACGATTACTCACTAGCATTACCGCGCCACACTCATCGCATGACCAACCTCCAGTGAGTTACCACAAGTTGCATCACAGCCAGCCTGGCATTGGTGACACAGGCCTACGTTAGCGGTAGTCAGCAAATGCAAGCACATCGTCAGAGCGGCAGCGCTTTTGTTCACTGCCTGGTACGCCATACGAAAATAAATAAATAAAGAAAGAAAGAATAAATCATCATAAATCAAAAGAGCATATTGGCGGGGCCATTCAGAGCAGTTTAATGGTTCCAAAGCCACTGACTGAGGACCCATTTTAGCTATAGAGCAAAACAGCCAGGGGGCAGGGAGAGAGGGGGGAGGTAGGGAGGTAGGGAGAGAGAGTAAAAGAATAGAAAATGACAGAAATGCAGCCAGAGAAATAAAGAGGGAGGGAGGGGGAGCAAGTGAGCGAGGGAGAGAGGTGAGTAAAGCTCCTTTGTTTCCCTCAGAAACCCATGAGGGAGGTATCTGAAAAAAAAGAGAGAGAGAGACACACAGAGAGAGAGAGAGAGAGAGAGAGAGAGAGAGAGAGAGAGAGAGAGAGACTGCACTTTACACTGCACTGCGCCATGCTCCTTCCTCACATTATGAGTCTTTCTCCAACCTCTTTCAAGTCTCTTTTTCACATGAGCATACACACCCAGATGCTCACAAGCACACACACACACACACACACACATACATGCATACAGGCTCGCTTAGTAGTGAGTCATAGAGATAGATAGCCCCCTAACCATCCCTACAGTGGGACTGGCAGAATCAATTATGGATAGATTTCAAAGGGAAGAGTGCATATGTCTATGAATTATAGACTCGCAGCCACACACCGCACACATCACACCGGAGCGGCGGAGCAAAGCGCAGCACATGTTGGAGGAGGCCAGCGCGGCATCGCGCTAAAACAGATCAACAACGCGATGCGGTATGGATGCGGTGTGCACGGCCGCTCCTGTGCGAACTCATAAAGGGAGGCGCGCGGATGAAAATGATCCTGGATTTACGCTCACGTGCATGCATGAATGCAAATGCAGGCTGTGTGTCAGATCCTGATGCACTGTGATATAATGTGGGGGGGTTGGGGGGGGGGGGGGGCTGCAGCTGGTCAAAGCATGTGGTGATGCGCGCTGGCAGGTCTCACAGGAGCAAGAGACAACCTGTCTGTCTTCTCAGTGTCGCTCTTTTGTATGCACATTTGTTCTCTTCCCATTCATTGTCGTAAGTCCATGTAAAATCTCAGTAACGGGATCAATTCCACTTTCTGCAGTATGCTGCAGAGCTTCTCTAGCGTAAACTACAATCTTCCTTCACAGCAAAAGATGGCATTTTTCCCCCTGATTGGCTGGCAGGCAAACTCTCTCACGCAGACAAAATGGGCGCAGCCAACTTATCCTGCACAACATTAAAAGCTGAATAAATAAAGAGGAGGGCTCATCCCATCCACCCACCCTCCTCCTCCTCCTCCTCCTCTTCTTCGAAATTGGCTGCAGTCGTAATGTAGCACACCATCTCATCCCAACTCGGCCCCGGCCAAGTAAACCAGACACTGGCACAGCTGTACAGAGTAAAAGATATGATAGTAAATTATACAACAGTTAGTTTCAGTTCCAGCAATCTGATTGGTCACAGAGACCTTCCAAGTGTGCCGACGACTCCTGTAATACTAGCTGCATTTCTCTGGTTGCTATGACAACCCTTCTGGTAAGTGCAGCTAGTTTGCGACCCTTTTTTAATATTAAATTTTGTCATGCATGCAAACTCTTTCGGAGCTACTCAATGAGCGCGCAGACGACGGCTGCATAAAAGTTTCTTTCTTAGCGTGCGTCACCATCGCCGTAGACGTCCTCCTGGGTGTTTTTTTACTTCGGTGTGTTTTCTTTATCCGTTCAGCACAGCCGAGCGTTGGCCTGGTTTGGCACGTCTCATTGCAGTAAACCCATATTCCACCTCTCACAACAGCTCTGCCCCGTGCGTCTCGGCGGCAAATGCCCCAGTTTTTTCGGCTCAGGTTGGTCCCATTTGTCTCCACGCAAGGACGAATGATTAGAATCATCTCACTGGGATCGAGGCTCGCGCCTCACAGACTGGGCAGCGGGGTTCAATCAAAGGGAAACGTCTCCCAAAAAAAAAATCTGCAGACGAATCATTTAAAACAAAGCTGGAAAAGTTTTTTTTCAAAGTGCTGAATTACCAAATTCAACATTATAAATAAAACTCACACTCTCTGTTTGTTGCAAACAGAGAAGGGAGAGGAGGAGAGACACAGAGAGTAACAGGAGGAAAAGGGAGACAGAAAGAGGGGATCTGCCGGTTGACAGTATATTTATTTGATAGCGGCGAGGGCGGACATGTCAACGCTGTAAACGTGATGAATGGTGAGGGGAGACAGAGGAGGGAGAAGGGAAGGGTTGGCGGTGGGGGGGGGTCTGACCTTTGCTTGATAAATCACTACAAACTTACTTTCGCATTTTGATCCAATTTTTTTTGATATCGTTTTCATCTTGAAATTTAAACTCTCCCTGCAGGCCCACTGCTGGACACCATGTGACTCGTTTCCAGGTCCTTATTTTTACTGTTTTGCCCACAGTACATGCCGTGAAGGGTCGGTGTATTGCACTTGTTAGAGACGTTCTCTCATATTGCTTACATCCCAGCGTTTTATTCAGCACTCGTGTAAACGGCGTCATGGGGACTGGCATTGAGAGGGAAAAGAGTGCTCCACGTCCAGTCAGTGATTCATGGCTTTTAACTAGAGAGCAAATGAACATCTATGTACTGAGGCAGCTCAGCGTGACAGCAGAATGCCACTCATAACCTGATAATAGGAAATATCGTAGACAAGTCTCACAGTCTCGCTTTGCGCTGCATGTGAATCGTCTGCAAAGTATACTGACTGCGTTTCCTTCAAACTGAAACTCTGGAAATTTTCATTCAATATTTAGTTTCCTTTTTTCATTGGATGATTTTACAGCACTTCTACTAATGACCCTAAAGATTGGATTCTATATTACCAATCCAACCTGTCCAGCCTTTACATTGTGTTATTACGCTGGCATCATACAGTATATCTACTCTAATGTAGAGTTCATCAGTGCAGGCCAAATCAAATCTGAAGCGCCTCCAACTGGACAAGTGCAGACAGAACATCTGCTGCTAAGTATTTTTGACCCTCTAGATTTTAATTAAGAAATCAATAAACCTCCTATCTAACGTTATCTAATCTGAGCCCGTGCTGCACCTTCCCCTGTCCTCGATGTGAGGTGACACGACTCCTCTTCACCTGTGGGTGCCGTCGAACAGGTTAAGCAACAGGAAATCAAAATCCCCTCCGCGTCTCATCTGATCAGCTTCCAGTGAGCCCTTTATCTCTTCTTTAATTCCTCTTCTCGTCTTGTCAGTGAGCAACAGTAACAGCCATGTATGTCACTGCATCCACTCTTCATATTGTTAACCCGCTTCTCATTTCATTCTGTCTGACACTTTTTTTTTCTTTTACATTTAATGACTTTGATCTCCATCGCCTCGCAGCACAGTGACGTAGAAGTCTGCAACCTCCGTCCTCTCACCCTCTGTCCGTTTCTTTCTCCTCTCCGTCTTCTCTATTTTAGGTTCTGGCTCCTTTTAATCGTTCCCATGTCTCTTTCTCACTCCTGCTGGTCGAAATTGATGAAAGTGTTCACATTGTTATTCCCTAGACTCAACAACAATCACACCTTAACACACACACACACACACACACATTTCTTCGTCTTACTGTTGCCTTCACACCCCTGCTGACATTGTGGCCAGCAGTGTTTCTCTCAGTGAATCCATTAGCACCCACAGCAGCAATGCCATCACACACACACACACACACACACACACACACACCCAGGCAGAAACGAACAAACAGGCCACACAACCAGACGTTTAATACCGGACGAAAACAAACGCTCAAGGACAGACGGCGCCCACATTTCACAGCCAGCGTCCAAACAGCACCCGTTAACACTTGCCCACAGGTAGTGTTGACCTCCCGGTCTGGCACCTGAAGGAGCAAGCTACAACTAAATTAGCAGAGCACGTAACACAGTGCTAGTAAAGCAAATAGCATAATGCTAACAACAGGCTAAAAACACAAAATGTATCGAATCGATCGAATCCAATTTCATGGGAAATGATGATGAGTGATTTAGCTGACCCACAAGCTATTCGAACAAGCTCTCAACTGCTAGACCAAAAGAAGAAGAAAAAGTCATAGTAGTAGTTTTTGTTTCAACTGTTATCCATCCACAAAATGTGGCAGTCAGCCTGGTTTGCCCTTGTGTTTAACTATAAAAGACATGTTGATAACTCAGATTTACGGGTCCTGACCACACACTCACCCAGACTGGTTTACATAAATGAAATGCTGAAACTTGACAAAGCATGTAGCCCACAGGGTTTAACTGTCAGGCCAAGGCAAAACTGAACACTGCAAGTCAAATTACATATTAAATAAATATTGTTGTTTGTTCCTTGGCCAGAAATGCCTGTCCTCATTGGCTTAAAAGATCCCCGTGGCTTCATGGCCTTTAGAGCCCAGAGCTGACTCAGCTCCCAAGACGGTCTTTGGCCATCATTGTTCCAGCCTGCCATGATTAGCCATTAGGCTCCTGCGTCGTGACATGCCATTGAGGCCCTGCCTGCCCTGCTCTAATTTTAAAGTGGGATGAAAAAGAAGAGCAAGATGCGAAGAAAAGGATGGAAAAAAAAGAGGGATTAGCGAGGAGAGGAAGCACTTCCCCTTCCCATCTCTCTCAGGTCTCCGACTAACACTTGTCCAAACATAAAGCATTTTATCCTCCACTATGCCCTTCCTTAATATCTCACACTTCAAAATGCTCAAGTCCTCTCAGTGTGTGTGTGTGTGTGTGGAACCCATGCCAGTTTCTTTGACTTTCTCTCTTTCTTCCTCTCCCTCCCTCTGTCTCTACGGAGTTAGAGGACTTAGCGGGCTTTCAGAGAGCTGTTGATTTAGCATGTGTGTTAATGCAGGAGACCAGGAGGGGAGGAGTGCTGACTCCAATACACTTTAAATCCACCACATGCCAATAGATAGGATGACACCTGGACCTCTAGCTGGGACGCTCGGGTGAATAAATTAAGCAACCCTCATCTCTACATCGATCTAAATGAACCTGCAGTGAGTTTGCGTGTATGCGCGTGTATGTGCGCATGCTAATGTGTGTAGTGAAGGGCAATGAAGTGTGCACAAGGGTCGGACTGTAGATGCGGGAGGCTGTAGATGTCTCTATTGGGGATGGCGCGTTATGAAGGTGTGTATTGTACCTGTGTGTGTGTGCCTTTGTGTGTGCACATGCATCCTTTATGTCCAGCCCACTTTTTCCTCACATTGATTGTTAGGTTAGAAGGGCTCAATAGAGGTATGGCAGCTGTGATAGCATCTTTAAGGCAATTAGCCTCGGGCAGAGGGGGACATATGCATACACACACATCCATCCTTTTCCCCTCCAGCTTCAGGTTAACATATGCTTTAAAGGGAGTCACATGATCCTTCTCTCTAAAACATGCATAAGTTCAAGATTTAAGGGGCTCACTTACATAATATGGCAAAAATGCACACACACAACTATGTTCCCATTAGTGTAGAATCACCTGAAAATAAGAGTTGTTATGTTTTTACCTTAGAATGAGGCTCTCGTTCCCTCTTCCATCGAGTCCAGCATGTTGAGCTGTCATGTTTCTACAGTAGCCCAGAAGAGACGAGCTAAATATTGGATTATGGGACTAGGTAGGTACCTTTCATGTTTTTTGCAGCCACCATATCTTCTCTTTCATGCTTGGAACAGGATGGTGAGTGGACAGAGTTGTGGTCTAATCCCCAATTAGCCCACATTAGATTCTCTGTGTTTCAAGTGCAAATATCAGCGAACGTGAGGAGAAACTTTTGTTAGGTTCATTTAAAGAATTATGAAAGTTCCAACGATGCTGGATCAAACACCTCCCATAATAGAGCTCTAGCTTTTTTTTTTCTTTTAGACACTCCCCATTTGGTAAATGCCCATTTCTATTAAACTCAAAAAACATTAAATCAGCGCGACGTTTATTTTCCTTCGCCAAATGAAAACACTAAAATGTTAATATCACTATTCATCCTGTGATGCAGCAACCAGGAGAAGGAGGCAAGCACACGGTTGGCGGGAACCACAGCAGCCAGCGTGGACAGATGCGAGTACCATGGACAGCTCCACTGCCTCTGACACCCTCAGCAGCACGGGAGCTGTCCGTGGTACTCACCCGTGTCCACGCTGCCTGCTGACGCCCACGGGATCAGCACCACGGAGAGCTCCACGGCTTGTGGTCCCTGACAGAGGGAGTTTGAATGGGCGTTCAGATGTTTGAATATGAATTTACTTTACCTTTGTTATGATTGGATAATTTACTCTATATTCATCTTGGAAACACAAGACTTGGGTGTTATTTTAAACCTGCATAATAGGCCTTAAAATGTCATTAGAGAGTCTAACAGTGTTTAAAGGACGAAAGAAGACAAATGTCTCCCTTTTACGTTCATGGCCACATTCACAAAGTGTAGCATTTGTATTTGTTTCCTTAACCCTGAAAGTAAATATGAGGTTTTGAATATGATAAATGATTAACACATCACAATATATAAAAAAGGTGAGTTATTCTGTGTGTGTGTGTGTTTAGGTCCATTTAAATTTATGTATTTTGTTGATTTTTCCGTATTTTTGGGATAGGATAGCACTTTCATCACATCCTCAGGTGGCTATCCTATTGTATAAGTTGATGCACATAGAGTGACAGCGGATACCATCAGTGACCTCTCACCCAATAAATGGTATCCACAAGCACTACAAATAATGTCTAAGGACGTTCTTGAATCTTGTTTTAAAATTAGGCACTGAATAGAGAATCTTTTGGAGAGAAGGTGAGTCTGCTCGTGCCAAAAATACAGAAACATTGGCATAAGTGTCAAAGGAATAACGCTTTTCCAGTTTATTTTCCCACTACACCGTGTATGTAAATACAGCCCTTGGACTCACCTCGGCAGCTCTTGAAAACGCTTGCGAACTGTCTGGCAGATGTTAAAGCCGTGACCTCTGAACTGAATGTGAAAGGCGAGCTTTGGAAGATAACATGTTTGAAAATGTCATCTGTCACCTCGGCTCCCCTGGGGCGCTTTTTTTTTTTTTTTTCCTGACAGAGCTGTTGTTTGTTGGCCTGAAAAAGCAGCAGTCCACCTAAAAAGGACAGCTCCGCTCCTCTCTGTAATCGTGTCGTTTTCGCGCGACAGAGATTGAAGTTGTGCGTATCATCCTATTCAGTGCATTTAGCTCACTTTTCCTCTCGAGCACAATGAGCCTAAACACGGCGCTAAAAATAGAAACCACCTCCAAAATGGCACCGAAAACTGTCTGAGATTCGCAATCGCTTTGTGAGTAAGACAAAGAGACAAACACACGAAGAAGAAGAAAAGGAGGGAATGGCATGAACTGAGTACCTGGATGAAGAGAAAGAGGAAAACCGAATCGTGATGAGCCGTACATGTTTCTACAGAAAGACGCACACTCATGCACAAAACAACCTAAGGATCATGCAGTCATAAGTCACAAGTGTGTGTCTGATCTTGAGTGCCAAAAAAAGACACTCAAGAAGAAGTTTGACGTGGTGTGTGTGTGTATGTGTGTGTGTGTGTGTGTGTCTGAAAGTCTTTGATCTTCTTCTGTCTTCTTTGATTTAACAGTAAAAACCTTGTTCATTCTCCACGCTGTTCTGTGTGCCTCTGTGCGATGACGTAACTCAACCTACATTTGCTTCCTTCCTACAGTATGTGCATCTGTATTTGTGTGTGTGTGTGTGTGTGTGTTTTGCAGCCTCCGAGACATACTATTTAATGTGTCATTGGGATGACTCAAACGGATGTACTGTACTTGTATGTGTGTATGCGTCATTTCCTCTCTATCTTTTTCTTCTGTGTGTGATAAAAATCTACACTGTGGTGCACAGTGCAGTGCAGTCATGCTTGGGTGTGTGTGTGTGTGTGTGTGTCCTAAGGTGAGTCCACAGGCTGGTACTGACCTGCTGACTAAATAACCACACGTCTCAGGACCTGCTTACTCATATTCCATATTATGAACTAGAGAATACACACTCGCAGCTCCTTCATTTTCTCTCTTTCTCTCTGTATTCTTTCATTACAGTCTATATATTCTACTAAAAATCAACACCCATATCTGCAGCTCTGTTTATTCTGTCAGCATTTTGTTTTAGCTTGCTTGTACAGCTCCCACAATATAAAACTGTGACCACGGCCCCCCCACACGAGTGGATATAGGCCACCTGCCTGATATTTTTCGAAGGATTTGGTGGAACAAACCGGGGATGAAATATAGCCTTGCAACTGCAGGTTTAATTAAGATTATTCCAGTTGGTGGCTCGTGTTGTTCTGTTTCTAGATGATATGAATGTCAATTTGGGAGACAGGGTCTCACTTTAGCCATAAAACCTTAAAATAAAATGAATCCTGGGCCTTTCCATGACACTGTGGGGACTTTAAAAAAGTGTGGTCAGATTCAAACCAGCAGAGGCGCAGGACATCGTGATTTTAGTCCCTGTTGGATCGTGCATGACAAACGTTTGTATGTTGGAAAGCTCCTGCCAGAGCTGAATGAGAGATCTTATAACAAGTTGAGTCGTTGTGACAAGTAAACTGAACTTCAAGAGTAATAAGAGCCCCTTCTATGGAAATACACGAGTACATCATGTCCCCGACACTAAGGTACAAAGGACTTGATACTTATATAAATACATTAATGTAAGAAACTTGTTAGAAATGATGGTATTTTCTTCTTAAGTTACTCCGAATGTAACATAAAATCCCACAATGAGTGTAAAGTAAGTAAATGAAGAGAATAAGTTCAGTTTAATGCCTGACTCTGACTGCAGCCAGAGGGTAAACTGGGTACATCCTTGACAGCTAGTGGAGATGTGATGCTGATTCAGGCTGCAGTAAAAACTCTGTATAAATCCTATAGGGCAACATTAAAAATACACAAGGCACAAAGTTACACAATACATGCATGCGCTCGTTTTTTTTTTTTTTTTCTCCTCCTGCTATTGTGGCAGCGGCTGACAAATTTGGCTCCTTGCCTAGCGGGGCGCTACTTTAATCTTCCTCCAGCAAAAACAGTATATCATTTCTGTCCCTAAATGACTTCCCTGCTTTCATGTCTGCCGCCCTCACTGTGCTACCTGTTTTGGCTACTCTCCCTTTTTTTTCAAACCTCTTTAACTAGATTCATCTCTGCCCCTCTCTCTCTCTCTCTCTCTCTCTCTCTCTTTCTCTCTCTCTCTCTCTGAGTGACAAAACTGGCTGCCCAGTAACCAGGGGAAACGCTGCATGATGTCACACGCCCTCACACAGGCTTAGTCAGAGAAAGCAGCAACCTAAATCCTCACACACACACACACACACACACACAGTGAAAAAGAGTGAGAGAGATTAGGGACCTCAAGTATTCACATTTCCTTTCATTCACCCATTCACACACTGACTGACGCGCGCGCACACACACACGTACGCACACACTTTGCGCTCCTTGAAGTAATTGTATTTGGAACGACGAGTCAGCAGAATAGTCTAAGCTGGCATGCGGGGTTATGTGGAGGCTGACGCGCACACACACACACGCAGATACACACTCACAGGCCAGCACTGCGGCTTCTTTTGCCATCTTACTCACTTTCTCTGACTAACTCTCACACCGAGTGCAGACAGAGAGAGGTGCGGTCATCTCTCCGTCCTTTCTTTCTCCCGTACCCCCCAGGAGAGAGCAAAGAGCGGTCTAATCGTCAGACGGGACCGTCGTTTGTTTCAAACCGAGAGATGATGATGGTGGAGGGAGGGTAACCCAGTTTTTTTTATTATCAAAGCGGAGGGTTGTATTGTATTTTTGAGCTGTAAAACTCTCATTATAGCTGATTTATTCAAGCGTGCAAACACAGAGAATGAAGAAAACCCTCACGCGGATCTTCAGCCCTTTTAGCTTTGTAGCTGTTTACCATGTTGGTGGATTTGCCTGCGTAATGGCTGTAATTTACAGATGAAATGTTTGACACTTTCCTCTCACTCAAACGGGAAGCGGTATTATCCCAGCGTGCACGACTTCTTTTTTTTTTTTTTTAAACTGTTTATTTAGTGATTTTAGTGTATATATATACATTTGTAAATGACAGGAACAGGAACATTACATAAAAAAAAAAAAAAAAAAAAAAAAAAAAAAAAAAAAAAAAAAAAAAAAAGGGGGGGGGAGGGGTCAAACAATACAAGAGGGGGCATACAGATTCTCATGGAGTTGAGTGAGCATTGTCTTTGTCTTTGAATAATGTCCATTTTCTCCAGTTTTGTGTAAAGTCCTCTGCTTTAATTCGCAGATGAAAGGTCATTTTCTCCATCGCGTAAATCTCCTCCATAATGTCCATCCAATGTCCTGTTTGTGGAGCGTCACTTTTCAACCAGTTCCTTGTAATGGCCTTCTTATAGGCAATAATCATTATTTTGAAAAGGTACCTATCTTCTTTCTTAACAACTCCTTCTGGGATCAAACCCAGATACAGAATCCGTGGGTCCTTAGGAACCTTATAGTTTAAAATGGCCTCCAAGAGTCTAATATTATCATCCCAGAAAGATTGTAATTTGACACAAGACCAGAAGATATGGCTGTGGTTGGCGTTATAGCTTCCACATTGTCTCCAACATTTTTGTTGTAATCCAAACTGTTTGCTTTTAATTTGAGGTGTGACAAAGAAACGTGTCAGATTTTTCCATCCAAACTCTCTCCAGCGTTTGGAGCTTGTGGAGCTATGTTGTGTTTTGCATAGTAAGCTCCAATCACATTCTGAAATTTTGGTCTGTAATTCACATTCCCATTTGGATTTTATATACCATGAATTGTTACCATTGCATTTCTGTAGACATGTGTATAGTTTAGAGACAGCCTTGGAGGGCATTTCCTTGTAAGCATCCGTCATCATTTTAATCAGCACATTACTCTCTGATGATATAACAGTTTTTACCTGAGTATCAAAAAAGTGTCTTAGTTGTAAGAAACGAAACAAGTCTTTGTTTTCTAGTTCAAATTCTTTTTCAACTCTTTCAAATGATTTAAAGATGTTACCTTCTGTCAGTGTGCATATGGCTGTAATACCTCTATCTGTCCATGTTGTAATGGTTTTGTCAGTTTGTCCTGGTCTGAAGAGAGTTGTCTGTGAAGGCCATAGCAATAACCTACAGTCTCCTTCGAGTTTATATTTCCTGATTATATCCGTCCATGTTTTTAGTGTTTCAGAAACCGTGAAGTTATCATCTTCCTGATGTCTGTAGTGTTTTTCTCCTAGCCTGGTCTGAGGTTGACTTTTGCTCTGGGTGAGCTCTATATTTTTCCATTTAGCATAATATTCTGGAGAACACCAACATACCATGTATTTCAGCTGAGCAGCGTAAAAGTATTCTCGTAAGTTGGGTAGCGCAAGGCCTCCGTTTTGTTTCTCCAGTTGAAGTGTTTTGAATTTGACCCTAGGTCTTTTGCCTTCCCAAATGAATCGCGACATCTGCCTATCCCATGCTGTAAATTGAGAGTCTGGGATCCGAACAGGTAGGGAGAGGAATAGGTATAACAGTCTTGGTAGTATATTCAGCTTTATTGCCTCGATTCTTGAATTGAAATCTAAGGTTATTGTTGACCATTTTGACAGGTCTTTCTGTATGTTGTTGTTGATTTTATGGTAATTTGTCTCATAGAGCTTATTCAAGTCTTGTGTAATAAAGACTCCAAGATATTTCATATTAGCCAGATCCCATTTTAATTTGTATTTTTGTCTGATGGAGCTGCTCGGTGTGTAGTTCACACACAGGACCTGTGTTTTATTTATATTGAGTTTGTACCCCGATTTCTGGCCAAAATTATCCAGGATTGACAGAAGTTTGGGAAATGTTGAGTCTGGGTTCTTTAAGTATATGAGAATATCGTCTGCGAATAATCCTATTTTATGTTCTTCTTGTGCTATTGTAATTCCTTTAAGTTCCTCATTTTGTCTAATTTCCTGGGCCAGCGGTTCCATAAAGAGAGCAAATAGAGTGGGGCTCAGACAGCATCCCTGCCGGGTGCCTCTATAAAGTGCAAAATTATCTGTTAAGGTGCCGTTGATCTTAATTCTAGCAGTTGGCTCATTATAGAGGGCTTGGATACATTTAATGAATTGACTGCTAAAGCCCATCCTCTCCAGGACCGAGAAGAGAAAGGGCCAGCTGACACGATCAAAGGCCTTCTCTGCGTCAAGGCTGATGAAGGCTGCACTTGTTTTTTGTTTATTAATTGTATCTATTAATTGTATTGTCCTTCTGATATTATCTTGGGTTTGTCGGCCTTTTATGAAACCTGTCTGGTCTTCATCCACCAGCTCTGGCAGTAGATGTTCCAACCTTTTGGAAATTATAGAGGTAAATAATTTGTAATCAACGTTAAGGACAGAAATTGGTCGGTACGACTCACAGTACTCTTTATTTCTACCTTCCTTAGGAATTACGGATATGACTGCTTCATTCCAGGAAGGGGGGATTTCAGCGTGTTTGAGTGTCCAGTTAAAGGACTCCAACAGTGAAGCGGAGATCTCCTGCCTAAAGATTTTATACCACTCATTTGGGTATCCATCGCTTCCAGGGCTTTTATTGGTCTTCAGTTTACTGATGGCCTTGTCTAGTTCTTCTTTTGTTATAGGAGAGGTTAAAGCTCCGTTTTGGTTAGTGCCTATGGAGGGAAGGTCCAGTTTTAACAGATAGTTTTTAATCTCCATCTCGTTTATATTCTCGGGTGGCGAGTACAGCATTTTGTAGTAATCCTTGAAGGTTTTTTGAATTATATCTGGTTCATATATTATTTCATTACTGGTTGGTTCCTTGATTTTGTGTATTGAGTGTTTAATTTTTTGTGTTCTGAGGCGCTTTGCCAGAATCTTTGTGGCTTTAGGTCCGGATTCATAAAATATTTGTTTTGTAAAACGTAATTTCTTCTCAATTTCTTCAGATGCCATATTGTTTATGTCTTTTTTAACAATTTTTATTTGTTCTGCCAGTTCATCGCCATGGTCGGTTTGTTGCTGTTTTTCTAGTTTCCTTAATTGTTGTTGTAATTTGTCATATTTAAGCCTTTTCATTTTGTTTATATAGGATGTCCTTGAGATCAAGCGACCTCTTATTACTGCTTTGACAGTATCCCAGACTATTGTTGGGGCAACCTCATTGTCTCTATTTATGTTAATACATTCTTTTATTTCTCTCTTTATATCTTCCACATGCGTCGTGTTGTTTAGAATTCCTAAATTCAATCTCCATAGAGTTTTTTTATTTATGTTGTCCAGGTTTATGGTTAAATAGATTGCGCTATGGTCCGATACGTCTGCAGTCCCTATGGTACATTCTTTAATCCTGTGTCTATCTGCGGTATTCATCAGAAAATAATCTATTCTGGAGTGTACTTTGTGGGCTGCTGAGTAGTGTGTAAAGTCCCTCTCCAGTGGGTGCAGGTCCCTCCACACATCAAACAGACTGGATTCCTTAATTAGCTTGTTCAAGCTTTTGGACAAGTTGTGTTTGTGTCTTCTACTACTTGTTGTATCCATATTATAGTTTAAAATAGTGTTCCAGTCTCCTGCACAGACTATGATTCCCTCACTCACTGATTCAATTTTATCAAAGATAGATTTTAGAAATGTTCTGTCGCTCTCCGGTGGGGCATATATATTAATTAGAGAGATTAAGACACTGTCTATCCTGCCCTTGACCATCACGTATCTGCCCTCTCCATCGGTTTCTTCCTTGATTAATTCAAAATTAACAGAGTTGGGTATCAATGTTATTACCCCTCTTCTTCTGCTATTCTTACATGAGCTGTGAAAGGAGTTCACATATCCCAGTTTTTTAAACTTTTCATGTTCTTTTTTTGATAAATGTGTTTCTTGCAGAAACACTACACTTGGTTTGGCCTTTCTCAGTTTTGCTATAACCTTGCTCCGCTTTATAGGGTTACCTAGACCGTTCACGTTTAAAGATATTATTTTATGTGCCACACTCATTTGAGGTAGGAAGCAATCAGTCGCCCCGTAAACATAGGAAACACAGTAACTTCGTCAGTAAAACAACTGACTCTAACATAACACAGATACCTGGAACTCCAAAGGGGGAGTAGATTTCTCTCCTCCTCCATGACCCCGTTGGTGGGTCTAGGGTAAAACCTGTCATCTAGGAAGGGCCCTATGAGGGGGTTCAGTAGTCTACCTACCACCATCCTATGTGTCCAACGGTCTCAATCTTGTCCTCGGAGCCGCTCCCAGCTCAAAAGTATTAAATCAGAAAGTGGATTACGTGTCCAGCATATTCCTGTTCTGAAAGCCGACTTTCCTGTCACTCCGTGGGGCTCCTCTGGAACCCCCGGAGTCTCTCCTTAGCTCTATCAGCCGCGGTAGGTGCCCCTCCCTGTGGGTTTTTGCCTTGTCGTTGCCAGCCCAGTAGCTCTTCCAGCCGGGTCACACCGGGGTCCTCCTCGTCCTTGGCGGCTGGCACCTCCACACTGTAGCCCCGTCTCTGTAGCTCCCGCCCCGCGTCGTGCGCGCTGGTGTAGGTCCGGACTCCGCTGTCCCAGTGGATTCTCATGCTGGTGTAGGGGGTCTGGAAACGTATACCCTTCGCCTTTAGGCATTTCTTAATCTCCTTATATTCCCTACGTTTTTGCACGATCTCTGCAGCGTAGTCATGATCGAAGAATAGCGGGCGGTTACCGAGCTGAATCTTACCCCTCTTCCAGGCTTCTCTTAATACAGTTTCTTTAGTTGTGAATTCCTGGAAGTTGATGATGAGGGGTCTTGGGGGGGCCTCTGGTCTTGGTTTCGGGGCGAGGGAGCGGTGAGCCCGCTGTATCTTTAGGTCCATGTCTGTAGGTAGCGGCAGTTCACGTTTAAGAAGGTCTGAGACAAAGCGCATCACAGAGCTTCCCTCTTCACCCTCTGCAACTCCAAAGATACGGATGTTGTTTCTTCTTGACCTGGACTCTAAATCTGTGACTTTTTGTTGCAGAGCTTTTTGGCGTTTTATAGTTGCTGTGAGCGCTTCAGTCATTTCCACGGCCAAATCCTCCACATGCCCCACTCGTGTCTCCATCTCGCCCATTCGCACCCCTAGCCCCTGCATCTCTTCGGTCAAACCGTCGAGTTTACTACTCACTTCTGTGTGAAACGAGTTAATATCTTTTCTCAAGTTGTCGTTGTCCCCCTTCATCTCGGATTTTAGATCTTTTATCGCTTCAAGTAGGTCTCCCGGCGTTATGCTCGTTCCGGGGTGTCCTGTAGCTCCACATGGATTGCCGCTAGCTTGCGATGCTATTTTGCTATCTTTGGTACCGGAGCTGTTTTTGTCTTGAGTTTTCGGCATCGTGGCTTTTATCCGTTGAGTCTTTTTGTTTCAGCCTTTCTTTGTCTATCCGGATTTTCACTTTCTGCTAGGGTAGCGAGTTCTAAATTAAAGTTATTGAATCTGCGCTGGGGAGCCTCTCCGCGCACGTCCTTCTACTCCATCTAACCGGGAGTCCCTCTCCGTGCACGACTTCTGGTGTTGAAGGGTGGGATTGCACCAGCTGGGCGGAGGCTGTGCTCGTCTTACAGCGTGCCTACCTGAAAGCGCGATCTCAGGCTGGCTGCCCTGAATACGTGGCAGAAATGGGCCAACCAGAGCCAGGCGGCGCGAGGCCGACGCTCTGCATTCACACCTGTCTTTTTTTTTTGTTGTTTGATTCTGATCTACAGTTTACCTGCAACTTTGTGACATAAAAAGCTCGATACAGAGGCGACTGATGATGTTTTACTGGGTGAAACAACATGCAAATGAAGAAGCATGAACATGTAGAAGACGATGTTTCCGGGGGAGAATTCAGACATACAGCGAGACACAAAGCAGCAGGGCGTCGGTTCATTTAGGTGGATTTTTTTTCCCTTTCTTTCTTTTTTGCTACACGTGAAGCAGAAAAAGTTCAAAATGGCGTGACGGTGCCTGGGAGCGACACCTCGCACGAAACAAGGCGGCTTTTGTTGATTTCCCGTCACCTACACAGTCGTGTATCTGTAAGTCTGTACAGTGTGAGGAGAGAAGGCTCTAATTCTAATCCGAATGCTGCGTTTTTGGGGTCCGACCTGTTAATCAGAAAGAGCTTAATTCAATAAATATCCTATTATGATGGAACAAAGACCCGTTCTTTATCCTGGACCGCTGTGTGATGGAGGACACCGCCGGGCGAAGCAGGTATTTCACAGGCAATTATAAGCAACGCCTGCAACCACGTCGAGAACAGCGGAGTGCAACAAGATGTCACTTCAGCTGGTTAAAGGCCTGGACTAATCATCGCTTGATGTGGGTTCAAATCCCCAACCAATCTCTTTAAAATTGAGACTGACTGCTTTTTTTATTAAGATGAATATCAGCCACAAATGGACACACACACACACACACACACACACACTAACTCATGTATACTGTGAGTCAGGGAAGAGATGAGGGGTGGGATAGATAACGAGCACGGGGTAAGAGGGTTAATGACTGTCTCGAACACAAGGCCAGGAAGATTGCTCTCGCCTATGCATGTGCGCACACACACACACACGCAACACACACACACACGCAACAGGTCGGCCTGATGAAATTGCACGTGATAAATTGATGAGCCAACTAATGTTACAAATCTGGCTCCGTGTCTTCATGTCATACGCTGACCGTCTGTCAGAGAGAGCGGGGAGAGGATGCAGGAGGCGAAAGAAAAGATGGAGAGAGGTGAAGCTAGAAATGAGAGAGAGAGAGAGAGTGATCAGGTTTGAGCCAGGAGAGCGGCTCTTCGTCTTCCTAATGGAGCCATTACCTAAGGGTGTGTGACCTCGCAGGGTCAATCTAACATGAGTCCGCACACACACACACACACACACACAGAGGACAATGTGGATTATGGCGCGAGTAGCACTGCCAAGAGCTGAAGGACGGGACGCAACAGAGTGTAGTCTGTACACTGTTACCAGAGTTTTACTTGTTGGTGTTACTCCACCTGTCACTCTCCGGCTCTCCCTCCTCCACCCCTCTTTCAAGTCATCTCATTCTTTTGTAGCACGATGGAAAGTGTCTTGGACGGGACACTTTAACTTTCCTTTCCTCTCTTTTCACCCCACCACTCCATCCCACTCAGAGCTCCTCTTCCCCCCTCTTCCTCCCCACGCCCCACCTCTCCCACCCACTCTCCCTCCCTCCCTCCACCTAATTTAAAGTGAAAGTGACCTTTTTTTGTGCGAAGAAGTGTCGTCGCACGTTCGGTATTATGTACACACACCCAAGCGCGCGCTAATGACACCCTGAAAAGACGTCTGGGAGATGGAAGGCACTCTTTAGAAAGTACACGCTCATTATGATGCCGCTTCTGTGTGTGTGTG
Source organism: Nibea coibor (assembly GCA_023373845.1). NCBI lineage: Eukaryota > Metazoa > Chordata > Actinopteri > Sciaenidae > Nibea > Nibea coibor. The sequence goes on from CM041727.1 coordinate 6,163,078, forward strand.
TAGGTGTGTGTGTGTGTGTCTGTTTGTCCACCACTACAGGACATGAAATGCAATTACATCTGTCCTTGGGAACATTTCAATCGCTCTGTGTCCGCTTCAGGCAAATTACCTATTCAGCAGTATCACACATATACACAGTGAAAGGGCTGTGTGTGTGTGTGCGCGCGCCTTCAATTGCAATAACAATTTAATCTGAACATTATAATGTACACAAAGGTGTAGGACATTTTACCGGGAATAGCGTCGACACACAGAAGAGACCGCGGGACTTGAAAGCGTCGCTTAAACACGAAGGAGGAGGCGCAGAAACAACCAGACGGGCAAAGGAAAAATGTGTTATCCAGCTAACTTGTAATACCTCAGATGTAAAATAAGAACAAAGTATTCTGATCTGATGGAGAGTCAGCGGTAAATGCCACACACACACACACACAGAAGGCAAACAGAGGGAAAGCAGCCTGCCAGTCTGTGCATCTCTCTTATTGTCAGCACTCTGACAGAATGTAATTGAAGAAAATAAAAACCCCAGAGAGGAGGATCAATTACTCGGTGTACAAGACCGGAGAGATGTTTTCATATTAGAATGATAAAGTGTTGCCCGAAGTTCTGCAATACAGGCAGAGAGAGAGAGAGAGAGAGAGAGAGAGAGAGGAAAACAGAAAGAGAGACAGATGAATGGAGAGAGAGGTGAAGAAAAGAGAGAGAAGTAAGAGACAGATTGAGGTTTGAGGGCAGTTTACCAATTTGCCTCAGTGGATGTGGCGGGATGTGTGTAAGAGGAGTCTATTGCTTTGTCTGTGTGTGTGTGTGCGTGTGTGTGCGTGTCACACAGGAGAGTTTGAGTGTCTGAGAGCGAAGTGAGCCGAATTAAGTTGTAAATTGGAAGGGTGTGATTGCGCTGCGAGACTCGCTTATCATTCAGCTGCATCATCTCCAGCAGCCTCGGCGCTCGGTCAGAGACACGGCGAGGAACAATGACGGGCTTAATTCCATTGTGTCCATACAACGTCAATACAAGAGAGGGAGGGAGGGGTGACAGAGAAGTGGCACGCAGGGAGCGAGGGAGCAGGACGCGAACGGTGGAAAAAAAAAAAGAGCGAAGGAATGAAAGGAGCTCTCTGATGAAGAATGGAGGAGCGTGAGGGGGCAGCCTCGCGTCGCTGAGTGACTTCCTGCCTCCCTCATCCCCATCGCTGCCTCTCAATTAAATTCTAATCAATGGAAAAGCCTCATTATCCCCGCTGCCTGCAATGCCGCGGAATTGATCTCTGTCCCCGCGGCGCGGCCGCACAATGCAAAATTTAAAAGCTTCGGTCAGGAGGACTCGTTATTAGCGGGGCGCGGGATATCAAACGCGGGCTGATGAGACGCCGTGTACAGTACGAGCCGGTCAAAGTCAAAGGGAAGAAGCACAGTGGCAAATTAAACGTCACAATGCGGACGAGGCACTGTGATACTGCGGCATTGTCAAGCAACTTCTGCTGCTTGACTTCAGGGTCAACATCAGCCAAGAAGAGTTGCACATTCCCATGCCTTTGCAATCCTTGGAAAAGATGCACAGGGCCGAGAAGTTTTGTGTGCCCGATGCCAACTTAAAAAAAGAGAAGTAGGTACGCTCTGTTTGTCTGCACTACAAAACTGCTTTTGTCCAAAAGATAAAGTGCGGCGAGCTTGTTTTAATTGACACAAATATCCGCCTGATCCAAATGAATCCACTGTTCCGGGTTCATGCTACATTATTTTGTTGTCGTTGGGTAGAACAACAGTGAAGAAGTGTTTCATTGTTGCAGGCAGTGCTGTCAACCGCAGGCTGTCTTTTCAACTGGAAATCTGGAGATGGTACACTTAAAAAAGAACAAAAACCAAAAAAAAAAAAAAAAAACAACTCATGTATGCACACACTCACACACACACACACACAAAGTACAATAGGTGTGAGGCAGAGTTAAAGGAGAAAGATATGGGTACTTTTAGACACAGACAAGGACAGAGGTGTCCAGGGGGAGGCCTGTTTAGAAAGCACCTGCCGACGACCCCTAAGGAGCAGACAGATGATTCGCCACAGGGACAGGAACACCTGACAGCTCACGCACTCACACACACATGCAGGCGCACACGCACACACACTGCATCTGAGAGAATATGCGACTGCAAGCTGAGAAGGAACCTTGAAAACAATTTACCCACTTCAGCACACACACACACACACAAACACACACACACACAGGGAGGGACTATAAAACGCTGTAGTGGGAAGAACTAGGAAAAGACAGCAAGGGGGAGTGTGGAAAGAGATGTCATCCCATCATGAATATGCTGGAGAGGAGAGGAGAGGAGAGGAGAGGAGAGGAGAGGAAGTGAGGAGGGACTGTGATCCCATCAGGCTAGTTAATCATCGCACCCCCTGCAGTCATTTTGCCATCACACAACTGGCTGGCTGCACAGTGTGTGTGTGTGTGTGTGTGCGTGTGTGTAGGGATATAGGGTGTATAGGAAGTGTACGTCTTCTTAATTCCTTCTTTTCTTGTTTGTTTGTCTAACAAGCAGAAACTGCAGCCAGATTAGCACAGCTGTCAGACATCACGACAGGTGCTGGGAGTGGAGGGCAGCGAGCTGAGCTTTAAAATATGAATTCAGCCCTTTGATACTGAGTTTCATACTTTTTCTTCAGGATTCCAAAGTGAAGTCTGGTACGCAGAGGACGTTACCCTAACCCATCATCGGTATCGTGGGATGAGCACCTACTACTGCTAATTCATTAAATTGTCATCTGCAGCGTGTCTTTGTTCACGAGATTAAGAGAAAACAATTTCAGTTGTTGTGATCGCTCCGGAGAGCGCGTTGCTGATTATTTGTCAGTTAGCGACGGGAACAAAGTTGCTAATTAAACGTTGAGAAAGTCTCCAGCTGGAACGAGTGTTTGTGTTTTGTAAAAGTAACACATGGAATTATTCCTGTGTTACTAAATGGAAAATTTCCTCAGCGTGACGACTGTGTTGTCTCCGGACCTTGGGCTTTCATCTCCTCTCGTCTTTATTCGCCGCGTAAAACAAAGGAACTGAACAGCTCCAGTTGTGACAATCGAGAGGAGAAACGAGACTCAGTTCATCTTTAAAAAAAAAAAAAAGACTGCAGTCAATACACTAAGCACTAAAACAAAGAATAATATGAAAGAATGTTTGGCAGGTATCGGCTTGTAGCTGGCACAATGTCAAACACTTAAAGGAATTTATGATAATGTTTTACTGGAAAGACACAAATCTGGTCCAGACAGCAGGAGACTGCAGTTTGCATGCCACTGCCGCCATTTTTGATGGTTCGATTGTTGATTTCGATTGATTGAAATCGAATCATGAAACATTAAGCGTCACTGTTACCTCCCCTCCTCTTTTCTTACTGGAGTCTTCCACACTGGTAAAGGTGTATTGATTATTTGAAGCTAATCCTACAGGAAATGTACTGAGTGAGAGCTTCCAAGTACACGCAGATGAATGAACTCCTGTTGAATAAGCAGCTGTTTTTACTGTTGGGCTATGGGACACTGCTAAACACACACACACCCACACACACACACACACACCCACACACACACACACACACGCACGCATTGAGCAGAATGCTAAATAAATGGCTTCAGCTGGCCTTGGTCTGCGGTGACAGCACTGCAAAGCCATCATTTATGTGTGTTGTGCGTTTATGCGTGTGTGAGTGTGAGTGTGTGTTTGCACACAGTAATAAATTACAGCTAGTCTACTGCAGGGACAGCATAGTTAAATGAGGGAGCTTTTAGTCTTCATCAATAGCTAACTGTGCTTAACAGTGTGTGTGTGTGTGTGTGTGTGTGTGTGTGTGGTTGCAAGTGGTGTGTGGCCTCAAAACCTGTGTCATGCATAACATACGTAGATATATCTTGCCACACACACACACACACACACACACAAAGACTGTGACAGCCAGCGTTTAACCTGCCATAGTTGTGTGTGTGTGTGTGTGTGTGTTTGTGTTGTGTGTGTGCTCAGTAAAATAATTTCACTTTGGCAAAGTTAAGAAGTTTGTGTTCTTTGTGGGTGTGTGTGTCTCTTTCTCTGCCAAGGCATATTTCTCAGGGGCTGCACTCACTAACAATGGCCTCTCCTACTTGTCAAGGTTGAACCAAACCAACATCTAACACACACACACACACTTACACAGACATACAAAAGCTTGACCACGCTGTACCCGAACACTCACGTCAATGTGCAAATGCTGCACATGCAGACACACACACACACACACAGAAAAAAAGCTCCACCTCGTCATGACTCCTCATCAAACCTCTAAAATTAGCTATTGAAAGTCAGTGATTATGATTCATTCAAAAACCTTAATAACAAACCTTGGTCTCTATTCATTGAGAAGCTTCAGTATTCAAGCACAGAAAGCCAGGGTCGGCCAAGCAGAGCGTGGGTTTACTGCAGTGAAGGGAATAAAGGATCACTCCTCTCAAGGACGGCTTACCTAAGCTATCGCAGACCGGCGGTTTACCTGGAGATAGTGTTGGGAGGAAGTTCGTTTTAAGGACGAGGAGTTGGCTTGTTGGGAAGTTGGATAAAGTGTGTTTTATAAGGACACGGGTGCGTCCTTATATCAGACTGTAAAGCGATGTATGCTACTTGGCAAACTCAACATGAAGGTCTCCACACTGCCGGAAGTAAAGACCATTAAATATCTTATATCTGCCCTCAGTTTCCTAAACTGCAGCTACAGACACGATGTTGCAAATACCGCACGGATCATGTTCGGTCAGATTTAGACGACTATAGCCACTCATAAGGGGAAACACTGATCATGCACGCTCATGTAAGCTATCTGAAACCGGTGAGAGAGAGAGATTAGGATCATTTTTTGAGGCAACACATGAACTCTCTGCTTCCCCGCACCTCCCAAGAATAACATGCCGCCCTGAGCCTTATTTTTTGCTAAATGAACAACATCTAACTTCCTGCACGGCAGTAAACGTGGAGACTGGTCAACAATTATGTACTGCACAGTGGTTAAATATGAATGTAGTTCCTGGGGAAATGGGAATATTTTATTTATTTATTTACCCCCCTCCCCGTGCACAGTACAGTACTCGGGTAAAAGGTTACACTACTGCGAGCTGCTGATCTGAACAATATGTGACTGCAAACGCGGCCCTGTATCTTTAAACAACAGGGGAGCGAAGCTAAAATACCTCATTCCTGTCACAAACGCTACGGTCTCACTCCATCTGTCTCCCTATCTGTGCGTTCCTCTCCTCCTTCCCCTCCCTCTCTTTTTCCCTCTCAGGTGTTTCGGCAGGTAAAAACCCCATTTCCCTGTTCCCCTTGGGGTGCGCTGACCTAACTGTCGGTGCTCCCCGGAGCCCCGGCTAACTCCGCAGACCCATTTGTCAACGTTGACCCTGACACCCCCCCCTCTCTCTCTCTCTCTCTCTCTCTCTCTCTACTCCCCCCACCCCCCATCTGTCTTCCCTCCCATCCTATTCTCTCTTCCTCTGGTACTTCTGCTATTTTTAAATCTTCCTCTTATGTCTCGCTGTGTGCCCACCCTCCTCCCCCCACCAAAAAAAAAAAAAGAGTATAAAAGCACCAAAGGCTGGATAAGATGGACAGAAAGGGATAAGGGAAACAGACAAGACAGAGGGAGGAGAGGAAGAAGGGTGCTGCTGAAGCTGGAGCAAGCACTAAACTAGAACATAGAGGAACAGATGCTAAAATATTGTATAAGGGTACAATCCAGATGTCGACTTCGAAGTGCTCACAAGCGCACATATGGCCATACTGTGCCATGTATAAATGATTTTGTTGTTAGAATATATCCAAACTGTGCTAGTCAATAGTTTGCTCACATTTCTGCATTCAACGTGTCACTAAAGAACCCTGAACTCTGCAGTTACCTTCGTCTTTACGTAGCATTTTAGCGTCTTTCAGCTCATTATTTTGGGTTTACAGCCGACGCCTTTGCTGTTTTGTCTCACTGTTCTCATCAGCCTCGCCTCCTGTCTCAGCAGGCAGGTGTATTCTAACGAGCCAACTGTACAGTGTTTACCAAGGAAGGACGAATAAAGTTGGCGACTAGCTAACGAGCTAAGTGAACATAGCGTTTAGTTGCTAAAAAGAAGCTTGCTCCACTCCCGGAGCGGACTTGTCGAATCTCAAGTCATGCGGTGTCAGTGTGGACATGAACTTGAAACATAAAACTAAAAACATGTATTCTTTGTTCAGTATCTAATTACTTAAATGACACGCAGCGATTACACGCCGACAGACACAAAAATGTGATCAAGGGTTCAACGTGTTATTAAAGAAGGCGGCGCCCTAACATAAATGAGGCAGAACCACTTATGCTCGCTTACAGAGAAAAAAGAGAGTGATTGACTGAAGCCAGTGAATTTAAGTCAATAACATCATTATCAGGGGAAACAAGAAGCGCAGACTAAACATTTTTCAATGAATCAATCCTATTTAGTCGCATGTTTCTGAAGCTGACGCCTTATCACCTTGAGTACCGGGAGGACGGATTTATGGGTCGCGCAGTGCTCGTATTAACAAAGGTTGCATACAGTAACTACAGTATGCAAGGGAAGGGATGGGGGGGGGGGGGCTTTAATAGGATGCGCGCTGACTTTTCTCAGCAAAAAAAAAAAAAAAAACCTTATCGCTAATAACCACACACTATCAACTTAATTAAAGACTGCTTCTTTAAAAGCCCCTCAGCCTCTCTCCGGTTTCCTCTGCACCTCTATTCTATCTTTAACTCTCTCTCTCTCTCTCTCTCTCTCTCTCTCTCTCTCTCATTTGTGCTCATTCCATCTCTCTTTCTTTCTCTCTTTGTCGCTTTTTTTAAAAGGCGAAAGCTGTTGAGTCACTTGTTCGTTGTCCCCATTCTCTTCCCTCTATCTTTGAAGTCAGCTGAATTCCACGACGCTGCGATCCAAAAGCGAGGCGCTCGGCGCACGACGTCAGTTACATGATGCGACGCGACACTTTAAGGGCTACATATTAAGGACTCTGCAGTTAAAAGAGCCGAGAGTGCTGAGACAAGTTGCAAATGACCTGAAAACTAAAAATAGTTCCCTCCAAAAAGTCGTTGCGCTGCAGCGTTCAGACCGGGGGAGACAAAAATGTATTGGGACACATTGGTAGCCATTGAAGCCTACGCTATCAGCTACTGCATAATGCTTGTCTCGCTGAATTCTTACAAAACATGTAGCTGTCACCGTGTCCACCACATTTTCATGTACAACGATACAGTACAAGCTTTATACCTTCGCTTAACACGTAAAACGGCATTGTAAAACATTGAGGCCGACAAGTTAACACACAAAACTAGCCAAAAGATGAGCGTGGGCTATTAATATTCTGTTACTCTCACGTCTGATGGGTTAAAAGTTAGCGAGACACAAGGACATTCCGGTTTCTTGTCAGGCTCGACAAGACCTCTTAAGTTGTCTTTCATGTTAATGGATGCGATGCAGCATCCTTCTTCTTTTTTCTCTCTCTCTCTCTTTCAAAGCTGAAGTTTTAAGAGCAAAGTGCTGGCTGTACATTACCGTAGACTGAGAGAGTGAGGGGGAGAGGCAGGGAGAGACAAATAAACTGAGCGTGCCAATAAAACATGAATAATGCCATTTTCCTGAGAGCCCCCCCTCCACGGTGCTTACAGCTTGTTCGCTGCTTGTCACACGGGGGACGTTCTTACAAGTCAGACCCCCCTTTTTTTTTTCCCATCCATCCATCCATCCATCCTTGCGCCCATCTCGCCCGCTACTTCAGAACAATTAAGGTTGACTTCATGCTCCACGGGGCTTTCCATCATAATGGAGAGACGAGTGAAACAAGGAAGAGGCTCGTCGGAGGGATATTTAATTCATGTCACTCTCACTTGCCTGCATCTCTCCGTTCCCTGTCTTTTAGCACAGCTCACTGCCCCCAACATGGTGCAGTGCTGGGCTAGGCTACGCTAACGCTAAGGGAGAGACTGTGGTCCATTTTAATGGAATTGTGTTGCTACGCCAGAGCAGCTCCACACAGGATGCAGTGAGCGAGCGAGAGAAGCAAGCCAGCCCTAGTCTAACGTGATTGTGCTCGTTCACTGCAGACACTGCGGAGTAATCTGGCAACAGCATTTCTGCATGACTGTGTGTGTTTGCTGTGTGTGTGTGTGTGTGTGTGGCGTTTTAAGTCAGAAATAGATGGAGTAGAAGCGAAAGAAATGGAGGAAAGATAGAAAAGGCATTTAAGACAGGAGAGCCGAATCAAGCACTCTCTTCCTGAAACCTAAAGCGGTGGAAGGCAGGGGAGCGCGGCTTTGTTAAGTGCTGTTTGTTTGCATGTGTGTGTGAATGGGTGCACAGAGGGAGGAGGGGGGTGCGGGGGTGCAGCTGCTGCCAGCTCCTTTCGACGCGGCCGCGATAGATACGGGCAGAAATCTCTCACTTCAATCTTCAAAACACTTAACGGCGCCGCGGCGGAGGAGAGAAAGAGAGCAGGGAGGACGGATAGACTTTCAAGATTAGATGAGAGATGCAGATGAGAGGAAGAGATCGGGATGGGAAAAGAAAGCGGCGCAGGAGTGACCTCCTTTGATGGCATATTCCGCGCTCAAAATCTGCGCGGTTATAACCCAAAATGAAAGATGAGCCTTCATTTTTTTTTTCCCCACAATTTTACAATGACCCATTTATAAATTTTCTCTGGGAAAACCTCAGCAAAAATTCCTCCTGCCCTATCTATAATCTGCCTCTCTCCCATTTTCTGACCCTCTTTCTCCGGAAGTTTGAGGAGTTGGAGGTCGTTTATTATTTATTTTTTTAATGTTCTTTCAGTGGCTCTTCTAATTAGATCAAACTTAAAGCAATTGACTGTTGTATAAGCTGCCGGCACTGAGGTTTTTTTATTCATGATCTCAAAGCAGCTCAAAGGGAAGACGTCATAGTTGTGGTTTTAAAGAAAATCACTGCAGAAACGAGCCTAGAGGATGGACTGCACCAACAATCATAGAACGAGGACGCGACGCTGCACCAGAGACGCCTTGCTGAAATGTGAAAGCACGGACGGTATGAGATGAAGATACCTGCGTCCGCACTTGCTGCACCACTCAGCATAATCAAGTCTTACTGACCTCATAAAAGATTGCTAATAACTGAGCATGTGTGTTAAAGGCTCCCAGGGTTCCCTCCTTATTACTGATGTTGAGGTCTAAACCCCTGAACAGTGTAGTGGACCTCCCACGACTGCCATTTTGAATTTACATCGCCCTCAGGTCGGGAAATTATCAAGGACATAGCAACAAAATTTGCTAAGGTAGCAGGTGAATCAGCTAGCCTACTATATCCAGCACAAAGTGACCCACGTGAAGGCAATATTGATATTTCTTTTAAAATACATGAAATACTGTATGTTGGAAAATAGTTGCTGGAAACGTGAAAAGACATTTTTTCACCAGTTTTCGTTCCAGGATTTTGTGGGCGGTCCTTAAAGGGTGGCTCGATGACACGCTGAGGCCGCCCTGAGCGTACCCCTGCAGCCCGAGGAGAGAGACAGAGATGAAGTCATCTTGCTCAGTGTTTCAAAGTTAGTCATGTCATTTTCTGAACTCATCTGACATGTTTCACTCGCTTCAAAATGGCTGCTTGACTGCTCCCACAAGTGGGATATTTTAACATTGACAAATTTGCCTGGGTGGTTAATAACACTTTCTTCTTTGGTCTGACAAACACACATTTATTCACGCTTCACGTACACTTTAAAAGAAACTAAAGAAACAAAATATTTCTGATTCAAAAGCAAAAATGATAGGTCAGTCAACGAGACATTAAATTCTTTCCATCTTTACGTATTTAAATGTTCAAACTCTAACATGTCATCAGTTGCTTTTGACAAGGCTAGCAACACTTTTCAACATTTCTGTACGCAACAGGTGATTTTAGGGTCGTGTCTACATGGTAATCTTGGATTTGCAAACTTTACTTTTAGAGCTTTTTGCTGTTCAGATGAAAAACCATGCAAAAAACAAACAAAGGTTGACTTGTTTTAACCTAAACCAAGCGTTTTGTTGCCTAAATCTAACCGAATCTTGACATCGGATGCAAACCTCGGTCTCCTCGGTGTAAATCAAGCACTTCAGACTTGGTGCGATAAGAATATTGTGAGGCAGCTGCCGGTGTATGAAAGAAATGCTGACAAAGATTACTGACAAAGATTTTCGTGTCATCTGTGAAACATCTGCTCAAATTAAACACAAAGGGGCGATATTAATGCACCTAAAAAAAATTGTGGCAGCTGCCTCCTGTCACTGTAACACGCCACCTATAGGACTCTGGAATCTGTCCACATGCTGTATGGAGTTCAGTATCAGAATGGCTGCAGCTGCACCGCGCCTGTGGGGGCTGTAACGTTATACCCTTGAACACGACCACAAAATCTTTTTTAGCCATCCGTCGTGAGCAAGCTGTCAATCCAGCTCGATGATTGATTGTCAGAGTGGATGAAATCAATAGAGTGATGCGTTTAGTGTTACATATTCATGTCAACATAAATAAGCCATCAGATCAACATCCCTAGGGGCAAAGTTAGTTGATATTTATCTGCGGGTATCGCAGGAGCGTGAGTGACAGTAGGTGGTGATAATACGGCCTGAAAAATCAACCTCTCACTCACATCTCTCTCTCTCGCCGTCTCCCCTGCACCATAACGGTGATTGACAAGTCTTCCTGAAAGATGCTTCTAGTTAATAAGTAGCTGTCGCTCATAATGAAGCCGTTTGCGGCATGCACCGAGAATTAGGGTCCTGCAGCTTAAAAATCGGAGTGCAGACAATTTAATCAGGCCGTTTCAACGTTCACAAACTCAGCAAATGTGTCTTTGAAGGCCGCGGCAACCGGAGCGCCTCCTCGCATTTGTGCCCGCGCTGATGCAATTGCCTGGTGACACAAAGATGTGGAATGAAAAGTCTTTCACAGCCGGCAACGGCACGCGTGTGTTATCTGTATATTAGTCGGGCTTAAGCTGAGATGACAAAAAAAATTCCGCTCCTCCAAAGCTGTGATAGCTGCGTTATTCCCCGCGTGTCTCCTCAGTCTCTCAGTCACCCGAGCTTATGTTATATTTATTGTGGGGTATTTCTGTCGGCTTAGGGTGGCTGACAAGAGTCGAGTCAAGCAGATCAGAAATTCAATTTACTGCTGAGACACTTGGGTTAATCAACAAGAAACACACACACAATAAAAATAGTAATAAATGGCGGACACACCCCCCTCAAAAATGCACACACACGCATTAGCCGTTCATACACAGATGCACACAAGGCAAACAGACAAGAGGATTAGCCTGATGTTAGCCGGGCTGTTGTTTGTTTATCCTTGTAACGACACCGCGGCGTGGTCCTAGCTGGCACACACAGAACACACATGTACGGCGATGATGGCGCCAGCACCGAACAAATGTTGAACCAGTTGTTGAACTGGTATGCAAACGCTCCGGGACGGAGAGGCTCGATCAATCCCCCCGCACGCCGTCGTAAGCAGGCAGAGCGGGGAGCAGCTCCGGCAAAGGAAAGGGTGCGAGCGGTTCTGTGGGGGGACACAACGGTGGGGAAAAAAGTAGCAGCAGCAGGATAAAATGGAGAAGATGAAGTATGTAAGGAGATTAAAGACTAAAGTAAATGCCTACATGAGTGCAACATCAAAATCAATTTATATTCCAGTTTAGCTATCGCATAACCGTGTTAGCCCTTCCATCCTGAGACTTCGTCAGTTCATTAAGAGGGGAAAGGATGCTTTGGATGGGACGGGTCATAACTTCTGTCTTTACCATGCCAGAGCTTCCCAATCAGTTGATTTTATGACAGAAACCACTCCAACCCTGACTGCTCTACCTGGCCGCAGCTGACACTGTTAAAACGCACTCTCCCTCCGCTTGTGTAATGTGCAACTTTGTGTGTCGGCCTGCGAGCGAGCATGTTGCTGCAATCTCCCCGAGGCTTAAGCCGAGGCTCTCCTGAGAGATGGAGGGGAAGGAGCGAGAGGCGAAGGGAGAAAGAGGCGAGGACGCGCAGATAGCGGACGAGGAAAGGAGAAGGGGAGTCGGTCCAAGAGGGATGGGGGAGCACAAACACAAACTTTGGAACAGATGCCATTAGGGGAAGCCAGAAAGAAGCATGAGATGAAGAGTGGGGGGAGAAAAAAGAAGAGGGAAATGTACTCATGAAAAGAGCTAACAGCTCTATTTCCTCTGGTCGCACATATTCATTCATCGATTCCCTTTGAAAAGTGAGAGGCCATTCCTCATCTCTGAGACAGCTGCATCTAACTATTGGAATAATACACACACTCAAACACACGGCGGCCACACAGCACACAGGCATGCACACGTAAGTGTTTTCATATTTACAGTGACGAACAGACACTTTTATGCGTACACACACACGCACACACCAAGAATTCAAAAACAAGGAAAGCTAACAAGTAAAGTGTTACCATGGGAATCTCACTGAGGACAGTCTTACTGGGGTAATAGGATATCTGACAACACCCCAGTGATGTCATTATCGCAGTCTGGGCCCACACACACACACACACACACAGCCAATTATAGACACACAAATACAGATTGCCTTTGTTGGCAATATATCGATACATGCGCATAGACACACACACACACACACACATATATATATACAGCAGCAGGGCACATGCACATTTTTACATGAGCGGGCAGCAACAACCATCAGAGTGTGTGTGTGTGTCTCTGTGTGTGATTATACCGCCTGAGGGGCAACAACAACAAGGATGGATGAATAATGTCCTTTGATCAAAATAACACCAAACACACACACGCACACACACACACAAACACACACGTTTGCATCTACTACATTACTGCTGGCAGTTACAGGGTGTGTGTGATTAGTTGGTGTAAAAAAAAAAAACACAACTTTTTTTTTTTTTCCAGCCGTGAAAGCTGCCATCAACACACAAACACAAGGAGTTCATGCTAGAGCGCTTGTCAATACGCGTGATCAGAAAACCCTGCTCATTATCCCGGGATCTATCGACAAGCCCCCGCGAAGGATCAATAAATTACATAAATACACTTGCAGCGTGTGTGTGTGAACATGTTTGTGTGCCGCTGCTTAATTACTGTAGTTAAATGGAAACACTGAGTCACTGCGGCTGATAACAAGTTTCCCTTTTCATTGTTATGTCCGGTGCTGTACCGTACACAAAGAACGCAGACCCTGAATTCAACATATCTTTGATCCAACCCTCAACCGTGTCGCGTGTTAACTTGTCATTCATCCAGGTGACCGTTGGGGGGGGCAATGGGGGATTTTCAGTGTGGAGGATCTACCTCCTCCGGGGCAAAACAACATCCGGCTAACACGAGGACAATGCCGAGCTGGGTTTTTGAATAAACTATAATGTCATTTTAATTCTCGGCTTCATTTCTGGGGCGGCGGTACGTTAGCTTAGTGCTAACGGATGCACTCTTTTGTGTTGAGTAACAAAATGACATAATCAAAATCTTTGACCCCCATCAATCCATTATCTGTAACCGCTTATCCTCATCAGGGTCACGGTGGGGGTGGAGCCCATCCCAGGGTGCTCCAGCCCCATCTAGGGACACCTAATTAGAGTCACCAATTAACCTGTTAAGTGCTTGTTTTTGGACTGTGGGAAGAAGCCGGAGCACCCGCAGAGAACCCACGCAGACACAGGGAGAACATGCAAACTCCACACAGAAAGGCCGAGGTCCAAACCGAGCAACCTTCCTGCTGTGACGCGAAAGTGCTAACCGCTGCGCCACTGTGCCGCCTGAAATCTTTGACAAGGAAATTCACTTTCAATTCACTGGAATAAGAGTTGTGCAGATGATTTCATCATTTCTTGAAATGATTACATCTAATATGTGACTGAATAATTAATGTTGTTGTCTATTTATTTCTTTTGGGCGGAGGTGTCAGAGGATAATCTAGGAGCCTCGTGCCTGTGCTCCTCTAAGCGTCAGACGTGTATCATTATTTATTCATTAATATTCATTTAATTGAATTGACTGAATAATTAATTAACCAATCCGTGTAAATGAAGTCATTTGTTTAGGATGCACGAGAGATGATCTCTGAAGAAAAAGTACTCTGTTTTTCTGTGTGGTGATATGACATGCATACCGCTGTGGCACCACGCAGAACACAGACACACACACCCGCGGTGTTCGACTTCAGAGGAACATTAAAGAGCATCACAATATTTTCAGACTCTTTGAGCATTTTTATTATTTTATTTTATTCATAAAGTGTGTGTGTTTTTTTTTTTACTTCAAGAAGCAGAACAGAGAGAGAACATCCTCCAACACTGCTGTTAACACAACTGGTGCAGGATTAAATTCACAAGACGTGCTCGACGGAAAAAATGAGGAGGAGGAAATAAAGAAAGCAGCAGCAGGAGATGCGAGACAAATCGGACCGGACGCGTCAATAGGCGGCTCCGAGTTAGAGCACACACCAACAAAGACTTAAGAAATACAGAGCAGTGTTCGTGACCGACGCAATCCGGTTGCCATTATTGACCGTCGAGCGAGTCGATCCATTTAGCACGAGAATTACATGAAGGCAATCAGCGAGCCGCGCCAGACATCCACCCACACAATTATAGCGGCCGAGGAATGAGAGAGCACGAGTGTTAAAAAGTTGATCCGAGAGAGAAAGAGAGAGAGAACAAAACCTCAAAAGGATAAAAGTGTGAAGGTAAGGAAAGTCAGCAGTGAGAGTTTTCTTTTTCGAGCCACCAAGTTTTGAAGAAGCTGCCGGGGTGGTACATTCAAACTGAACTGCTGAGAATGCAGCAAGGGAAGACATTTCTTTCCTTAATCAATAATGTATTCTTTTCAATACAGGCGAGTGATGCATTATTCAACAAAGGCTGAGAGACGTATGGAAGGGGCTAACACAAGGAGGTACTGTAGCATTTATCTAATTAACAAGCGAGAATGAAAGACGGAGAGAGAGGGATGGAGAGACGGGCGGGGGGGGGGGGGGCGACACGAGGAGGAAGAATAACAGCAGAAAAAAAGCAAAGATGAAGAAGAGATGAGGCGTAAATAGAGGCTTTCTTTTTCAAAAGGGGGCCAGCTCTCAGATAGTATTCTCCAGGGGCTGACGTGGAAACGGCTTTGACTGGAAGTCATCAGCACCAAGAGATTTAGCCTCCCGGTGACGCGCGAAGGAAACACACACGCGCGCACGCACAGAGGGAAAGTACATCCGGCGCACGCCGAGGCATTAAAGCACACATGTACGCAGGGAAACTTCACACACGTCTATGCACACACGAGTGTGGCGGCGCGGCCGCGAATAGACAAACACGCTGAGGGTCTTACGGGACGTAATCATTGGAGGCGAGCTTCTCCTCGTATTTCACATGAGGATTAGCGAAAATCTGCATGGAACGAGGCTCCGCTGCTTACATTTCAGAGGGCGGCCGTATGAACCGCAACCTACAGAGGGCGAGGAGTTATGTAAACTTTAAAAAAGGAGGGTAAAAGATGATGTAAACCCTACGAGGAAAGGAAACAGGAGACGACACACTACAAGAATCCTAATCCCTGTTTGGGATGACAACACACTGCAGCACTCACTAAACAGATTTAGCTGCTGTGTCTTTGCGTGCGTGTGTTGGCTCTGAAGATACAAGTGATGACGGGACGTCAAGTAATACAATAAAGTTGTTGTCGGAGTGATGTATTTACCTCAGGTTTATTAAAAATGGTTATTTTAATAGTGAATTCATTCATCTAGAGCTATTTTTATGATGGATTAAATGATTTACTGAACAAATATGCCAATCTAACCTCTCAGCAGGGAGGATTTGTTGCTCTTTTCGGGCGTGTACTTACAAATTGAACACATTTAGATATGTACTGGTATAGAAAATGTTAGATAACGTTATAATGTTATAGTATGAATCTTTAATTGAAAACATAATTAGGTTAACTGATAACAAAAGAGGCCCTAAATACTCCTGAGATATTCCAAGATTCAATTGGGGCAGAGCAAATGTCAGAGCGCATCAGCATCTTTGGCCATGACCCAAGCTTGGATTTCCTTTTAAATTCCCCTTGATATATTAGCAGAAAATCTGGTATAAACCAACCAAGATAATCGTCTAAGTCCTCAGAATGTCCAGAAGAAACTGAGCGTTGACACCGATGCTGGACTTCACACATTGCAAACAGTGTTCTGCAAGCCCAAGGGGATAAAGATCATACCTCAACCTGGAGGTATGCAAGGGTCTGTACGAGCTCTGTTGTGGCGAAGCAGATCATTTCACACAGCATTCAGAGAGTGTTTATTTGAAGCTAGCACAGATAGACAGAGACTGTAGGTTGGGGGGGGGCGTGAGAAAGAAAACAAAGAGAAGAGGCGGGCGAGCACTTTAAAGTGGATTATTTTCTCCTCATCTGTTCCTGCGGTGGAAACACTCCCGCTGTCGAGGAGCTGAATCGCTGCTGTTTCAATGACACTCGCTGACAGGGGACATGGTGGTGTGTGTGTGTGTGTCTGTGTGTGTGTGTGAGAGAGTCTGTGTGTGTGTGCACACGCTGCTGAAATAGGTGGTGTGTGGCAGGTGCCAATCAGGACATTTTGTAATTCCCCTCCACTCAGCCTCGACTCTGGTCAAGCTGAGGGATTATCCCTCACCCGCCACCTCCTCTATTCCGAGACTCACCTCCTCCGTCCTTTTTTTCCCTCTTCTTAAAAAATGTGCCACGTGCAGCATTACCGGATCAATAAACCATTACTTGAACTTCAAGACATTTGTATATTTACTGTTAACAAACAAGATCTTCGCCGAGAGTGACCTCTATACCTCGTGTTTTATTGGTGGCCGCAGGAAGTGGCGGCACCGCCTGAGAGAAAGATTGCCTCAACGCATGAAATAGGAGGAAAGATGCTTTTCTTTCAGAGGGACTGGAGCTAAAGATTTGTGATTTTCTTGCACTGGTGGACCTTGAAAAAAGACTTATCCTCTTTGGGGGAGTGGGAGGAAGTCAAACACACACGAGTGGCACTATTTTTTGGGAAAGAAGCCCAGATCTCCGGATAGTGTGGCAGGAATTTTGAGAAAAACTAGCTCAAAAACCATTAGACAATATGTTTACAATAATTACACCAAGGCACCCGATCTGTCAATAATTTGACAACGATGCTATATGTAGCATCTTTAAGGACAGTCTGGCTAACACAGTCTTTTAAGCCTTCTTTGATCTACTGGGCAAATAACACAGATAAGAATATCCCCATTGTGAATCTGATGAATGCCAGGAGCTAAGCGCTGGCTCATGCATCCACAGTATCATGCGCCGCTCATCTATTCTTATTCACAGTTCAAAGTGATTGGCAGGCGAGGGACGTCGCCTATTCACATGTGAGAACCAATCAGGGCCTTGTCTGAGGGAATCCTGCACCATGAATGGAGGCTTCCGAGATTACAGCTCAGTGTGCCGCGCAAACTTCCAACACACCCACTCCTCCTATATTTCCCCAACCTTTACTCGTTCAGCCATCCATTCTTCTTCCCTCCCTGCTGTTGAAAGACGCTCTTCTCCCGTCCATTCCTCCAACACTTCTCTGCAGACACTTACCTCATTCTCCCGCCTCCCCCTTCAACTTCCTCCACATTATCTCTTCCCACCGATGCTAGTGTGCTTCCTCTTTATGTTTCTTCTTTTTCTAGACATGAGCTGCACTGATATTTGAGTTAATAAAGCTCCTCGTCTCCCGTCTGTTAGCATGATAAGCTATTATTAACATTTTACAGGCTTTAGACAGCCCAGACAGCCAAATGTGTCCAAAGATAACAGGTTCAACAAAGAAGCAACGCCAGAACTTTTGGCAAATAACTCTAAAGCAATCGATCAATCATGAGTTCGTTTTTAACCGTTCACCCATTCAGTTTACTCCATACCCCACCTGGCTTTGCACAACCCCATCCATTCATCAACAACACCCATTCTTTCAGCATACACTTATCCACCCATGATTCTCAACAAACTGCTACATACCTTATCAGCCATGATCATGGATGACCCTCCATGGATGCCCAGGATGGGTATGAGCGTCTGCGAGGAAATAAAATCCAAAATCTGGGCGATGGCCTCCTGATCAGTGCCATCCCCAAACACCACACCATGGATCTTAGTCCCGGACATCAGGTCGCACATGTGGGTGATGATGCTCTTTGGGTCGGTCTCGTTGACCAGCAGTGTGACCACATTGACGTCGATGGGGTCCTCCTTGCTCCACAGCGCACGGATGTCCCGGTCCGAGATGTAACGCGTGCGCCCCAGGATCACCGCAATGTTCAGGACCGGCACTTTTTCCGAGGCGCTGCCAGTTCGCTGCTTTTGAGCCGCCACGGGGTCCGCGATCAGGGTCACCGCCACCAGGAGAGCCAGGGATAGCAGCACACTATTACTACCAGTGCCACTGCTACAACTGCTGCTCCTTCTACCCCTCCTCTTACTCCTTTTGTTGCTGAGGGACATACTGCCAAACCACTTCATCCCCTGCATGGAAAGAGGATGAGGGAAAACAGAGCAGATGAAGACAGATCAAAAAGACGAGAGGATGTGGGAGAGGGTTGTGGAAAGACGATGGCAGAGGAAGAAAAGACAGGGGGAGATAATTTGTTAATGCACAGCTCTTTAAGCCCACACATCCACATTGAATCTTTCTTTTTCATTCCACTTCTTCTCGTTATTAAACACATAAACCTTGCGGGGAGGGAGATGGCCTTGAGAGGAAGTTGCGGAGGGGTGAGAGAAAGAAGATGACTAACAAGTATATTCTTTATGGTCACGACTGCTAGGATCAGATGATTCAGGAGCAAGCTGTGCTGTTCAGAAGAGGCAGGCAGACAGTGCAATATCTTAACACCCAACCTGCTGCATAGACTGACGCACAACTAACTTATAAGGGGAACGCTGTGAGTGACAGCATGAGGTGAACTGTACTGAACATTCATATGATTTTGGTTGATTTAGTTATTCAATTATTTGTAATGTTGCGCAGGACTGTGATATTATGCAAATATGTATGTGTGTGTGTGTTAGAGAGTGACATATTTGGTAGATAGTTTGGTTTTCATGACACTGAGTTCATGTCTTATTGGAGGAATGGGGAGGGGTGGGGGGGGCAATATATTCTGAACTGAACTGAAAGTACTATTTTATTATTCTTAGCCATGCTAGCAGCATGGCTCCAGGTGGTTGGTCCACCTCTTTGGTCCATTAAAAATATCTATAACTACTGGATGGATTACCAGGACATTTTGCACAGATATTCATGGTGCCCAGAGGATGAATCTTAATGACTTTAGTGATCTGCTGAGATCACCGAGGGGTGAAATGTCTCAACAGTTGGATAGATTGTAAATTAGCGATCCCGTAATGTTTCATCTAGTGCTATAATCAAATCGGACACAGCCATGCTAAAGCTACTAATGTGTTTAGAGGCACCTAGCAAACACTGGGATAGCAAACATGGTAAGTGTTATACCTGCTTAGCATCACCATGATATTAGTAAGGCGCTGGCATGGCAGTACACTCTAATATTTCAAAATTGAACAAATCATTCACAGGTTCGCAGGAATCAAAAAGATGATTCAGACATTGCGTTCTCACCGCATTAACTCCACTGTAATGAACTTGGTGGTGGGGTACATGTGATTGAGATTTTTAATGAAATGTCTAATAGGAGGAACACAACGTGGCAAGCACGACAAGATTGTACTTCTTCTCAGCGACTAATAAGCTGGTGTGAAAAGCCAGTTACACCTGCCGCGTGATACTTGTCTGACGTTGGTTTGAGCGTTTCTTTACCTGTGATTTCAGATTATTTATGTAAGTGGTTCTATGTACAGAGTGGTGACACAGTGTTTAGACACACAGAGATCATTTTGTATCCCAGAGGTAGGTGACACGTTACATAAAGAGTGAAAAGAACAGACTAATACCAACCAGCGAGTGTTATAAATAGCTCGGGATAGCTCGGGAGTTGAAACAAACGTTGGTGTGTGTACTTCAGCGTGTGCACATGAAAGTGTGAACCTGTGTGTATGAGACAGTGATAAAGTCAGTGCTAAGAAAGTGACAGCTGTTACTCCGCACCAATCAGAGCAGAGGCGCACGTTGACATCACCGTCACGCACAAATCACAATCTACACCACCCCTCTCCCTACAGAGCTAACACTCACTGGACCTCCTCAGACATCCAGGGAGCATAAAACAGTGTGTGCATGTGTGTGCATGTGTGTGTGGGTTTATGATCATGTGTATGACATACGAGCAGGTGTGCTGAACAGCAGAGCGTGAGTAAAACCAGAAGGGCATGAAACATACGGTCACATAATGTGTCCGTGTGTGCTGTTGACAATTTATGGATTCAATGACGGCGGCGTGTGTTTTTGTGTCGGTGCAGAGCCTGTTGACACATGATTGATTCCCGGGAGCTGTCGTTCATCAGGCCTCTGTTGAAACCGGTGCAGATTTAAGCACCAAGATCATGAGACCATGAGAAACGTGTCACATCTGCAAAGCGTTACTAATCTATTAACATAAATGACAAAACAACACGGTGGAAAAACACAGAAAGCCTTCCACATGTTGTCAACCAGCGTCTTCTCCTAAGAAACCAGTACAATAGAGCGACTCATGAAGATTCAATAGATCCTGAGGACATGGGCTATCCAAACCAGCTCTGTCGATTTGTCTTTAAACTATCTGAAAGAGTTTGTTATGAGATGCAGGTAAGGAACTATGAATTTCTTTCATGATGGGACATTTTAGGGCCATTTTAGTGTATTTTGATGCAGGTGTGGATCTGCTAAAGATGCAAACTCCCACTTTGGTGGGAGTGTGCACTATTTTTTTAGATAGACAGCCATTTAGCGAAGCAAAAGTGTTTTCTGTGCCACTACACCTGCCAATCGCTGTTTTTTTTTTTTCCTTTGGAAGTAATTTACTAAAATACAGGCATGCTGTTTTTTTCCAAAGTAAAGTTTCACAGAAAACCGCTGCCACGTTATTTGTGAGTATGATGATGGTTTGGGTTATTTTCTGTAGGATTTGTCATACCCTGTGATCCTGTAATGAATGAATCGAGACTCCGGTGGAAGGCTCTATTGTGAGCTGAATAATGCATGTGGGCTCACTGTGTCATCCTGTGTTTTTAAAACAAGCGGAGGACTGCTTCACCCCCACCCCTCGCCCCCCCCCACCTCCCCACATCTCTGCCCAACTGAGCATAAACAGTGTTAGAGCAGACCTGAGGATGAATCATCCAAATCTCGGTCCATTCACTGCAGAGAGGGCACCGGATGCCTAATGGATTCTTAGTGTCTCTGTCAGGAAGTCATCGCCCTCCTTTTCCCAAAAACTGGAGGATTACACGGAGGTGTGCCTCCAAAGTTTGAGAAATCACTTAATTCTACGGGACTGATATTTAGTTTTCTGCGGGAAAAAATGCACCTTAATAATATAAAATACAAGATAATAGAGTCTGAAAGGAAGGCAGTGTTTCATAATTCATGGGGGAGATTGAGAAGGCCTATCTTAGCTAACAAAACAGTACCCATGTTGCCAGTTTACCAATTAGGTCTTGCTCAAAAGCACTCAAACAGGATGGTCTCTCCCTGTCAAGAGGAATTAAACTCAAGCCTTCGGGTTAAATGACATTACTGGGCCATTCTGCTGCTTGCCGTTATGGTTTTATGTATTACATCTCACGATTAATATCACATTCTCAGCTGGGCAATCAGACCGTTAACATGATTTTCAT
The DNA here is from genome assembly GCA_023373845.1 of Nibea coibor. Lineage (NCBI taxonomy): Eukaryota > Metazoa > Chordata > Actinopteri > Sciaenidae > Nibea > Nibea coibor. The sequence goes on from CM041727.1 coordinate 6,184,941, forward strand.
CAGCGGTTTGTGGAGGTTAGAGGACATACATGTTACAAGTACACCTTTCACTGTAGGTAGAAACGGTAATGGTGCCTAGCAAAACAGAGCAAGAGATACAACGAGGGGTTCACTGGTACCAATTTGGCGTGTTATGGTATTTATAGGAACAGGCGGGTTCATCGCTGACAAGATTATTTTTCGGCCCCGATGGATGATGTGGAAATCTGGCTAACAAAAGACTGTTTTTCTCTCTCTCTCTCTCTTTTGCCTTGTCTCAACTCTGCAGCATCGCAGGGGGGATTTTAGGGAGAGAAAATGGACAAAAGAGGAGCGAAAGAGGGAGATGAAGTAAAGGCAACGCAGAGAGAGAAAAAAGTGGAGGGGCTATATTGAGAGAGAGAGAGAGAGAGAGAGAGAGAGAGAGAGAGAGGCAGACATACAAAAAGAGAGAAGGCAACGGAGAGAGACAGTGAAACAGAGGGAGCATCCCCGGCCAAATCGGATTGGGGCAGTTTGTCGTCACACAAAGGCTACTGTTTCTTGGCACCACAACACTAAATGATGTTTGGCAGGCAGATCAACACTACTGGCTATCGTTCACAGACACACACACACACACACACAAAGACCCGTACTTCTTAAATCACAGCAGACTCAAACCATAAATAGAATCTGTGCACGTACGTGTTCATGTGAAGTTTGAAATCACTTTCTCGGTGAAACTGAAATACAATATGTGTCATTCGTTTTCCTTTTTTCAGAAAATCGGCAACACACTCTATACACACACAAAAACACACACACACACCACGCCGCCACAAAGCCCCGCGTTTCTGGTCCACACACAAATATCTTTCACACGCATCAATAATTCAGCAGCATTATCTTTACATGACGATTAATATGATTACATTCACCGTCGCGGTCACATTCGCTCTTCCTTCTTTCTTCCTAAATGGCATTAAAATTAGATTAACATACTGAACACACTCTATGGGTATGATTTATTTACGGGGTCTGGGCTCAGAATGGTTGATACAGAGGATGATAAGTGTATGTTTTACTATGCCACAGCCCAGAGGACACGTGTGTGTATACATACTCTCTAGTTTGTGGAAGTCTACCCTTAATATTAATAATATTGTTTCTTTTCGAATGTTCACTCGTGTGCTGTGAATATACCGAGGAGGGTTCAACAAACCGGACACATGCTTTTGACAGGATGGTCACTGGCCGACCTTACTATAACGCTCTGGGGGGTCAAATCTTTGTGTCTGTTTCGGCGCCCTTTGCCTTTCAGAGATAGAAAACAATGGAGAGCGATGAAAGAAAATAAGGGAGAGGGAGAGATGCACAAAAGTCACTGGCCTGCCTCAAACCAAGGATGATCCATGGACTTAACCCCTGGACCACAGGGGAGCGGCGCTTTTCTCCATCCTTGGTCGTATTCAAAAGCCTCTTCCTTCTTCCTTCTTCTTCTTCTTCTCCTGTTCTGGTTCATCAGCTTCTTCCTGCCACTACTCTACTGTCTCGCTGCTGTATATCTGCCCAGTTACACAAAGACTAATTCTAAAATAACTCGATTCTAAAATAACTCAGCTTTGTTTCTCCGTGTATTCATCTGTCCCAAAACATTCCCCCTCCCCTGCCATCGCTCTCCTTATTCCCATTTTTTTTCTTCCCGGCTAGTTTCTGTCCACAGGTTGTGTATCCTTCCATCCCGCTTCTATTTCAAGAGTTTCGCTCTGAGGATGAGATTCTGCCATTTGAAGAAAAGAAATTGTATGAATGCAAATGTGCCGCTGAAGCCAGGTACCGTCCACAGGCCTTTGCATACAAAGTGAGTGCAATATTAGCAGGATTACATCGATTTTCAACACCTGAGTCTCAGGGTTTGTTTTTTTTAACCAGGGAAAATCCTCTGCTGCACAGAGATTAAAGCCTTTTAAATACCCAGCATTGATTGGCAAGCTCGCTTTGTTTTTCCCCCCAAATAAAACAAAGAAACTTATATTTAGAAGCAGCAGTGACAGACACCTTCGCTGCACCTGCTGCAGAAACTGAAGTATCATAAAGTCCCGGGAATGACGCCACGATAGCACCCACGCGGTATGACTGACAGTCGGCGTATGGGAAGCGCGGTTCTAAAACGAGAGCACGCAGCTCCCATTGTTTGGCCAAAGTCTATGGGGCCTTCCACTGACTTTGCTTTGCCGCACAGCCTGGGAAACCAGTTGTGTAATGTCTTTGGACGTTCTACCAGCTCTGGAGGAGCTCTCCAAAGGATTGTGGCATTTGAAAGACACGAGCATTCATCAGGCCGGGAGGTTCTAACGAAAGATGCTGTCGAGATTCATTAGAGGAAGTAACGGATCCGGTGATCCAGTGAGAGTTCATTTTGGAGTCAGTTTTAGGACTAAAATTCAGGAGATCTCGACCTCCGGTGCTCCACAAATTTTTCCTGGAGTGGCCCTTGAAGAAACTATTCCTCATCTCATCTGGCACTCTTCTGTCGGCTCATTCCTTTATCGGTTTTCTCTGAGCCGTTCCCTCACTCAGTCTCTCTCTCTCTCTCTCTCTCAGGCCCCAGCCATCTGCTCTGTGTGCCCTGACGTGTGCATGAGCACCCATGAGAAGCCCAGTGGAAGTAATCGTCTGTTACCACTCAGGCTTCAACATGTTGTCTGCCCACTGCACATACCTCTTTGGCTTCCTACAAATCTGCTGTGTGTGTGTACGTATGAGAGAGACCGACAAAGAAAGGCCGCTCCTATTCACTTATGTAAGGGCGTGAACAGTGCTCCTCTCTGTCTCTCTGCACCTGATGCCCAACACACACCTATGCCTCCCTGTGTGTCTCCTCCCTCCTATGTTTTCACGTCCTTTAGTGCTAATTGCATCAGTCATTTCATGCTTCATCAGCATGCGGGAGGTCCATATTAGGCCGCCGTCTCCCTTTCTGAATTTCCATTTGCTTTATTGGCATGACATGCAAATAGCAATGGTTACAAACAGATGCCATTCATGGTGGCTGGATGCACGTTGACAGGTTATTCGTTATCCGTCTGTGTTGCTCTGTGGCTTTTTAGTCCTGCGGTGTTCCAGTCTTTGCCCAACAGGAGAAAAGACACCTCTGAAGGCCAGAGTCAGAGGTGATTTCAGATTTTATTCAGCCATGAACAACGCTGATGAATTCGGAGCACAGCAGTACCGCGTTGCAGGAGCAATCTGCTCGGCGCTCCACCGCAACTTGATTTTAACTCTTTAGGTTTTTCTCTGAGGCGGACGAGGCGTCCCTCGACTGACTGAACTTTGTCAACAGCACCTCCGCCTCCGCGCAAATAAAGGTGTGCTGGCGGCGGTGCTGCCGGCGTATAATTGGAAATGATGACTGCTGATGAGGTTTTCCTGCTGAAACGCACACGTGCACACTCTCGCCCGACGATGAACGAGGCTTAACGGTTACAATCTACAGCAGGGTCTCAGTCTACATGTGGAGAGGGAGTGGGTTAATACATTATTTCCTTTTGCTGTCATAAAAATATGGATTGCCCCTCCATGGGCTGCAGCTGACAGAGAGAGAGAGAGAGAGAGAGAGAGAGAGAGAGAGAGAGAGAGAGCTTCTCTTATGATGGGAGAACTGCGCTTCAACAACGTGACTGCATCCCGAGAACAGGAGAGAGGGAGAGGGGGGTGAGAGGAGATGTAAATTCATTTGGATCCCCCCCCCATTATGTTCAATGGAAGCAACACAATGCAAGTGCGACCCCTACTGGCACAACGTCAGTCTGATCCCTCCTCCACTCTCGGCTCAGACGCTTCACACACACGGTGGAAGATTTTTTTTTTCTTTTTGGGGGGGGGGCAAAGCTCGTGATCAGTCTCTGTCATGTTTCAGGGAGGGGGGGGGGGGGGTGCACAGGCGCAAAGATTTGACCCTAAAGATCTCAGATTAGAACCAGCGTGAATAAGCGACGTGTTCTTGGAGACCCCCCTGCCTGTTCGTCCTGGTATGGGATGGAGAGGAGCTGGAAGTTGTGCCAAAGCGGTGGCGCGATCAGAACCCTCTCGTTCCCGCAATGTGTTATCCAACCACTGGATAGAAATCGGATTTTAAAAAAAAAAAAAAAAGCGCAACCATCCTCATCTATTCCGTGTGGCGTCCGCGCTGCGCATTCTCTCGGTAAAAACCGGCATCACAGTGCGATCACTGGGGGGGCTGTTGGGTTTGTGCGCCCCAACTATCGGAGGGAGGGAACGTCTCTTCGAATTTCACCTGTACAGTCAGTTTATGAGTGTTATGGGGAATTTATGGCAAACGACTCCATGTGTCCAGCTAAGAGATGTTTTTCGGAGGCTGAGAGGAGAGCAGCATGCGCTGCGCTCACTGCGCCAGCGTTATGAATTATGAGGAAATGATACTTGACGTAAGAGCTGGGAGAAGAGATTTTTTTTTTGGGGGGGGGGGGGGGGGGGGGGGGGGGTCTTTATTTGGATCTTATACCGCCTGCCTTGAGTCATTTTTTAATCCCAGTTGGTCGTGTGTTTTAGGGACAGCTGTGCTCCTCTCCGCGGTGTGGGTGCCGCACTTTGGATAAGGGGTCGCCTGTGGGTAAAAAAAAAAAAAACCCGCACGGCGCCCGAGAGGAGAGAGAGAGAGATAGAGGGGGGGGGGGGTGAGGAAGAGGAGGAGGGAGGGGGTTGGGGGGGGGGGTGTAGAAGAGATGGTGCACGATCATCACAATCCCAAAATTCAGAGAGAGAGAGAGAGAGAGAGAGAGAGAGAGAACAAAAATAATGACAAGTACTTACAGCATCTCCCTTCCACAGAGCTCCAAAACAGTGGTGCGAGATGACATTGCAACAGTCCCCTCTCTCCTCTGAGAAACCATGCAGCCCTGTGATGGTGATCACACTCACAAACACTGCACAACAGGAGGAGAACAAGAGAAGAGAACAAAAAAATCACAGGATCTCTGGCGATGAATTATTCCCACCGTGTCCAAAAAAAAAAAAAAAAAAAAGAAAGAAAGAAACCCTGAATGAAATCCCCCCGGTGATTTCTTTTTCTCTCTCTCTGACTTCACAAGCGCGCGGCGGCAGCTGCGAATAATAATAAAAATAAAAATAAAATCACTGTTGTTGTAATCCAATCTTCGCTGTGTGTGCGCCTACCGCTGCTTCTCCGCTGCAATCACTGCTGGCCCCGTGCATTGTGGGGGCTCAAACCTGCCTCTGTGTGGTTAGAGCTCCCGGTATCCCGTTATTCCTGTCCCGGGCGAGGAGGAGAAGAAGAAGAGGAGGAGGAGGAGGTGGTGGAGGAGGAGGAGGAGGCAGGCAGGTGAGCAGGACGCCGGACGCACACGCACATTGACTACTACAGTAGAAGCTCCGGCAAGCCTGCAAACCGTGCATGGGACCGGTTTCCCAGCGTCTTTCTCTCTCTCCCTCACTCCCTCGCTCTGTATTCTCTCTCGCCGTGCACGTGCATGTGTGTGTGTGCGCGCGCGCGTGTGTGTGCGAGAGAGAGAGAGAGAGAGACGGGGAGATTTCGCGTTTCGTCTGTGTGTGTGCCTGCGCGCTTCTGCAGAGGAAGGGGCAGCTGGATAGATAGACGGACTGTCGGTCTGTCGCTCTCTCTCTCTCCCACTCTCTCTCTCCCCCTCTCTGTCTCCCCCCTGCTCTCTGCGCTAAAGCTCCTTCAGGAAGTGGCTCAGTCAAAGAGACACTAACGCAGGCAGAGTTTTGGTTAAATCACACAAACAGTCCCCCCCCCCCCCACATTTCTCTGCGTCAACATCTGTTTCCCTCCATTCACTCACTCATTCATGCATTTGGAGATTTTTTGGAGTCAATCCATCCGGAAAACTAGAGCACAACAGAATGAAAAAAAAAAACATACACCAACTAGTGGCGCAAGAGAAAACACACCAACAAACGCCAGATGAAAGTTTTTTTAAAAAGTGATGAGGGGCTGAGGGGTCCTTCTACAAACTGAAACAGATTTTCTCAGACTCCTTAAAAACGGATCATGGATGGGTGGGAACAAACCGATCCCGTGTTTCACTGCGCCACGGTCGCCCGGATAACCGACCGACGAGCTGGAAGCCCTACCTGAACCTCTCCGCGCGGTTACCTGCAGAAGTTAATGAACTGCTGTGTCCACTTGGGCCGCTTCCCACCTGGAAACAGAGGACACACACCTTTAGTTCCCCCGCGGAGAGGGTCAAACCCGGTGCAGAGAGTTCAAGTTCTGTCCTGCAAATAATGATATACCGTGGGCAGCGGTGTCAAACTCTTCAGGTGTGGAACAAGAGCCGGCCTGACTACTGACCAAACTTTTTTCAGACTCCACAGTCAGGCTGGATACCTCTGACATTAATGTGTAAAGCTGAAGTTTAAGGTAAGTGGATGTAAAGTGACAGTGATCGCATTCAAATGAGGGGGAGGGGCTTATAGGGTGGGAGGGGCGTCATGAAAATGTCAGGCCAAATGTCAGATGCCACTTGCTGTCAACTTCTCCATCAGAGAGGGTCCGGACCCGTGACACATACATATCTATCTATCTGTCTGTCTATCTATCTATCTATCTGTCTGTCTATCTATCTATCTATCTATCTATCTATCTATCTATCTATAAGTTCAAGTGCATCTCAACCTCTCCATGACTTGGAAGCTGTCATGTGAATTTCCACGTACAACCTCTCTCTCTCTCCTCTGTCTCCCTCCCCTTCTCCATCTCTGATGAGAAGAGCGCAGAGGAGAGAGAGAGAGAGAGAGAGAGAGCATCAGAGAGGCAGAGGAGATGAGCGAGAAGGAGGGAGGGGAGTGTGGGGGGGTGTAACATGCAGTAATACGGCTTCACAAATGGGTATATAGTCACAATTCACACCTGACTGAGCAAACGACTGTCAAATGGCTGGAGGAGGCAGCGCGCGCCTGAGTGCGTGTGCGTGCGTGTAAGTGCGTGCGTGTGCGTGTCGCGTTTGGTCACTGATTCTTTCTCGGCGTGGGGATGAACTCGAAATCCGAGCAATCCGAAAAAAACAGAAAGAAAGAAAGAAAGAAAGAAAGCTATTCTTAGGACTCGTTACGGAGCAGTGATGCACCACGCAGCCACACTCGTGTTTGAGGGAAGTCAACTAACAAGTTTCAGTCTGCTGGAGACGCCGTTCACCGTAAAAAGACGGAAGTCCGGCGTTGCCAACGAGGACGCGCGCCAGCAAAATACCACGGCGGAACCTGAACGCAGCACGGGAGTGATAAAAATGTCACAGAATGCCATTGTGACATTAAAACTGCCATAAGGCTCGGTCAGGTTAGTATGAACTCATTACTGGGTATCACAAACACGCATTACAGTGTACCCCTACTGGAACATACCGTGATACCGCCGACGATATGATTACAGTCAAATACCATAAGGTCACATCGGAATATTAAGCAGGCTACAGCAAATAGGGGGAATATTAAAATGTGGGGGGACGAGAAGCACTGCGATGATTTACTTCCCAGCGTGTAGTTCAAAGCACATTGGAAATGTTGTTGAACTTGAGCATTCACATGCAGATTAATCAGAGCAGTAAGAATGCAGTGAAGTGCCATGAAGTCACTAAGCGATCGGGCAGCGCAGATGTACCCCTTCTCCCTCACATGATTATAATAACCATGTTTCTCCATGGCTTGAAATTCTATGTTATTTTCTCTTGATTGGCTATTGTGCAACCTCCCCACAGTCTGCGGTCAGAAAATCCACTGTATTCTCTTTCAATATTGATTTGACACACAAATGGGCGATGCGATAGCCCACATTTGACCAGTGACCCGTTTGTCGTTACTCGTCAGTGCAGCTGGAGGCTGTGTCGGTCCTTTTAAAGTTCACAAGGAGGCCAAAACATATCAGGTTTAGTTGGTTTATTGTAGTGCGTTCTTCTTTTTTTTAAATTTACAATGCTGTGAAAAAGTTCACAAAGGTCAAGCTAGTCTTTTCTTTGCTGCTCATATGCATCCGGTGAGCTTTATCTGGGTTGATGATCATGTTAATGGCATTTCTGTTCCATGAGATAACAGGTAGAGTGACGGATGGAAAGCAAAGCGGCAAAGTCACGAGTCAGATTCTCATCTGTAAAGACAACAGCAGGTGTGACGGAGAACAAAAGGTTAGTGCACGATGTATAGAATATTCAAACCGCTCGATACAATCTGTACCTGGACTTCAGCTGTGCCGTGCCAGGCCCGCGGAGACGAGAGACGAGATCAAGTAGAAGAACCCAGGAAAGCGCCGCAACTTCTGGAGGAGGGCACGCGCATCAGCATACCTGGTGTTTGGACCTGGCGTGAAGGTGCTCTCTCCGTCGGACTGTGTCACGCTCCGCCGTGCTTCCTCCACCCGACTGTGTCACACTCTGCTGCAAACTGCCCCTGTGTAAATCAGCTATCATGGTCCACTGAAGCCAGAAAGACAATGTCATATGGCACCCCAGTGCTTTTTTGTGTGTGTGTGTGTGTGTGTATGAATATCACAGACAGCAACAGGGGCATGGCGCATCCTTTCCGGAGTCCGGGGCCTAAGGTGCAGTGAATGCATTTGGCTTCATGCCAGTAAAGCTAATTCAGCTCGCATAATTCCTGCAGCAAGTCCCTCAGGATTACAGAGGTAACGTCACGAGCATCGCAGAAATCCACCAACGTAGGGGATTAGCAAAATCTCATGAATCCCTAATTATCTGCAAAGGGATAAATTATTATAATGTATTGTATCAACACTTTAGGGATGCAGGAGCCCAGCTCACCTTTTATTCCTTTGGTTCCCTGCTGCTGTGCTAACAGACAGTTTGAACTCTCTCCCTAAATGCAGAACTATAAAGGACTGTCTGAAAATGCACGCCGACATTGTTACCCCCGTCTTTTAAAGAAATGCCTACGCCCACCATCTTTTTCCAACCGTCCTTGGGTGGACAACGTGCCGCACAAACAAGCTCTTTTCAAGTATAACTAGGCCTTCAGGGTGGTGTTTGCAGCACGGCCTGTTTCTGATTTGCCAAACACAAGCTTGTGGATAATTCAGCCATTCGTGTACGGCGTTCATTCAAGCGCAGGTTGTGACTTAACAAACAACAAACTCAGGGCCCCTCGATGGATTTTTAGGTGGAGTCCAGTCAGAAGAAGGGCGTCACGGGGTCACCAAACAGCTGCCTGGAAGACACTGTGTGCAACGCGCGCTCACAATAACAGAAAGGCAAAGGGAGGGAGACAGGGTAACTCAACCACAACGATGAGACAGACAGACAGGAAGACAGATGCTGCAGTATCTAGCAAACACACACTCGCGCACGCACACACGCCACTCCAATATAACATATGGAGATTAATTGCTTTCTTGTAAATTTCCTGATCTTTTTATTAAGACCACAATTCAGGCTTGCTGTGGTTTTCCAAATGCAGTAATCTGATAAGAGAAATCCATTCTTCACTTCTCTCTCTTGCTCTTTCTCCAACACACAAATCTATGTAAGAATAGTTCTCATCTGTGCATGTACAGTACACGATCGAGACACACGCCGTATGTACACTGAGACACTGCACGGCCTGTAAGAGGACACACTCTTACGTTGAAGAGAGAGGGGAGTGGCAGGAATTGACATAGTTCATAGGAAGACAGTTAAATGTTGAGACCCAGAGTTCTTCTCCTGAAATATTGATACTGATAATAGCAAATTGAAAAACAGATTTCAAAATTTGAAATGAGCTGAACGTCCCTTTATATTGATATCCAGTTCTTTGGAAATGAACTCCTGAAGCGGACTAATCAGCTTCAGCTACTCATTAGAAATCTCGCTGCAATGTAATCATCGAAGTGAAACAGCTGTTCTCCGTCTCATTTTGTACCGTATTCGGTACAGCACAAGATGTCAGATATTCAGCATCCACCCACACTCTTCTTTCTCTGAGCATTTCCAGACTAAGCACCTATAAGCCTCATTAGCCACCAATGGAATAATATGATGAGATCAGAAATTATTCCACTTCCCAGAGCAGTATGACTTCATCCTAGGTTGTCACTGTGCCATCGGTTACGTCATGAAATACCACAAATCTTGACCTTCCTGCAGCCCGGCGTCGTTTATGCGGTGAACTTTTAACACAGAGCATCCACGGTGAATGAAAAAGACAAAAGTCGTACTGAAAACTTGGTGTTTTCTGGTGGCCTGAGCATCATCATTGTCATCATCATCATTGCTGCTGTGTCTCACTTGGAATACTTTGTTTGGTACACTTCTATGCAGTACACTGTGTACACTATGTACTTAGCGTGCTAACTTCAGCAGGGTAGTGTTATTCTTCTTCGCCGAACTGCAACCGGTTGGAGCATTAGCACCAAATTTGACTGCCAAAATATAAATATAAAACAAATGTACAGCTTACATGTATATATTGTTGTCATCACTTAACCTAGCCAGCTTCCTTGGCACTGTTTTCACAATGCCTGTGGTCCCTCCCTCAAAAAGTAGCTCACATAAGGCGAGAAGGCACAATAATGTGCACCAAGGACCACGGGTCACGGGATCCAAGACAGTTCAGCCACCCTCCTTCTACCGTCACTCACATAGATGTGCTAAAGCGGTGGAGCTTTAAGAAATTCACCATCAGGTCAAGCAAAGTGCGGAGTGCCAGGAGCTGGAAGCAAAAGTCTAGGAGGCACGGCATAGTCTCCGAGCAAAACTAGCAAAGTGAGTTATCTCACTGGTGGAAGAAGAAGAAGAGGGAGATGACATTTTACCCTCTGATACAGCAGCCACAACAGACATGAGTTATACTCCAACCCAGAGGACACAGACAGTTGAATTCACCGAGTCTCATGACCAGCCAAGAACCATGAGACCCCTGAGCCAACTTCTTCCTAAAACCCAAGGACTGATAACCGAAAGTAAGATGCACACAACGTATAACACCGTCTCCTCGCTCTGCCTCTGGATCACCCAGAAAAACAGCTACATCCTGCGCCCGTTTGCCTCAAACTGAAGCACGTTCCTGAAGCCAGTTTGGAGCATTTTACAGCTGCCACTTCTAATGTCGTGCCGAGCTGAATCATGCATTATTCAGTTGACTACGACTAAACAGAAAAGCTACACACAATGTATTAATAAAGGATGAAAATGCAGCATGTCGTCCACCTTGTTTGTGCTGTATGTTTTTCTAATCGACTCTGAGTCTGACAATGAAGTCGAACTGAACTGGACTGAACGTAATATACACAAAGAAGAAAATAATTCTCGCTAACAGGATAGGCCGTGTTGCAGCACACAGCTTTATCCCGATGTAAACATACTAAACATCCTCACGAACGAAACAGAAACGGCGTCATCTAATCAGCATCATGACGATATGACTGCAGTGACCGCCACCTTGATTTCCCGGGGGAGCCTTAAGCCGGCAGCTTTTTCTGAGCAGGTAAATGGCCACACAGTAGTTCCTCTTTTTATGTGGGACACCGTCTGAAACTGATCACCTGGGACTAAGAGAAGATGTTCCCCAATAAGGGATCACCTTAAATGATGTCCCAGGGGTATATTTGAACTTGTTGTTTCACTATGTTTGACCCTTGGCTGTGGGTGGCAACAAAATAAGGTTTCCGGTTAAAAGCCTGCACAATCCTGCACGTCCTCGTACAACGTGTGTAATAGAATCGCCGGTACATTAGCGGATACCGTGTCAGTGGTCAGGGACTTCAGTAATTCAGGTAGTCTGAAGTCCAAAAATGTATTTCTGTGGTGCTTAAATGTGATTGGAAATGTTCCTCTGTGTCCAAAATAAAACTTAACCCTGCCATAATACACTTAAAGTGTTTCACAGCGTCCCAAACATTTCCAGTTTTCTAATCGCTGGGCTCCTCTCGGCGAATAAATATGAATATATCAAAGGATATTGTAATCGTTCATTGATCCTTATTTGCTTTTCACTCACTTACCTTCAGTGTCAAGAGGTCAGAGTCAGATACACAGCACCACCCATTAAGGATTCATCGTCTTGCTCAAGGACACTTGAGCAGAGTAGCTGTTCACTCTAACAGGGATCTACACACAAGTTTTCCAGCCCACTGCCCCGCTGCCATTCCGGCTGCCAGGTTTCTTTTACAGCTTCATAACTGCCGTCCCAACAGACAAAGCTGTCACATCACCACCTGACAAAAGCTGCCTCCCTCCGAATCTAAGCAGGTGCCGGAGGAGGAGGAAAACTTTCTGAAGAGCGGTATGACCAATCTTGTGGGGGGCATTTCGCTGAGCAGCCAAACGCGGCTATCCAATTAAAAGCCGACAGCGGACGTTTCATGCCACCGTGAAGATGGAAAACCTGGCTGTGCTGACAGCAGACTGTTACCAGGTGTCTGACTTGTTTGAAGAGGAGATAAGTGATGCGACATATGGAGAGCGTGAGAGTGTGAGCCGATCTGCAAGGCCCCGCACACTTCAGAGAGAGTACGGGAGCCAAAAAAAAAGGGAGATGTTTCTTTAATGGACGCAGGCAAAGTCACTCTTTGAATGCAGCTTTGACCGGCTAATTTCAATCGTGCAGGCGCAGAGCTCCATTCAGTCCCAGAATCCGTCTGTTACAGCATCAAAAGGCGGTCGTGGCTGAAACGAGCAAAAAGCCTGAATTCATTACAAGTGGGCAATAAATTAAAATTGAAATCCCAACAGTAAATCCATTCACCAGACAAAAGCTTAAATAAATATTGGCATTTTAAAAAGAAAAGCTATTAGCGAGCTCCGTCAGAGGAGGAGGAGGCTTTTTATATTTCTTTTAATTTTTGGCGAGTCTGTCATCTTGACCTTTACTTCTCACAGGAACATATTACAGCTGACATTGCTTCACTAACAAACACACATGCAGACCAAAGGCATGCACACACACACACACACAGTTTTCTCCTTCTTTCTAAGTCACGTTAAGCAGCACCATCTAGTGTTGCTTTAAATGAATATACCGCGCTCGTAGATTTAACTGCTGAGGACAGATGGTGCAGCAGGGCCGTGTGAGACGAGGGGCTGAACATGCTGCAGCTGGTTCATTCTGTGCAAAGACTTCTGCTTTAGATGTTTTATTTATTCTTTTTTTTAGACAGAATGAAGACAGACATTTTGGCTGCTTTGGGAAAAGATTTAAGAACGCAGCTCATAGAAACTAAACTGCAGATTTACCTAATACTTTAGTTCTTAAATATTTGATTCTGCTCCTCTGATGGTGACAGTCTTCATTGATGCATTAAACTGTACTGCGCATCCTTCATGGGGCTGTCACAAACACGATCATATATCGCCACCTAGTGGATATAACACAGAGGCAAGGGAAGTGGATCTGTTGAAAGTGTTTTACGTTAGATAAGAAGAGATCAAGACCAACAATATATTTTAAAAACACACAAGGCGATATACAGTATATAAATATAATAGAAATAGAGAGTTGAAGTTGGATTTCTGGGAGTTTTTTTCCACATATGTGCAGCCTAAAAACTGACTCATGTTTTCAAAGACAAACACATGGAGAGGTTTTTCTAAATCCTTCTGAGATAAGTCCTTTAATTATTCACAATGTGTTTATTTTGAATTCGAAGCCTGTTGTAAGAGCAGTTCACTGAGTGATTTTTATTTATTTGGGTTAGATCTGGAGATTCTAACTTTGTGTGACCTAAATTTGAATTGGGCGTGACAAAAGAGACATTTCATGTGTCACAGTGGCCACCAGCTTATCTCACGGGTTTTGTTAAATCAGTTGATTAACATGAGGACAGGAGGAATCTAACTACAGCATGCATCACTCGTGTCTTGTACTTGAGTCATTCTGAGGCACTTGTTGAGGTTTTAGTTTAATTTCTGTTAGTTTTCCTTTGATGCTTCTTTCTTCTTATACATGAGATTTAACTTAAGATCAGTCAATGAATTCAATGTGTTTTTACAGTCTGGTATTTGTACTTTCATCGACTCTAACCCATCTGATTAGGAAAGTAATTCCTAATCAGTCTTAATAATCCTCTGTTAACACTGTCTGTGCCACAACACACTTTTCCACAAGCCGCCAGTCCAGCTTTATACATGTCATGTCAGTTTTTAAAGCAGCGCTGCACGAGTGTGTCCTCGAAGCTACTTTGAAAATTCCAAAATATAAAACATATTTTGCTTTGTTTACACTTTTCTGTCCACTACTTAACTTCATATGTCTTCATCCGTCTTCCTCCTGGTGGATTTAGTCATGAAACAGTTGAAGTGCCTCAGTGGATCTTGAAGTGAAGCCTAATACAAACACCCCAGTACGTCTCGAACGAGGTGAACAACTTTGTAACAACCAACCTTTCATCTTTTGTCGTCTAAAAAGAGATCCAGTGAAGACACTGTGGATATCAGAAAAATATGATGTGCTTCGGACACACTCACTAATCTGTATAATATTGCTGTTTTTATACTAACCAAACAGATTGTGGGTTTTCCACGAGCATAAGAAAGCCAGAAGACAGAAAGAAAGCAGACGGACAACGTGTGTCAGGAATAAAAAAAATCTTGTATTTTTTAATTGACAGGGAAACATCCTTCAGGACAACGGTTGGTCATCACACAATAATCAGCAACGATACAATGTAGAGAGTCCGACTTGTGTGTCGAGCCTTTAAACACCTCCCCTGTCCCCTCCCTTCTCCCTCTGTTACAGGGAATAATGGAGGTCTTATTATTGCAGACACGTTGGCTCTCCTCTGACAGACAGAACACACCTCCTCCACCCTCCTTGTAAGGCTTGGGGGGGGTGGGGTTTGGGGGTGGGGGTGCCTGGGCCAATCACTGAAGGGTTAAAAAGAAAGAAAGAAAGAAAGAAAGCAAGAAAGAAAACACAAGGCTTCTGATTCATCAAAGTCGAGACTGTCTATCACAGTTTGAACTTCCTGGAGTCTGGTGGTGGTGGTGGTGGTGTCGCGTCGCCGCTCGAGGAGCGCGAGGCCGGACCACGCTCGGCATCAAACGAGAAAAAACCCCAACTGTCTTCACCTGTCTGTCAAAGAGCATCAGGGCTGAGGCTACTCCTACATAAAATATACATCAGTTAATTAGTTTCACCAATACCAGAGTTCTACCATGTTTCGAGTATCAGGAGGAAAAGTGAAAAAAGGTTCACCTCAACATTAAATAACGTCGGTTCTGAACAAAATAGAACCAACTAGGTTTCCACGTCTCTCTATAAAACTGTATAAAGAGGAGCTCCGTCCTCATACAGTAAATAACCACCCAGTATTGCATTGGACAATAAAGAATAGGGTCATTTAATCAGTATTTTATCAGATACCAATTAATCAAAGCCCAGTGCAATTAGGTAGTCAATCTACAAATGGAAACATCTGAAAATGTAAATATCAAAATCTCTAAAACATCCAGATGATTCTTTCCCAAAAGGTTTTTTTTTTCTTAAATCAGTACATGCAATAGTCAAAACTGTTTCCTCAAAAACAGGATTTAAATACCGAGATCCAAAGATCTGTAAATCGTAAGAACAATTATGCAGTCACTCTACCAAACTGTGTGGATTAATATGGCGATACGCTGTAGGTCGGGGTCGTCTGCACCCGAGTCAAATAAGAGTGAGACGGAAAGAGGCTGTCTTCAGACAACTTAAAACCTCCCGTTGCTGACAATCTGTGCAGGAAGAGGACACGGAAAAACAGGACGAAGCAGTCGCACAACGACAGCGTGCTGGAGCACGCGGCGTATCAAAAATGATTTGAAACCGGGGGGACGACCGACTGTGCCATGTACAGGAGGGAGGACAACATCCAACATCAGATGTGCTTCTGCATGTCAGAACTGGAAGAAGGAGTGCTTTAAAAAAATAAAAAATAATAAAATAAAATAAAAGATGAACAAGCCGAGAAGCTGCGTTCATCAGCAGCAACGTTTTTCAAACTGCGGCTTCGAGCTTTTTCATTCTGTGTCCGAACTGTGTCTGTTATTTTGGCCTCATCGCCGCGCTGCGGCTCTATCTAACGATGACAACCGATCACGGGGCGGCGCCGCAGCGCGCAAAGGTCACGCGTGTTGACCTCTGGCGAAACGAGGCGAACGGACGAGTTTATTGTTTTGTTCTTTTTTTCTTTCTTTCACGTTTTATCTCACAATCCTTTGCCCCCTACATGCACACTGCTCGGGAGACGTGAAGACGACGAGAGCGCTGAAGGAAAACGATAATCCCATGACGATCTGCGCCTTCCTCTTTCCACCGCTAACCTCACGTTTAAAAGGGTTTCTGCAGGTATCGGCACTCTCGTACAGCTAGTCGTAGTTTGACGTAAGGCCAACTCTGTATCTGTAAAAATTTACAAAAGGAATATTATTATTATTTAATGCCCACATAGTCAGAAAATCCAAGGCTTTACTTGTTGCCGAAGTGGTTTAATACTATTAAATTAACAGTATTTAATACTATTCTCACCGACCTCCAGAGACCCAGTTAATCGATCACAAGTACTAATTCTCCATTGCAAGTAAGGAACACTGGTTCTGTGGTGATGATGGTACAGCATTAAAGCACTTTGGTTTTCACTCATATTACTGAGGAGTTGTGCATTTTACATGCTGATCGGGAAAAAAAAAATAATAATAATAAAGTAAAGACGCCGTCCCAGCCAGCTGCCTTTTAAAAAGGGGAATCAGTAGTAGCTTTACAAGCATGCTTCATGTGTACCTGTCCCGAACCAGACTGTGCACAAGACCGAATACAATACATATTGTGCTGTGTGTCGGAGTAAAGGTATGGCTTGGTAAGAAAACATTCAGCCCGTGGAAGATGAATGCTCGTCGTTCGCACCGGATTCCGTCAGTGGATGCTCGATTTAACGCAGGTGATAGCTTCTTTCCTAACGTGGCGGGCTCGAAATAAAAAGTGAGGAGTGATAAATGGGTTATTAAGTCCTCAGCAGAGATGCATGTCACTCTTCGGCTTACAGTAACACTAGAGGGTGGGCCTGAGCTCTTAGAGAAATCTACACTACCCGCCGCCGGCCACACCCATGCCACCACAGCCACGCGCAGGGGGCAAGTACCTATAGTATCATAAACACTAGCAATAGAAATACTCTCAATCATCATATAAAAATGGGTTTATATCATATATAGTAGTTCTACAGTATGTACGAACACAAGAATGTGGTTGTTTTATGTGGTGTAGATGTTACTATATTTTTTTTTTCACAAGTATATATTATTATTGCACTCTGGCTACACATATTTAGTAAGTTAGTTAGTTTGGTTGTCTTTAGATGTACAGAACACGAAGTGGTGTCAGAGCTGATCCAGCCCGAACAGCTGCAGAAGACGGGCTCAGTGATGGCAGGTCATCGTTTTTCCATGAGGATAACACAGGATTTAGTTGTTTTAGAATAATCTGGACAAATGAATTGAGGTACAGTAGAATTTTTTTAGTGTTGTATATATTTTAGTGCATGGCTACATGATAGCCATAGCTAGATCTGAATTTGTGACGAGACATCGCACAGGTTTAGCCAGGAGTCTCAACAAAATCCTAAACTGCAAAGGAAAAACATCTTAAAAATGATTTTTTTTTTTTTTTTTGGCTTGCATCACTGAGCCCACTTCTCAGGACTGTTATAAAGACATCAAATACACAGAAATCTGAGACAAAGCTACAGAAACACGTCACGCCCCTCGTTCTCGTCTTTCTCCTTTTTTCAAAATAGAAAAATAAAATCCCGCTCCTCGATCTCAGCTAGCCTGTCGCGAGGAGGGCCGGTCTCCCCCCCGCCACTCGCTCCGTTTTCAAAGGAAACATACATTCACAAGAGGACAACAGAGGAAAAACAAGCAACTTGAAATTCAAATTTGTGTGCAAAAAACATTTTAGATCTCTATAAAAATATGTGCATATGGATAGAGCTATTTTTAATCTCACCAAATACAGTATTTTCCTTTATTTACACTGCACAGATACACAGATAAACATACACTACAGCTCTGCCCTGCTCCCCCTCTCCGTCGATGCAGGCGTCAAGAATAACATGGCCAACTTCCATGACAACAGATTTTGACAATACTCGCACATAGGAAAAAAACGCAGACACGCTCACTCACACACACACTTCTGCTCGGATCAATGTGATCGAGGAGCAGAGGAGGGGGCAAGCAGAACTTCTGTAGAAAACCTGAAGTTGCATATCCCACAATTCCCCCCACGCTCGCATTTCACAAACCACTCCCTGTAAAAGGTCAGAGGTCATCAGCCAGACGCTGCTTCCTGATTGGCCAGCGTGGGTGGGGACAGCGTGTCAAAAAAACTTTGGCTACGGAGTTAGGTGGCTTTAGTCCTGGTGTGTTATCAGCTGGAGTCCGAAGCACACCGTGTACAGTGGGTACTGTTTGACTGGTACAGCCTCAGTGGATCTGCTGTCCTTCAAGCTGGGATTAGGAAAATGGATCCAATGTCTGTTCCTCTAGGACGGGACTGTACCAGCGTCTCTCTGGAAAGAATGATTCATGTCTTTTCAGTACTCATCTTAACAAAACAAAACAAAAATAAAAATCCCTCTCCCAGTAAACTTCTTTCTCTCCTTTTCTCCCCAGCACCAATCTCTGCTGAGGTCAGCCAAGGCCCCTCTACTCCAACTTCAGAGACTTTGGACCAATTCATTCACTTCCTGAAGGCAATGCTCGATGTTCATTGGGCGGTCCTCCTATTCTTTGCACTGAACCCCGCACCGCCTCCCAGTCTGCTGTCGAAAGGGGAAGAGCATGTGGCCGAATCAGCGTCTGATAGGCCAGCCGACAGGCCGCTCATGTATCTGGACTGCGGTTGGTCGAAGGTGAACTGGGGCAGGGGGATGTATTCCCCCGTGAGAGGGGAGTGCCTCGCGGCGGCGGGGGAGAGGGAGTGCGTCTGAGAGAAAGGCATCGTGTTGGGGAGGAGGGGCGCGTGAGGCTGGATGAAGATGTTCGGGCTGATGGGGATGTGCGGCGGCGTGGGCGTGGAGGCGTGCGGCGGGGTGTGCGTCTGAGGGTGCGTCGGCGTGGACGCTCGCGAGGTCGCCGTCGGCGGGTGTGCTTGCAGAGGTACGTGGATGGGCGCGAGCGCGGTGTGCATCGGGGAGTGCGTCGGCGCGACGTCTTGGGTGTTCGACTGCGTGTGCGGGGTCAAGTCGTAGGACGGCGTCCTGCGTCTCAGCATCATGCTGCAATCAGCCAGTTTTGGGGGTGAGGCAATCTCAGGGTGTTCCCTCTCCGAGGGCGGGTGGATAGATATACAAGGTGGGCTCATCTTCTTCTTCCTGTGCCCGCCCCCGAATGACTGCACCCTCACAGGGAACGCCTGACCACCCTTTTCTGACCGGTGGGCTTCACGTGTAAAGTGTGGGTCGTCACTGGTGACAGTCTGCGGGAGACAGACCTCGATAGAATGGCGCCGCTGGTCGTCAGAGTAACTAGCAGACAATGATGGCGGCTTGTCCAGGAAGCCCTGGTTGTCGATGCTCAAGCCCTTCCTGAAGTCACGGTCCTTCAATCCGACCCCGAGCAGACTGAGCGCGCTCCTCGAGGAGGAAGGCGGCAGCGGAGGAGGAGGAGAGGAGTCCAGAGAGAGCGGGGGGCAGTAGGGGGAGAGGGAGTGGCTGCGGCCGGCCTTCCCCCTGCACTCCGGCCCTCCTCCCTCCTCGTCTCTCCACCTGTGGCAGGCCGAGCTGGTGATGTGATACACCTCCTCGTCCGCGGGGTCGCAGAAGGATGCGGCAGAGGGCGGCCTGGGTCTCCGGAGGCTGGGAGGGCGCAGGGGGAGGCGCGGGGAGGGAGGTGGAGGAAGGAGAAGCGAGGGAGAGGACGGCGGGGGAGGGAGGGGAGAGTGGGACGACAGCAGGGCGGGCAGAGGAGACGGTGGCGGGAGCGGGAAGGCGGTAGGGGAGCAGGGTGGGAGAGAGAGGGCCGAGGGCGAGGAGGGAGGGGGAGGCGGCAGGGGAGATGGTGAGGAGGTGTGAGGAGAGAGGGGAGAAGGGGAGGGAGGAGGCAGATGGATAGGGTTGGGCCTCTCCTGTTGCTCACAACCCTGGGACTCCATTGAATCCAGTTTAACTGCCACCTGCGACACAAAAACACACAGCACACCTGTCATCAATGAACCTGAACGAACACTGTAACGTAAGCGTGTCGGCGGCTGAAACGGGGTCTCTCACCTGTCTGCGCAGGGCCCGTGGAGAGGGGCTTGGTGTTGGAGGGGCGATGCGGGGCAGGGTGAGGGTGGGAGGTGACCGGGGATGAACTGGGGAGAAGTCTGGAACCTGCAGCAGCGCGCGACTGTCACATGGCTGGGAGTGGACCGACGTCACGGAGCCTGAACGGACAAACGTGAAGCGTTGGAATCACGCATGACGCAATCACATCACGAACTCTCAATGCAAACTAGAGTTGTTCCGATAACAGTATCAGAAATACAATACAGGATAAATGCCTGAAGTTCTAGCCAATCAGAGTCAGGTTGTATCGGTTGTATCGGTATAAAGGAGGAAGAAAAAAGGTATCGGAGCATCTCTAATGCAAACACATGCAAAGACATGCATATTTAGGCATCATACTCACTATGTCCTATCACTCTGGGGTCATTTTAAAGTCATTATATTGGAGCAATGCAAAATCACTAACACTTTATTTTGATAGAAAATTTGGATTTGGAAGAATTTCATCACATTCATTTACAATTGCTTCAAATTTGCCATCAAAATAAAATGTTAAAATGAAGAAGAAAGAAAGAGTGGGCTTCTCCTCAAAACAGAAAGGTCATCGGGAAAGTAGCAGCACTGAGCCGACGCTCAGAGTCGTGTAACGGGAGATTCTGCATTAGATCCTGGTTACGTTAACAGTCCCACGTGACTCGTCGCACCAGAGAGCCTGATACCGTCACACGAGGTCTGAACTCGTGCAGGTGAGATTGCAAAGAGATGAAGCAACCGCATCATCAAAGGTTCAATCTGGGCTCGGTCGCTGCTGTGAGATTGCGTAACCAGGGTCTTAGGCATTCTGCGCGCACAGGTCCAGCACGCCTGCGAGCTCAGATGTGATCACAGCGGAAAAGGTTAAAAACATCGCAGCAAGGTCAGAGTTAGAGTTCATTTTCAGTCGGTACTTTCGGGCCGAGCTGTAAAGCCACTTTACATCTGCAAAAGCGAAACAGTAGAGAAGGCACCACAGCTGTCATGATGATGATGGTGATTGTTTTTTTTATGTCGACAGTTTTCTGACTTTGCAGCTCGGCCGTTAAGTTAACCGTCATTCTCATGGAGTATTCGGCCATTCCGCAGCTGAGCAGATGAGCCTGTGTGAAGGTTGCGGAGGTTCACACGTGTCAGCTCATCCACTGCAGTCAGTACCTTGGGACAGAGCTGGGCCTGTCCACAGCCTGGCCACAACATGCCATTAGAATCTGACTGCAGATAAAACAGTGCTTGTCAGTGCTTAGAATGCTTTATCAGAAAGTTTATCCTGCCGTTCAGTCGTCCTGTGTCTTGTTCTGACCTCTCCGGCGTCTAATTCCTATTTCGTAAATGCGTTTTACAAAGACGACATCATGAAGACCAAAGAAGAAGCTAAACTCATCAGTAATAAGGTTTTAACGATGCAGTAAAGGACAGCTTCCCTGCAGCAGTGAACATTTCTCCTGACATTCTAGTCTGAGCTTGAATCTACCGGAGCAAAGACTGCTCGACGGTGAAGCCTGATGCATGCATCGTGGGATAATCTTAGTCCACGTGAGGTTTATTGAAAAAAGATTAGCAACTGTGTCTGTTAAACGATAAGAGCACCAAACCTCCATGCTGATCTCAGGTCTAATATTTAAATCCAGGGCAGACAGATTACCTGAATGCTGGTGATGGGGACTGTGATCTACCTCCTCCAAAGGGTAGGGGGCGCTGGCGGGCCGCACAGGACGGAACATGTAGCTGTCGTTAGGCAGAGAGTGCATCCTGGATACAGACATCTTCCTTGGAGACAGCAGGTCCTGGTCGCCGTACTGCACCTCTTCCTCCTACAGGGGGAGACAGAGACCGCACGGCTCCAGCACTGACTGCACACAGAGCCTGTTCTCACTGTAAAGTCGCGTCCTTCCTACCTGTCCAGGTGAATGTGGGCACGGCCCGACGTAGGTCCCACCCACAGAACTGTTGCTGGAGGTTGTGCTTAGCTTGCGTTGCCTCTCCATGGCCATTTCCAAGGCGATCTCTGCATCCATCTCCGCGTCCTCTTTGGCCTCCTGCAAAAGCACACGCGTTTCCCAGTGAGTGGCTGTAACCGACACGCGTGGATCTACAGTGCGTCCGCAGCTCGGCCTCCGCGGCTACCGTACCTTGTTGCTTTCCTCTAGGTGTTTCATCAGAACGGCCACGACCACATTGACCAGCACAAACTGGGCCATGAGCACAAAGGTGACAAAGTAGATCGGAGAGACCAAAGGCAGGTAGGTGAGACAGTGGTGGTCCTCTGGTTGACAATCTCTCAACGTGTCCTTGAAAGACACAGAGAAAGATTCAGGAGGGAGAGGGAAGGGGAACAGACACACACAGCTCCAGTTGTTACAGGTGGATACGCTCAGTTGAACGACTGTCAGTCAAAGACTCCAGAGGCTACGTTACAAAAGCTTTGGAATCATAAGTGTTCAGACAGCATGGTGATATGATACAGAGCCACATTAGGACCCTTAAAAAAACTCTAAATTTGAGGAGAAACAAGGACAGTGGGAATGATGTAGGGCAGCAGCGCGCGTGTTGAAATTGTAGCTGATGTAACACTCCACTTTATGCAGCGCGGGTCAGCATGTGTAGAGCTGATCTAACAATAACTGAACAGCTCTCCGATGTGGGGCATCCGCAGCCCGCCAAACGTAAGCCGTGACAAAACAACCTTTGGAAAATGTTTGAAACCGGAGAGATCTCGACTTGGTTTGGACGGGAGGTTTATGTAACGGCGGCTCTCGAGTGTGCCTTGAAATAAATAAAACTCAGACGACCCTTACCCTCCACCACCCCTCCCAAATTATACCGCTGTTTACCCTGCATGACGTCCCACCGGTTAATCCTGTCCAATAATTCCCCTCGGTGTTCGTCTCGCCTCGGACAATAAGGAATAATTATAAAATGTTTAAGATTTCTCATGCGTGAGGCGGAATAAATGAACACAAATGGAACAAACATTAACGTCAGGGAATAACGTGTGTTTCCAGGTCAGCTGAGGGTGATTATATGATAGATTTTAATTTTTAAATGAGTAAAAGTCGAGATGTGAAAGCGCCGACGTCGCTCAGCTCTCAGCCACTTCATTATTTCATAATTGGTTTCAGAGGTCGTTGCTCTGTCTGTCGTTATGAGATCATCTGGGCATCATTTATATGTGTGTGTGTGTCGGTGTGTGTAGGTGTGTTCATACTTTCATAATCCCATTCCAGTTGTCTCCGGTCGACACTCGAAACAGCGTGAGGAAGGCCATCCCAAAGTTTTTGAAGGTGGCGTGACGGCTCAGACCTTCGCACGGGTTGTTGTCGTTGCACTCTAATTAACACACAGACACAGACAGGCATTCATTACATCAGGCCATAGACACGGTGGCTGAAAAAATAAAAAGCAGCGTTCATGAACGATCATACAAGCGAAGGCAGCGTGCGCGGCGAACAGCTGGCAAGCAGGCGTCTCTGCGGACCCGACAGAGGAGAGGAGAAAGCCGTTTTCTAAACAGACGAAGTCTCCATCAATCCCGGGGTCAATTTGACGGAGAGCCCCTCAGGAGCCTGTTAACAGAATCATAACAGCCACCAGAAGATACCCTGCTTTGTTTTCCGAGCCCCGGTCACATTAGCAGGAAGCTGGAGAGGAACGAGGAAGTCCTCGGAGAATTATGCAGCTTGTTTTTTTTTTTTTTATTCTAAGGATCAACCAGCAGCAGAGAAACGAGAGGTTTTTCAGCTCAGGAGCTGAATAAGTGGAATAGCTTTCCAGAATAATAAATAGGATCAAACTTTACTAGACTGAAGTGCACAAACAAGACTGTAGTTATGACATTCAGAGGCGAAACAATAATGATAGCACAGATTTGATAGGATACGATGAAGCCAGAGTGATTAGGTATCTCAGTGTGTGGCAGAAATAACGTCTGCTCCCCAAGTCTGAGTCATGGACATTAGGTCTGCGAGATTGAATCTAAATCTGAATCAAATCACCAAACTAAAAGACATTCAATATCATCTACGCTCAGCTTGACTCCAAAGCTGCGACTATTATCATTGGAAGCAGCCCCCGCCTTTCGTATTTCCCTCGCTAATGACCTTCTCTTATCTGCTTAGCCTTCTGCGGGCGCCGCGGGCGCAGAGTTCAGAGTGCTGCGGCGCGGCATCGCTCGCGTCTTCTGGTCTCCCAGAGAAAGTTCCGATCTTACAGAGTCTCTGTTCCTCTCTGAGGGAAGAACGATTTCACGAGCCGGTAATTGGCGGACAGTTATTTTCACAACACCGCGTGGAGTGCGCACCCACACTAACCCCCCCCCCCCAAAAAAAGCTTGCTTTGTATTCTTTGTCAGCTTACACATAATGGCCCTCTGATGAAAAAAGTGAAGATCATTTATTGAAAGCCTTTGTGTGAAATACACAGCAGTAAAAGCAGGACGTGACAGAGACGTGTTTGGAATGTTGTCTGATGCCCACGAGGTGCAAACCGTGATCTCCATTACGGACTGGGGAAGAAATCGAAAACTTGACCCAACGCACTTCTGGCTTTTGATACCAGGATACTTTTCCTACGTCTTCCACGGCATCTTGTACCCCCTAAATATGAGCGTGATTATTTAGCTGGTGGCCAAAAGGACGGCAGGTGAAACTGGAACCTAAATGCACCATAAACTCCAAGAACGGGGGAACATCTACTTCTGAGATCCTTCCACAGAGGAAGAGCTGCACTTCAGCTGACTATGGTATGGCTTCGTGGAATGAATTTGCAGTCTCATAAGTGATGACTGCGGTGATGATTTTTGTCGATGAATCACTGTCTGCAGTGTTTCCACTCAAAGACGTACCATGTATCAGCTGCTATCCACAACTTTTAACAGCGGAATACCAAAAAAAAAACGCGAGTGGAGTTGAGCCGAGCCGTCTCATGTAGTGAAAACGTGGCAAAGACGGTCATTAACATGACTGGGGGATCTTAAGTAACAGTAATGTTCCTGATCCTCGCTAAGCTGCAATACTCTCCATCAAACTTCTCTACAAGCCTGCACCAAAATACGAATCGCTGCTCCGGCTTTGTGAGTTCTAAATGAGCGTTTAAATTGAGGCACCGACAGGAAAAAAGAAGGCTTTCAGCACATCCCGAATCTTTCTGTCGGCAGCTCGACAAAAGCAAAAGAAGGAGAAAAAAAAAATCACAGCACAAAATGGAGACGGATTTTTACTTCATAAAAGTCTAAAACAGACATCCATTCGTTTCCCCGACGAGGCGAGCGGGAGAATAATAACATTTCACAGAAAAAGGAACCTCTTCATCACCAAGTTGTTTTCATTTTGTCCCCCCAGATTCTTCTTCTTCTTTTTTTTTTTTGTTAATCCTCTTCCCTGACACGTTGCTGCGCTCTGAGAGGAAATGAGTTGGACGGAGCGGGCCTATTGAGGAAGGAAGCATGTAAATAAATGTGATCATGCAAATGTGATCTTTTCTTGTTGGAAACAGGCCTCTGATATAAGAGCGGCGGAGAGAGACACACACAGATTCAGCAGAGACAGCTCAGGCGGGGAAATTTGCTGCGAGTCGTGACCGTTGTAGTAATTGAGTGGATTCAAAAACCTTTTCTGCCCAAGATTGTCGAGCGCGGTACGTGTGTGTGCACGTGTGTGTGTGTGTGTTTACTGACTGACCCAGTTTGCCAAAGAGCTCCACTCCCAGCGCGGCATAGATGAAGAAGAGCAGCATGAAGAGGAGGCCGAGATTTCCCACCTGGAAGCGACACACGTGTTAGATCCCCCTCTCTGCACGCCACCACAACACTACAGTGTAAATATTGCTTGTTTAAAGCTGCAGGGTACAGAACATATTACAGATGCATTGTGTTTCTTCCATCTCACACTAACTTAGCCGTGCATTATACATGGAAAGAGCATATTTACAATAATATTTCACATCCAAGTGCTGCGTTAGGTTATACATGCTCCTATCCAAACAGCGGTCGTACACACAGCCGAGCTGCTCTGTAAATTAGTCGGCTGCCTGCAGGACATCGCTTTTATTTATGCTTTATTATGCTCTCCGTGTTTCGCCTGTAGGAAATCACTGAAAGCTTTGGCATTTCCTCCTCCTCCATCAGGATCGGAGTTATTGACCACAGCTTCCTACGACTACGCCTGCGTCACGTCGTCAGAAAGCTCCCAGCGTGTTGTAAAAATCTGTTCTCGTGCACTCTGCCCCCCGTTCTATGTGTGCTCTTGGCATTTAGAAAACAGCCGAACAATGGAGTCTGTCGCCGTATGTGCATCACGGTCTTTGGTGCAGCTGCTCTTTGCCTCTGAGAAATTGCGGCAGGTAGCAGGAGAGAGGCCTGAGATGCTCCCACAGCATCCGTGGAAGCCGGCCGTACAGTCTGACTCTCTGAGTTGTTTTTTTTAAAGATGCAGCGCGGCGATGAAGGTTGCCAAAACGCCGCACGAATCTCTAATTCAACCCATCTCTTTGAAGCCTCCCTGTCCTCGGCTGCACCGCGCATCGGAGCGCGTCGGTAACAAAACAGATCATTGCGGCTTAGTTGTCGAGAGCGCTCACTTATTTTTAATAGTTGCTCAATGATGGGGTTTTGTTTCCTTTGAGCTTCTGTGATGGCAAACAGGCGCTGTCCTGTGTGGAATCTATTGTCAAACATATTGAGCAAAAAAATCACGCACAGACAGGCAGGCGGGCGGAGGCAGTGTAGAAAACAGAGAGATAATATAGAGATATTTGAGGGTCAGAAAACAAGTTCTTTAATGCGGATGGACGTGACTTGAGTTAAATATTCATCAACGAGCATAAATCTTTCAGAGGGCTGTCTGAAGCTTCATATTTACCCTACATCCAGAAATAAAACCAAAAATAAAATCACTGTCTGGGGCTTTGAGACAGTAGACGGTCTGTGTTTACCTGCGGCAGCGCTTGCATAACCGTATCCAGCAGCGCTCTCATCCCCGTGGCCATCTTCAGAAGTTTCAGCACTGCAGAGAGACAGAGCAGCCGGATTTACCTGCTTGATGTTGCTGTTTTTTTTTTTCCGGTTGGCCCCGTTTGCTGCAGGACGTGCGGTGGCACGGCACCGTACTAGCACAGCAAGGAGGCGCTCGGATCTGCACCGCGGGTTATTTCTAGAAGCCAGCATCTGTGCCATAACACTTTTAATGCTGAATTTACAAGAACAATGCGATGAAAAGCTTGAAAGCTGAAAAGTTGTTCAGGTTATAAATAACACGCGGCGTTGACTTTTGGTGACTTCTGTAATTGTTACCCAAATAAAGAGTGTGTGTGTTCGTGTGCGTGCATCTGTGTGTGTTTTTTTTACCTCGTGCTATTCTGAGTACTCTCATGATTCTGATGATGGTGGGATTTATGGGCAGTGCCGCGCTCATTTTCAGCTCCTCCAGGGTGATGCCCATGATGGACAGCGCCACTATAGCTATATCCAGCTGATTCCACCTAAACACACACAGAGACAGAGTGCGGTGCAAGGTTTTAGTCAGTATTACAAAGTACAAGAGACTTCACCACACCTTTTTTTTCTATGTTCCAACAGTTGAACAAGTCTCAGGCAGAATCTCAGTCAGTTTTTACTGTGCTGCATCTGTGACGTCACCCATCGGTTTCTGCGTGTAAACGTTGTGGCCGCCATATTTGTAGTCCTGCCTCCGGGCTAATCTGACCTCACACGCGCTCGCTACTCACATATGCCAGGTGCTAGCTCTTCTATGCCGAAAATACAAAATACAACCCAAAACGACATCTGACATCTGTGACTTTACACTGTACTGTCACACCCCACTGCGTTACCTGTCTTTGAAGAACCTGTGTATGCCAAACGCTGCGAGCTTGAGCAGGGCCTCGATGACGAAGATGCAGGTGAACACGTAGTTGCAGTACTTCAGGACCTCCTCTAAATACTGAGCACGCAGACAGAGAATTATTTCATCTCAAAACACATGTTCTGAAAGCACTGAACAACCTTTAGTGTAAATAACTGAAATAGATATTTTGTACCTCTTTAATGTTGCGTGCACGTCTGTGCAGATTACCTGTGGCTGATTGTAGTGCTCAATGCTCATGGTGAAGACGTTGATGCAGATGATGAAGGTGATGAAGAGGTCCAGGTAGTGGCTGGTACACAGTGTGTGGATGGACAGACGCAGAGGAGAGTAGTCGGCGTAGTAAGGCCTCTGCTTGGCCTCTGGAAACACACAAACACACACACACACACACACACAAACAAATGTATGCAAAGACGACACAAGGAGGGACGGACGTACGACAGAAAGAGAGAGAGAGAGAGTGCAGCTGTGAGGAAGTGTGCTCTGAAACTTTGATATTACACGTGCACAGTGGCGTGCACAGGAAGGTGCAGGGGGCATCGGAGGGGGGCGGCTGCAGGAGTTCCCGTATTACGTCTTCATTAAACCAAGATACGCGGGACTGAGCTGTGACCCTGCTCACTGTGGCGGCCTCCCCTTTTTTTAATCATCACCCCTGCCCCGCAGACAGCCTGTGCTCACCACTGCCTGTGTGGTGTGTTCAAATGAGAGAGGACATGAGAGTCACAGACAGGCTACGCTATTCAGCTCATAACTCGCAATCTTATCTTAATTTAATTGGATTCAATGTTGAGACAGACGGAAGTTCTTGTTAGGATAATTCATTCTCGTCTCCTCAACATGAAATCCAAGTCACCTGGTTTTAAGGTACGGTAAGTCAGGATTACTTCCGGCTTATCCGAACATGATTCAGATGAAACATGCAAGCGGTGCTCATGGGAAATATCATAACTTGATTTTTATTTCATTCTGGATTTCAAGAGCAAACCAGGTGTAAGTAAGAAAGTCTGGGAGACGGAAACTGAGACACATTACTGCCTTTGAATAAGTGAAGCTGTTATCACGGATACAACAAAGGAGGGTAGTATCTGATGTCCTTTAAGAGGCTTAGCACCCAGAATATAGTATGTAACTACGATTTGATAGACTGTGCACTCATGTCCACATTTGACGGCTGGTGATTGTGTGTGTGTGTGTTTATGTCGCCCTCCAAAGCACATCATGCTTCCATGCCTTTGATGTGAAGGGTAATGTGGTTGAGAGGGGGCTGCGCAGGGTACGTTCAACAGCGCCATTTCTTTCCCACAAACAGGGTCATTAATGAATTCCACGTTTCTGCGATGCTCTTTGAATTAACGGCGAGTATCCGCACCGCTTCGCTGCTTAAGCTCCTAATTCATCCAAAGCTGTAAGTAGAACGTGACTGATGTTGAACGCACGCTGGAGCCGCTCTTCTCTTCGATGGCATCACTACAGTTGTTCATAACCCATCAGAAGAATCTCAATAGTCTAAAACTTTCTTGGTTTTTTTAAACGATGAGTCGACCGATGGCACGGCCAAACCCTGGAGTTTGGAGTTTTTTCTCCGAGGCAGCTGATTGGATTACATTTGTCCGGACCTTCATCAGTTTTAGACCAGTGAGACGTGTTGCTAACACAAGATGAAGAGAGCGGCGCTCTACTCACACCACATGCTGCCTCCTAGTGTCATTCTGTGACTGATGTTTTGGGCAGTTGGATATAATTTGGCGTTGTTGCCGAATGACGGTGCTCTTTGCTGTTTCTGAGACAGCCAATGGGAACTTCGGCTCAACGTGTTACCACGATAAAAGAACAAGACCGCTCTGACTTGTTCTTTCAATCGGTGGCGTGTGTTTCTGACTTCTCTACAAGTCACTAACTACCTTGACATCCCAAAGTATTTGCAGGTATAGCAGCCAAAACGTCTGCTATGTTTCTGAGTCTGCCCGTCAAAGCGTGTTAAGAGGAAATGTCCTTCTCCGGCCCGTGATGAGAGACGCCTCGGGGTTGGACATGCACACGGAGGGAAAGGGGGGCTTTTTTTTTTCTCTCCAATCAAAATTTTGCTAGCAAAAGGATCAACCTCGATCAGCTTCACATGCAGGACGTTTATATTCAGCATTAAGGAAGGTGTCAAAACAGAATTTGGCGTTCGAGGATGTAATTTAAACACCCTGTCGTCGCTCTTGTCATTTTTATACTGCAGTGGCGGCAGGTCTGAGGTTTCAAGAGTGAGCGTACAAATTATGAGGTAGGGTCACACGGATGGAGAGTTGAGAGGTCGGTTAGGTCGTCCCGGTTTCCAGTTTTCCATGCAGTGTTAGACGGGGGGGATGGGGGGAGGGCTGCAGTCATGCAGTTACATGCATCAGACTGGCGCAGCCTACGCCTTCTGCCAGTGATCAATCACTGTTTGCGTGAGCTAGCCAGTCTTTCAAACTCTCCCTCTTCTTTTTTTCATGTCGAAGTCTGAATATATTTCCCTGTTTTCTCTCTCTCTCTCTCTGTCATTCTCTTTTTCTTTTTTTTTTCAGGCTCTGAAAGCAGGCAGTGCTCAGAAAAATAGACTACCGACCAGCCCCTCCATTCTCCTTACTCCTGCGCTTTTTCTCTATCATTTTGAGCCTCTTCTCCTCCCGCAGGCGCGCCTCCTCCTCTTCCTGATCCTGCCGGCACTTGTGGAAGTTCTCCACGACGACGCCGACGAACATGTTGAGGACGAAGAAGCTGACGATGAGGAGGAACGAGATGAAGTAGAGCAGCATCCAGGGGTTGTGGTTCCTCACGGGCTGGGAGGAGGAGAGGAGAGGAAAGAGTTTGTATAGCTTTTCTTTGTGTGCGTGCGTGGCTGAGACGCGAGAAAGCACAACAAGTGATAAATCCTAAATGCCACAGTGCCAGCGTGAACCCTCACATAGCAGGGCAATGTGACGCTGTGAATTATCAGAAAATCCTCCTCAGAATTCTGACTAAGCGGAGCCACATTTTGTAGAGTTGGCATACGATGCGCTCGGCACATTACCTGCTGGTCCACTCCCACCGCGTCCAGACCGTCATACATGATGTTGACCCAGCCATCCTTACAGGACAGCACAAACAGAGACATCAGAGCCTGGAGAGCAGACACAGAGAAGTGAGTCAAAAGATGCGGAAGGGAGAGGAAACATCATTACGAGGTATTATTTGCAAGAAAACCCCTTTTTTTTTTTTTGATAATTGGCACAGTCAGGGTCGGGATTTTAATAAAACAACGACAGTCAATGAAAATAATCACGTTCTTTGGGTGGCTTGTTTGTACGAGATCGCAATGCAAGTCTGTCGAGGGCAGTTTTAGAAACACAATCATCTTATAAGACAGCGGTTAAACACATTGTCCCTTGCATTGTTCCACTCCTGTCACCACTAATGTACTTACCACAGTCAATGCAATGCTGCACAGCAGGTTACAATACGACTAATGAGCTCTTGTAAAATATATATATATATATATATATATATATATATATATATATAGTGAAAAGGCTGAGATGTGCAGCGCTCCCCTGACAAAATAAGTGACTTTTATTTAGTAGTCCGTGCAGACTGTGTCGCCTCCCTCCCTCCCTTCCCTCTCACTCTCTCGTCGTCAGTCCATTAACGCGCACCTGAATCAAGTTGTCAAAGTTGTACTTCCTCCGTATCCAGCGGTAGTTGGCCTGCAGACAGTCAGACTTGTTGGTGACGTTTTTCGTGTCCAGACCTTCACAGTGGTAGAACTTCCCTTTGAACAGCTACAGAGACACACACACACACACAAACACACAGAAAGAGATGTCTACAGGGCTATTTGGCTGCCATTTACAAATTATCTTGCAATTGCATGGGAGCTCGCGGCTTTTTCAACAGCCGGCTATTAATGCCAGGAATAAAAAGGACGTTTCATGGATCACGTTCTTATCGAAGTTTTTTTTTTTTTTCTTTTCCTGAGCGCTGAGCTAAAAGCTGGCCCGAGGGCCATGTTGTCCCTTTTTACACTGAACCTAATTGTCATTCTTTTAAAACTCACACTCGTAAGGAACAAAAGCCTTTTGTCTGCTGGATATTCCTATCTCCTATCCCCCCCGAAGCCAAGATCACATATGCAGCTGCTCAACAGGACTGGCATTTAAGCTACAAAGGGTGAAAAGCTTTGTCTCCAGTCTCGGAAAAAAACAAATGACAAAGCGTTATCGTCGGCGCTGGATCTCCGTCTATCTTGCATGTCTGAAACTGCGCCAGTTTGTGTGTGTCTGTGTGTGTGTGTGTGTGTGGCAATGCAAACTACCTGCACCCCCAAGATGCCAAAGACAATGAAGAAGGCGCAGCAGATGAGGACGATGTTCCCGATGGGTCTAAGAGAGGTGATGAGCGTCTCCACAACGAGCTTCAATCCCGGGGCTCGGCTGATCACCCTGGAGACACAAATGAAGACAAAGACATGTTTATTAGAACCAGCACATACAGTCCAGGACGTACAGACACACGGTGCATGGTGTTTACAGACATAGAGACACAAACCATTATCAACACCTACACGCGCACACACACACATAAACACACTCTGTACCTCAGTGGGCGTAGTGTTCGCAGCAGGCGTAGGACTCTGAGGATGCCCAGGATCCTGTTTCCGCCCGTGTAGGCCAGAGAAACCAGAATGTCGACGAGAGACACAAACACTAACACGCCATCCAGAACGTTCCAGCTGGACTGGAGGTAGGTCTGCTTTCCAAAGCAGAAACCGAGAGCTACAACCTGGCGAAAAGCGCATCGGAATCAATCAAATCAGAGCCTCACAAACACATTTCACCTGACTGCTGGTGAAAGAGACGCAGGCGTTTACCTTGATGGCCATCTCTGCCAGGAAAATCACAGTGAAAACGTAGTTGGACACGCTCAGAAAGACTCGCTCCTAAAGGAGAGAGCGAGATGAAGACGTGTAAAGACAACGAGGACAGGGCGTATTCATTTTAGGAGAGCGATGCATTGTGGGTAGCATTTAGCCTTCATGGTGCTGGGCTAGTGAGTTTCTATCTGTTCACCGTAGTAAAACAACCAACAACAACACATGGAAGTTACCAAGAATGAGGTGTTTTAGTGACTGAAAAACATGAAGACATCTTGTCCAGTGAGCGAGGATGTGTGTGTGTGTGTGTGTGTGTGTGTGTGTGTGTGTGTGTCTTACAGTGCTGTGAGCCTGTATGTCAGGTCTTTCCAGAGCGATGGTGATGCAGTTGAGGAAGATGAAAACCAGAACCACGTGGTCGAACATTTTGTGAGAGATCACGCTTTGGCACCACGCACGTAACCTAAACACACACACACGCGCACACACACACACACACACACACACACACACAGACGCGCACGCACAGAGTCATCTATAAAATGTCAATGTCGGCTAAAGTTATTGACCAAACAATTAGCAGTGAGAAAGCAGCAGGAGAGAAAAACACGAGACAGCAGAACCGTGATAATTAAATAAAGAAGAGGAAAAGAAACTAGAACCGTACAGATTGATATTGGCATTTTGTGTGTGTGTGCCTGTGTGTGTGTGTGTGAGACACTCACAGGCTCTCTGGAGAGAACAGATACAGCGTCCAGTCCTCGTGCTCTTTGCACCAGCGGGGCTTCATGTTGCAGAGCTCCTTTTTGATCCAGGAGCACACGGAACTCTGCAGAAGAAGCGAGAGGTCAAATATCGTCATCTTTATCGACAGCGGGAAAATCATTTGCCCAAAGCTGCAATCATTGGACCGGTCGTAGCCAAACATGTTTACAAAGGACTGTTCGGATTTTCACGTAGAATGATAAAACTGTCTACGGGGTGATTAGCAGCGCTGCTCAGTCCTCTCCAAACCTGGAAGCGCCCTAGCTACTGTAAGATAATTTCAGTATTCAGATGGTCAGTCTTCCTTTTTAGAAGACTGACCAGAAGAAGACAGTAGTTTAATCTGGATCTCCACAGTGCTGCTGATGCTAGCTCTTTGGGGGCACATAAACAAGTGTCTTCTTGCATAAGTAAAGATGGAGGTAAGTGGACCAGAACAAACTGACTCCTAACTTGGTCAGTAGAAAAAGTGTTTGCGAAACTCATTAAAGTTTCTATTTAAACAAACAGCAGAAAGCTTAGGTGTGCAGCTTCTGTTCTTGAGGATTCTAATTAAAAACAGCCCAAAGTCGAGCCTCTCGGACGCCGCTCGCTTGGCAGAGTGCCGCTGGTGTGAGTGTGTGTCCCCGTCCCTCTGTGTGTGTGTGTGTGTGTGTGTGTGCGCACACTGGCTAAGAAGAATCTGCTGCTCGGATATCCTTAAAGTTGCGATCCATAATCCCTGCCGCAGACGCACGCAGACACAGAGCGTACACACGTCTTACCCGCCGCGTCCGTCACACACCCACACACACACACTTGTACGTGCATAAACCGGTAGGCCTCCTGTGCTCGGTGTGTCCGGGGAGAGGCCTTTCGTTTTAGTGGATTTCACGGTTTTATAAACTCAATTTGGAGCCAATAAAACCATCAAGACGGTTGTAACAGAGGTCACCCAAAACCGCCGCGGAGGACACTCTTCTCCACTACACACACACACACACGCGCTGATTGTGCATATACAAGTTGTTTTGTACCTACTGAGAAAACAACTATTACCCAAACCAATCAATTTCAGCATGACAGTGTCTATGGATCTCGCAGCTTGAACAGAAAACACACACCAAAATATATGTAGAATGTAAATAATGAGATTAAAAACAACTGAGGCTCAACTCACCAGATTTCTTGCGCAGGCCTGTGTACGTAACCGTAAAAAAAACAAGCCACCGTGTAAATAAAAAGGACGTGCTAGGATGACATCATGCTGGGGACCTTTAAAAACTGCTAAAACCATCTTGAAAGTGATGACTCATGGTAACTTACCTCATCGTCCGTGTCATCCTCGGGCGAGGAGTCTTCCTTGGGGTCGGAGGTCACGGTGGGGTCATAGGTCAGGGTCCTCCCGTTACAGTCGCTGTACTCCGCTATTATGGAAGGGCAGAGCGTAGACGCCTGCAGCAGCTCCAGGGGCTCCGGGCGCAGCCTGTTGTTGGCCCCGGCCTCCCCCTTGTCTTCCCCACTATCCTCCTCCTCGCCTCCCTCCCCGGACAACAGGCTCTCCCTCTCTCCGCTGGTGTCTCGCCTTTTGAGGCTCGGCGCTCGTCCCAGGCTGTTCCAGCTGGAGCGACGGCTTCCCCACGACCGGGGAGGAAGAGGGGAGCGCCGGCCGGGACTTGAGAGGCTCTGGAGGGACAGGAAATAAAAAGGGTAAGCAGGAGTGTGTGCGTGGGGCGTGTGTGTTCGATAGAAGTTTCAGGATCCTCGGTTCACTCTGCCGTGAAACTTTTGGTGTCGGTCTCCACGGGCGATTCACATCGTCCGGTGAGAAATTAAACGTGGGCAAGATATGGGTGAGAACTTCAGTGAGTGATTGCTGCGTTTTCCGTAATTTTGTCTCAAAGCTGCTAGTTGGCTACTGGATCAAATTGTATGCCCACATGCTCACCTTTATTGAATATGTTGGGTTCAAAGGATTTTCCCTTTCCCCTGAGCAAACGCAGTTATTGGCTCCCTATATTCACAGATTTTGTTTCAGGCGTCCATTATTTCCTCGTGGAATAAATCACTGTCTACCTGGCTAAGAGTGCCCTGCCATGGTCAGTTCATCATAACTCCATAGCCTGGAGCTAAAACAAAGCTTCAACCTTCGGAGCAGTAGTTGGCAGCTTATCTGGATACTCAGGCTTTTTGAGGTTTCTGATTGGGCACCACTCGGTGTGTTTGAAATTTGTCGTGCCTCGACTTCTTCCAGGTGGTTTATGGCCATACTTTGTCTTTGAATCCATCATTTTGCACTTTTTATTATTATTATTATTACACCTGGAGGTCCCATTGATATAACATACCAGAGAATGTTGGTCATAGGCTAAGGGTTCCATGGAGGTGGAGCTCCCACGGCGAGACTCTATGTGACTGATTCCCGCCTCGGAGAAGCCCAGTCCCACCTCGCCGTATTGAGACCCCCCCTCTCTGTATATGAGGTCATCTCCGAGGATGGAATCGGGTCCCAGAGAGCCCTTCGGCGTGGGCATGGGCGTCGCCGCTGTGCGCATGATTATAGGTGGAGCCATGGAGCCGCGAGGGTCAACGTGACCGTTGGCAGTCATCATCAGAGAGTACATCTTTAGCTCTGCGGAGGAAGAGGAGGAGAAATGAAGTCATTATCGTCGTCATTTATTTGTTCAGACACAATTTGTAAGTAGCCAGCTGCGAATAAGCAGGACAGGAAGAAACAGCAGCAGAACTTCAGCTGAACTGAACGTCCTCCGTTGTTCCACCTACCAGTATCTCGGAGCTGTTCAACCTTCTCGTCCTCCTCAAAGTTGTCGGATTTTTTCTCATCGTCTGACTCCGACCGATTTGCATCACCCTACAGCACAAACACACACACGCATTAAGCATTTTCTTTTCATGTATTAGCTTCTATAACACTTCAGCACTATGCTCAGAGGATATTTCTGTGGCTGGAGGCTCGCTGTGCTCCCGGGATGCGCGCGATAACACGGTTGGATAAGGAAGAGGAATTGATGATCTGAAACAGTCATCAGCGGGTTTGTTAGGCACTGGTTACGATCTCCATTCTCCTACCCTCTTTAAAAAGCAGCGGCGCCTTGCATGATGTGACAGTTTGATAATTGAGAGTCCGGACCTGCGCGCCATAGATGGCTCCATCGGGAGTTAATTAGTAGGAGAAGGCACTCATGCAGCATTCACACAGTTGTGGATGAGAGGTGCTGTTAAAAATTAGACATTAATCTTTACAGCGGTCCCCTGCCATGACTGCTCTAATCGTAATAAACCAACTTTTCTGTCCAAGTGTGTGTCTAATGGTTGGAGAATTATAAATAAAAGCGAAATAGACGTGCAAAAGATGAGTTTTGTTAAGTTTTTTTTTCTATAGGAGTGCACCATAACCAAAGTTGTGACCAGCACAGAAAAGTACATTACAGCTGGGTACAAACCAAATCACCAAATTCTGAGCAGTACCGCCACAGAACTCACATCCTTAAGTCTCATTCAAACAGGAGAAATAAAGAAGTCTTCTTCTGTTTGCATTATTTACATTCAGAACTCATTAAAATCAAAGACACTGGAAAAAAAAGAAACAGTCTTGTTCTCACCTCAGCCTGGAAGCCCTCGACCAAGATGGCCACAAGCAAATTGAAGAGGACGTAGTTGCCAAATGTCATGAGAGCAACAAAGTATAGAGCCGCCCATGGGGAGGTGGAGGCCATGCCGTTATACAACACCACATTCCAGTCCTCCTGGGTAAGAATCTATATATTGAATGAAACACAGGCGGAGATTTAGGCATGTATAAAGAAGGAGTGGACGGGGGGGGGAAATGGATGGAGGCAAAAATAGGCAAGGATGCAGGGGATGTCAGGTTTAGAGACGTTTAACTTAAAAAACAGGAAGGTCCACAAGGAGGGAGAGGAAGGAGAAGTCCCAGAGGTTAAAGAAAACGAGCAGAATGTGACGGGAAGGGAGGCGATGGAGCAATATTAGCCCATCCAGCTCCTGTTGGTTCGATATGCTTTATAAAACCTGGCAGTGAGCTAATTTTATTACCATTCTGCCACACTACCTCGACCTCATACACACGGGATTATTACCATAAGTTGACAAGCGCATGTGGGCGTGCGTGCGAGCGTGCTCGTGCGCGCATAAATCAACGTGAGCGATGAAAGCATTTAAAAGTAGGACGGCGTTCATGATGCAGCATGAAAGCTCACTCCGTCTCTGCCCGCTCGCGAAGCGCCGTGGCAGGGAAGCGATTGGCCGCGTCGTCTGCGCGTGAGCACAGTTCTCTAGCTGCTCCCTAGAAAACTATGGCGAGCCTACAGTGTGTGTGACGCCTTCACATGACAGTCAGTTCTGGGTGAAATGCTTTTTCAGCATCCTCCTCCTCCTCCTCCTCACACACACACACACAGTACAAAGTGAGACAGTCCACTGCTTTCTGTGTTCTACCTTTCTGCTGACGCATCCGGTATAGAAAAGAGGACAATCTCTCTGGAGCGATTGAACAATATCTCTCACATAAGGAGAGCAAAAAATAGAAATAATAGTGAAAGGAGGGTGTGCATAAGCAGAAATTCTTATTTCATAGCTTTTGACTAATGAGACCAACTTGGCAGTTACACACACACACACACAAACACAAAAACACTCGAGGGTGAATCTGACATTTTGATTTTGGATGGCGAAGCAGCACGCACAGTATCGTTGGGATAGAAATGCACACACGCTAACACGCTGCGGCTGCCATTTTTCTTGCTGTCATAGATTTCTGCCTATGTCAGGGTTCACTTTGTTGTAAGAAGAGCCAGTAAGCAGCGTCTTGTTTTGAAGGGGATGGAAGCAAGTTGCACTGACACAGAGTGAATTTTTCAAATGACACACGCACACGCGACTGGCGGCCTAAAGTTTGGTTGGTGTAGGTGTCTGCAAGTTCAAACGGGCCAATGTGGGAGAACATTTCCCACTGTTAACAACGGTAAGCCATGCTGATGATGCTAATCATCAGTAAAAATGCACAAAGTAGCTGATAGGGCAGATATGATTAAGAAAAAAGGAGCACGCAGGAGTCGACCTGCAGGTCTGGTTGAAAACTAACCTGGAATACGGTGACGATGGCCCAGAGCAGAGAGTCAAAGTTCTTGCGGTCGGGGATGGTGTCTCCATTCTCCATCTTAAGACTGAATTTACACCCAAACAGATGCATACCCAGTATGCTGTAGAAAATAAGAAGAGGCCGTCACCTTGGTTTCACTCTGCTGACTGCACTTTTTATATGCGTGCGCGTGCATCGCATGCGCATACCTGAACGTGAAGATGAAAAGCATCAGCAGCATGCAGAATGTGGCCACGTTGTCCATAGTTTTCATCAGCACCACCAGCTGTCTCCTCAGGGCAGGCAGGAAGCGGACCAGCTTAAGAACCCGCAGCAGACGAAACGTCCGCAGGACTGACAAACCGCCGTCCGCTTGACCGATTATCTCCCACACGCTGAGAACAGACAGACACATTTGTTTTAAAAGGCAGCTGGACAACTGAAAGTGTCTTTCTGTCTTTCTAAACAACGTACATGAGCAGAAATCTATAAAAAAAAAACGACATTACAATATGTTACACGCATTTTGTCTTGAAGGGGTTCAGTTTGAGTAAATGTGGAGTAACCACATATATCAAAAAGGTCCCCTGATGTAATATGAGGTCTATCAAGCCGGATGACAGCCACACAGCAAACCTAGACTCCCGACAGGATCGAAAATCTGCTGCTGCAGCAAGTAAAGCTGGTTCTGTGCGATCCATCACAAGCGTGTCAATCTGAGCTATTGTAAAGATGGATGCTGCGGCAGTGAACCCGACACTCCAAACCTAATGACTGACAAGCTGGAAAAGAAATAAGAATGGGGGCTGGCCCCTAAATCCGAGCTCATCAAGTCGTCTAGTTTCAATCTACATGGAGCCGTCGTGACGAATCATGAATAACACAGGCCGAGCTGAATGGATTCATATTACCTGATGATAACAATGATGCTGTCGAATATGTTGTACGGGTTCCTGATGTATCCAAACAAGCCGAAGGCCAGCAGCATGAAGCCCATCTCCAGGACAAACATACTGGTGAAAACGATGTTACTGATCTCTAACACATCAGTCAACTCCTCGGGCTGAAGGGGGAGGGAGACAAAGCAAGAGGGAAAAGAAAAGAAAAGAAAAGAAAAGAAAAGAAAAGAAAAGAAAAGAAAAGAAAAGAAAAGAAAAGAAAAGAAGCAGTTAGTTCATATCTACAATATCTCCACTCGAGCAGTAGTACTATCCACAGTAGTAAAACCATTTTGCTCTTAGTGCCCTGAGCTGAGACATTATCAATCAAGTTCAGAGCCGCAGTCAGACCCAATCAATCAAAT
The DNA here is from genome assembly GCA_023373845.1 of Nibea coibor. Classification (NCBI taxonomy): domain Eukaryota; kingdom Metazoa; phylum Chordata; class Actinopteri; family Sciaenidae; genus Nibea; species Nibea coibor. The sequence goes on from CM041727.1 coordinate 6,225,072, forward strand.
GGGACCAACAGTGCAAATCCATCAGCGCTGATCTACTCCACTTACCTCATAGCACAGTCACTGATCCAGCACGAGGCCGGCTCATAAAGGATGTAGTCTTTTATGGAAACCACAGCTGTTTTCTGCTCTGCTAAATGCATTATGGGGCCACAGCTTCAACTTTTCTTTACGTAAATGGTTCGTAGTGATCTAAAGGCGCTGACTCAGATCAGAAGGACTGGGCTCTAACCTATAGATCACTGCATGGAGACTATCTTAATGTGGTGTGTTCAACACATTAAATGATAACGTGAAGTTTGATGAAAAGACACAGTTAAATTAGCATCTTTGTGCATTCACAAATGCTGAATAATCATGATCCCCAGACAGCCGAACCATCCCCAAGCGTGAACTCTCACACTCTGCGGCGAGCCCTGCAGTTTGTAAAACCCTTCAGCCTGTGAACTTTATACTCATGTCGCACTTATTAAAACTAATTGAGATTCTTTTCATGTGGGGATCATCGAGCAATTGACCCAGAGCCCATTTTGTGTCCTGGCCCGTGGCGTATAAAAGCAGGCAGAGTGTGTTCTGGACTAATCAACGCGGAGACAAGATTAATATAGAAAATCCCAGACGTCCTCCTAATACCAGAGAGCTGCGTTAACCTTCAGCCTGGGGTACTCTCCACTATCAGCACCCTGCAGAAGCACCCGGTGTTTTGTTTGGTCTTTACTATTGTTGGAAAATATATTAAATATAGTATGCTAAGCATGGAAATATGTGTGACAAAGCTGGAATGCGGCAGATAACTGAGGTTTTATCCCGTCTAAATAACAACGATTTCCAATTATATTTATGATGATTATAATAATCATAGTAAACCACACTTATAGTATTCTAAACAGGCATTTAACAGCACATTTTATAACCAGTTCAAGCCACTGATGCTTCCACTGAAGTGCAGCTGAGGATCATTCACAGATAGAGGGCGCCATACTACACAGCACCTCACAGAAACGCAGCATCACATGGCCGGCTGTGAAGAAGAACTACAGACTTTTTACAGCCGCCTTTCAAAACTGGAAGGGGAGAATGTTTGGAGTTGGGAGGAGAGCAAGTATTTTTACCCAAGTGCAGTATTTTAGTACATTCTTCATTCTTTCCTTGATTGTTTCCTTTTGATGCCATTTCAACATCTCATGTCGGAGGGAAATAATACTTTGTAATCCACTACGTGCCTTCATACAGAACGTATAGTTTATAACCTTCCCAGACGTTTATGATGAAGCAGTTATGACTCGCTCCACCTCAACCAGCGTTCGAGTAACGCTTAAACGTTAATGACCCAATCTGTCGAGGTCCCTTTACTTTAAATGATTGGACTTCACTTTACGGCTGCCACTCCTGCACTTTTACTTGATACTTAGTGCGGTGTTGCTGCTTTTAGTGAACTGGAAGAGCATCCTGGATCCAGGACCTGTGTGAGCGCCTGTTGTAAGTAATACACCGCTGTGTGATTTGTTGTGTTGATAAGTGTTTGTGCTGCGACTGCTCGAGACAAACCACTGAAACACAGCCTGTCTAATCCGTTTCTTTACTGACCTTATCAACTGCAGGAAAGGGTGTGTGCATGTGTGTCTGTGCCAGTGTGCTTATCCATTACTTACATTACACTGCACAAGTGGGTTGCTGTATGTGCAGCATACCTACAGTACGGCGCAGCGCAGGCTTGCGTAATCCCTCTTCTTGTGTCTTTACTATTTTCGGATGATAAGCTATTGATTTAATTGGGACAGTCGTGGAAGCTTGGAAAACCAAACGCCTGTGCAAAAATGAAAGGGTGCAGAAGTAATGTCAGGGGACTCGAGTGCAGCTTTTGGTGCGCTGCGTGGTGAGAGAAACACTGTGAGTTTTTTTTTTATTACAGACAACAGAGAGGAGTGTAAACTGCCCCGGCTGTTTGTTCAAATGGTCTCTCGCTGTCCGGCCAGCACATAAAAACGTCAGCCCTCGTGCGAAGCTTTAAAAGAGCTCTGTAGTTATTCCATCTTAAGCAGTGACAATGGAGCCGACTCGCATACATTATCATCACAGTGGACTCGCGGCATTTTCATTACCTTTTGGCCCACTGTCTTCACACCGAGGAAATGAAAGAGCATACTGCAGACTTCCAAGGCAATCATTTGCATACAATGCTGCACGGCCATTTTTGTACCTGATAGGACTACAGACCTCTAAACTACAAGCCTGTTTAGAGGTGAGAGTACAGTATGGCTGACACAGAGCAGTTTGGGAGACATTGGTCCTGGAGATGTCCGTCTTCTCTTTAATATAAAAGAACTCGATAGCACCCAACTTGTGGCAAATCATGACCTGGTGACTCAGTGAGCACTGAGTATTAGTTCCTTCTACCATCTTTCTATGAACTACTCCCGCCAACTGTTTCACCACGCAGAAGGAAGTGTGCGTTTCCTTGCGTGGACAAGTGGCTCTCGCTTCCGACGCTGCAGGACGGAGAATGAATGCGGTTCTCCTCGCAGACGCACGCCTCCTCCTGTGAGGCGATATGGTCGACGGCGAGCGTAAGGTGAACTGTCCCTTTAAGGAAACTCATGCAAATCCACAAAACACAGGCAAATCAGGAAGACGTCAACAATCATGCGCAGAAACAGAAACAGGGGGACGTTGAGAAGTGATGCACGCGGCTCAGACACGCTCATCAATCCCATGGTTTGTGACTCATGAGCTTTTTGAAGTCTCTCATCTGTAGGCGGTGTTGGAAAATGTTCTAATGTTCTTTTTTGGTGGGACAACAAACCCAGCTGTGTCCCCTTTTTTTTTTTTTAGCTTCTTAGTGTTCCCTGGAAACACTTTCCATTGTCGTGCACTCTGTGCTACTTGCAGTGCTTCTGTATCAGGTTGTGTCTTCTTTCCAAACGCTGCACACGTGCTGGCAAATCAGCTGAGATGGTTTCTCCATTTGCGTGCTTTTTGTTTATTTGCATGTGTTTTCTTTAGTTGAGCTCTCAGAACCGACGCGTAAGTGGCTCCGGGCCGAGCGCCGAGCATTTTACGAGCTAGTGCGCTGAGGGAATTTGCATGAGCGTAGGCCAGCGTCTTCTCTTCTGGTTTTGGGTTCCGACATGTGACGCAAAACGATATCGACGCAGCACACCGTCGATCGTGCTTTCTGTTCTGGCTGATGGCAACATCGCAGAGGAACAGTGGAAGGAAGAAGGAGAAGCGGGTTCTAATTCAGTCCTGTGCCCGGCTAGAAAAATGTGGGTGGGCAAAATTAAAAGAAGTTATTAATAAATCCCTTTAAGGTGCCCTTGAGTTGTCAGATTTATCCCATGACGTACTTTATACTATTTTATAGCAGTTCTAGATTGCCATGATCATTAGTAACTAAGTGGTTTAAAAATAATTAGACTTCCTAAACCATATGTCAATATATTTTATGTAATCTACTCTGCTCCCAAATGAGCATTCAGAACTATTGCTTCAGACGCTGGTTTCCACTGCCATCATTATGTGTGACGGACCAGGTGATCGAGCGCTGTTGGTTTATTTAAATACGTGCGACCTTGGCCTTGAAAAAAAATGAGGAACAAAAGCACAATACACCCACACACACGTGCGTGCACACACACACAAATGCAGCTTCGTTGGCAGAGCAGAGTAGAGGAGTTGATTAAAGCAGGACACTGACAAAAATAAAATCCTGAAAACACGAAATGTAATAACGCGCACAAAAAAATCATGCAGCATATCTTAGCATATATTAGCATATTTTTTATTTGGAATTAGGGACGTGGTGCGCAGACCTTCGACAGAATGAGCCTTAAACTCGAGCAAACTTTTTTTTTTTCCTGTGACTTTGGTTTGGCTGATAGAAAAGTTACTCGTTGTGTCTTTTAGTCGTGCACGCGGTCACCTCAAAGCTTTCCTTTTTTTTCACATCATGGCCATGTAAACAGCTAAAACATCTTCCTCTCTCTAAACCTCTCTCTGAATATTATGCACACACACACACACGCGCAGTCTACACTGCGCCGCCTACATTCACACACCTCTTCACACACACGTATACACTCATGGTCTCATAAAGTTTGGCTGAGTGTCACATAAGGGGGATGATGAGCACTGAGGGGAGGAGGAACTCTTACATAACACATCAGTCTGTGCATGTGTGTGTGTGTGTGTGCATGTGTGTGTGTGTTATTGGCCCAATAAGGCCATGGCTCTCCCAGTCGCTCCTTATTTTCATACCACAAAGATAGAAACACACACACACACACACACACACACATACACACATCCCCTTGAGGGGGAATTAGAGACGCAGAAGGGAAAAGAGGGAACGGACACAACAATCTTTGGGTTTTTCATACATTTGCAGCACTGGTGGGAAATGAATTGCGTGTGTGTGTGTGTGTGTGTGTGCATACACAATACACTCAGCCCGGGTGTGAAAATGTGTCTGTGCAACCACACATGTTTTGAGTGTGTGACAGTGGAGCGAGGGAAGCAGGAGCTGTGTTATTAAGTGGATACTTCCCAGATGTCGGCCACACAGCGTAAACTCGAAACATAATCCCGGAGTGTGTGTGACAGTGCCTTGATGCCTTTTGTGTGTGTGTGTGTGTGTGTGTGTGTGTGTGTGAGAAAGAGAGAGAGAGCACAGGCACCGCTACAGCAGGCCACTCCTCCCCTCTCTTCCTCCGTTCCCTCACCCTCATTTCCTCTCATTTGGACTCTCAGACAACCCGATGCCATTTCCACACACAAATGTCACGTCTGACAGCCGACATCAAGCTGCTTGTTTCTCTCTGAAGGTCACTCATAGGTCATTTTTCGTTTTGAAGCGTCGATTTGCGCGCTTTCACTCCACCCTGCGGCTTCTTATTCTTACCTGCTCGTGGTACTCTATCCCCATGCTGAGAGTATTGACCAGGATAGCGATCATGATCCCCCGGTTGAAGTATTTACTTTCCACAATCCTCTTCAGTTTTTCCCTGAAGCCTATCCAGGCGCGCACCACTCCATTCTTGTACTCCACGACCCCGCGCCGTCTGCAGCGACCTCGCCCGCCTCTCAGATCCCCACTCTAGAGAAAGAAATAAGTCATTTCCATCATCTTTTATTCTTTAAATATCATCACGTGCAAACAAGCCGTGACTTTATTCGGCCACCATTTCCACCGCAACCTTCATCCTTGCCGTTTACCCTCATCGCTAAGTGCACCCGCATGCGTTCTGACCTGGGGGAAGTCGTGCAGTCCATCGGCCTCTCCCTCCAGGTCTCCCAGTTCCAGCTCCAAGGTTTCCAGGCTGCGGGCGCACAGAGGGCAGCTGAGCAGCTCCAAGAGCAGAGGGCTGGGCACCACGCCTGCCAGCTGGTACAGCAGCCGCTGGCGTCCTGAATGGAGGGGGGGGTTGGGGGGGTTGGCGGTGGAGAGGATTGTCATGTCTTTAGCTGAGACAAACACGTCCAAAATTTATTTTACATCAGTCCGCTGCACCATTTTCCATTGTGAGAAACTGAATGTGATTATTGCCAATCTGAGCATTTTATTCAGTTTTTCTTTAAAGTTATGTTTAGCATATTTCCTACAAAGCGACACTGACCTCGGTGCATTGGATTGATATTTAATTTGCATGTTTAGGAAAATAGTTAGGGTTGAAGTTTTATTTCAAAAGTAAGTCAATAACCTCAGCCGACAAGGTGCAGCGGCGGCCCGACAGGCCAAACGCAGGACAAAATAAAATCTGCACAGGACTCGCTGCTGCTCGTCAGGCTTATTGCCGTGAGCGCCGGATAATTGAAGGTGACTCAGACGGGTAAATAAACATTTTTTTTTTTTATCAACTTCTGTCTCGTCTCATTTTGATTACGGCAGCCAGGCAGCCAGAGCACAATATGTTCAGAAAAGAAAATCAATCCCACACAATAAAAGTGACAAAAACAGGGGCTCGAAAAGTAAGGAGGACGTCGTCCCCGTCATCCCCAGGCGAAATGACGTCAGTGCATGTTCTTACTTTGGATTGTCACTGAGGTGAAGCGCTTGTTTATGTGACTGTATAATGCTAAAAGAGAGAGAGGGAGAGTCAAAGACAGCGAGACGCGATGGTGTGATAAATAAAGAAAAAGCTGGAAGAATCTGAAGCGAGATGTATCAGCGCAGTGCTGCAGGGATGTCCTGTCTCAGGAGATAGCCAAAACAAGCCGGTTTCCGCAGTGAGTACTGCAAGCTCACCCACGGTACTGTACGAGTTCCTGGCTGACTCCTCTCACCCTCTGTTCTCTGACTACATCCTTTCAAAAAAAAAAAAAATAGATGAAAATCTGTACGGAGGAACAGCAAAGCACGGCGGACAGAAGCAAACCATGACTTCTGGAAAATTCTCCTCTTCAAACGCAGCTTGTTGTTTACAACTCGACCCGATACCTCCAGCTGTAATAAAAGGGCCACGCTGGGCTGTCGTCGTATTTCATTGTCCTGACAGACTGTTTGTGTTCTCACAAATACTTTAAGCAAATTCCTTCTTGGGGACAAAATAGTTGTGATTAATAGCATTGCCTTTTATTACATTAGGCTAGATTAGATTCCCTTTTTTCAAGCCACATCTTGGAAAACATTCCCAAGAATACTTCTGCTCTGACAGTGCAAAGGAACTTTTCAGCCGAAGAGAGCATTCAAACTTTAACTCAGTTATATTTAAAGGATTAGCCGAGATTGAGTCATCAGACGGAGCTGAGACGTTTAGAAACTTGCAGCTCAGTCAGCATCTGTGAAAGTTAAAATGCGTGACCTTTAACACACACAAGTAGCAGAGGTGAAGCGCCACTCGTATCGACTGTGAGCAGACCGGACGTGTATCGACCGTTTCATGCGCTGTTTTTCTTTTCCTCGTCGCTGTCTTTTGTTTTTTTTCTATTCATCACGTGTCACTCGGCGACTCCTCACTTCAGCGAGGAGCTGATTCACGTTGCAGTGTCGGCGGCCGTTGAGCGTGTGAAAGTGGGTGCGTGCTTGTCGGCGGCCTCGCTCTGTCAGGACACAACAGGCAAGTTCAGAACAGGAACAGGCGACCCGCTGCTGCGTTTTCCTTTTCTGTTGTCTCCTCTCTGTCTCTTCTCTCTCTGCCTCATGCCGTCCCTCCAGCCAGCCCTGAACTCATTTATTTTTCTCTCTATATTTCCCCATCCCAGCCTTTTCCCCGCTGGAGTCTTTCATCCTTTATGCCTCTCGTCTTAACTCCATCTGTTTCTCCTCTCGTGTGTTCCGCATTTCTCAAAATCGCCGCCGTGTACCTGCGATTTTCTTCATGTCACCCTACACCGTCCCCTTCTCCTCTCTCCACGTCGATTCCCTCAATCCTCCCCTTTATCCACCTCTCTGCACTGATGACTGTAACACTTGAGACATGGATTTCCTGTCAGGACCGTCTCTAAGCGATGCTTGAGACACACACGTGGCCAGAGAATACCTCAGGTCGAGCTCGGGAAGAGGAAAGAGCGAGAGACGAAGATGAAAACAGAAGATGAAAGTAAGTGTGATGACAAAAAACGCAATGGAGCTCGGGGGAAATCCGACGCATCGAGCACAGACCGTGAAGGGGAATTAAAGGACAGTGAAACATTAGAAATAAAAGTAAAAGGGGGGGAAAAGAAGATTAACAGGATTATCGAACCTTGAGTGTGACAACAAGTTAGTTTCTGCTTCCTTTTGCTGATTCAGGCTCCACTAGGTTACACAAATTGCAATTTTCTGGCTAGGAAAAAATATGATGTTAACCAGTAAACTCCAAACTAAGAAAAAGTCCATAGGTGACGCAACAGCTTTCTGCAGCCTGTGTGTGTGTGTGTGTCCTCTTACTGTGCTGTCCCATGAGCTGGTAGAGCTTGTTCAGCGTCTCCGTGTGTTCAGACGCCGGGTGGTTCGGTGGGTGCTGCTCTGGACTGTGCCCACACTGCTGGGAGTGGGGGGGCGGCGTCTTACTGCTGTAGCTGCACACAAACGACGGCAGGATGGTGGGATAGTTCATCCCCCCGTTCAGCCGTCCCAGCAGCGCCCCCATGCCCTGGGTGACAACGGCCGGGTTCCCCCCGCCGCCGCCGCCGCCGCCGCCGCCCCCATTCCCGTTTGTGCTTCCCCTGCGGACAGGAAGCGACTTCATCTCCAGCTCCTCCCCGCCTTCTCCGTCCGCGTGCTCGGCTGTCGTCACGCTGATGGTGTGCTGCCCCCCGTTGCTGAGGCGACAGTGCTGGTGCTGATGGTGCTGCAGGAGGTTATGGATCGGCCTCAGCCACAATGAGCTGCCCGGGCCTAAGCCGCCGCAGCCCCTGCTGGATCCATGGCCGTGTCCATTACCCCCACCGTTACTGCCTCCGCCGCTGCCATTAGGATTCACCTTTTTACGCCTTTTACTGGTTGGAAACGGACAGAGAGGGCATTATTACCAGCTTTGGGAAAAAAAAGTTCTAATATGTATGTGTTGGTGCCTGAGTGCGTCTCCGGGGATGTGGCTCTCAGCAGCTTTTGGGGGGGGCGGGGGGCTGTGCACGCGGTAATTCTGTGAGATTCAAAATTACCAAAGCACACTCACACAATTATTAAGTGCTCATAACAAAAACACATTTCAGTCGCCCCAAATGACTCATACAACACCGCAAACAGAGACTGGAGGAGCAGCAAAGACTGTGAACTGCTATGATTCATTTAACTAGAGGGGGGAAAAAAAGGCACCTATGTGTGATCAGAATTTCAATAAAGGGATTTTTTTCCCCAAAATATTTTTTACTGTCATCCTCAAAATATCGCAGAAAATATTCAAGCAGGCGTGAAATGGGTCCAGCACAGGTGCTAAATGTTTGTTATCTCAGGCACTAATGGGCTCGGGTTGTCTCTTCCCGCTTTCTTACTCCACCTAATATGATACATGACTCCATCCTGGTTGATTACCGTACAGCGCTGCAAAATGTAAAGCCTGCAGGGAAATCCTAACTCACGTGGACAAACAGGCCCGTGTCTAACCTGTGCCATCCAGAGTATATCCTCTGCAGTCTGCGGGTCAGCTTCCGATAAAGGTGACTGATGTAGCGCAGCATCTCCTCGTAGCACGAGCCCGGCTCGCTGTAGCTGGCCAGCGTGGAGTCGTTGGACATGTAGCGAGCGCGCTGCTCCCTCATCAGGGCGTTCTCTCTCTGCTTCGTCTCGGAGAACTGGGTGGCGATGACCACGAGGCACAAGTTGATCATGAAGAAAGAGCCCACCTGGTCGGAGGAGGCGAAGAAACGGCTTTTTGTAATGATACAGGAGCGGCCATGTTAGCGGCCATCAAACAAACCTGCTGTAAAAAGGCTGTTAGAGACGAGTGAAATCTCTCACCTGGCCGTTAAAATTGAAAAGCCACACAGTGGCTGATCATCAATATTTCACCCCTCCTCAGGGTGTTAAAGGTGTAATAAAACAGTGTCAATAAGAGGCTGTATTAGGGCTGATACATTATAAATATGCTGCCTGTTTGGACAAATCCTGGGACGATAAAACTGACCTTGTTTTTATTGTTGCTCCTGCTCTGATCAGGCAGCCTTTGCAGGAAGTTAGAAACATCTATCAAGTCTTTGAAGACATATTTGACATGCCGTCACGAGCGATAGGAAATTAGACGAGCACTTTCTCCGTCCTTTTTTTTTTTTGACATTTTAAGCTATCTTAATTTGTCTCCCTCACTTTCTACATGATTCACTTTGATTTTCTTCCAGCCCTTCCACCAGTTTCCCTTTCTCTACCCCATCTCTCTCTCTCTCTCTCTTTCTGAATGCATAATAAGCACTCAAACAACAGACGGGCCGGGAGCTCATATCGCATTGTACAATACAGCCAAAGCTGGGATTCTTTGAAGACCCCCACAACAGCATGATAAGAGTGAAATTATACATGATAAAAAAAAAAAAAAGTCTGCAAGGTTCAACAGAGGGGAGCTACGCTGCAAGCAGAGTTTGGCGGTTTACTTTCCAAAGGTTATTCTGGGTTTTCTAAAGCAGGGCTGAAAGGCAAGTACACAAAAATATCTTTCAGGAGCAACACGTTATACATATGCAAATGTGCCGAGGATTCAAAGCACAGTACTGCAGACTGGATACAGCTGTTTGAAGAGGAGCGGATGAGTAACCAGTCACCAATTTCTAAATCGAAATGAATGTGTCTTCTAATTCCTAAACCAGAATGCATTGCACACAGCATGTGTGCATTAAGTGAGGAGTATATTTAAATACGGCATGCATACGTTTATATCCAGAGCCACTTTCCACGTGTAATTTATGTGCTAAACTTTGCAGATGCTGCTAAGTTATTTTAGCAAGTGAAATATCTGAGCTTCACCCGGTCTGGGCTCATTAAACGCTGGAGCGGTTTTTGCTTTGGGTCGGGTTCAAACAGGACCCGTGGTGTTCTGTGCAGATCTGCGCCAGATATTCTCACAAGCTAATCTCCTAATTCATTTTGTTGCTATTTTGGAGCTTTTTCTTTCTGCTTCCAAGCAGCACATTCAAATATCAGGAAGAAAAGCCTGTTTGCTAAGATGAAAACACAGAGGGGTACTTACGATAATGAGCAGTATAAAATATATAAAATTGTAGAAGGAGTGAGCGTCCATGACATAGTACATGATATCTACCCATCCCTCCAGTGTGATGACCTGGCGGTGGAGACAAAAAGAGGGAGAGACACAGAGGGAGACACTTTATTATAACGAACAGGGAGGCAGAGGAACCTTCCTCCATGGCTGTGCTACGATATGACAAACACACCCACGCATGCGTCCACAGGCACCCGGAGCACCCAGCAGTCAGACGCAATACATTTCCAATTCTGTTTTTAATGGCTATTCCTCAGGAGGAAGCCTGTGGTGTCCCTCCAACTACTCATACGTGTGAGTGTGGGTGGATAAGTGTGTGTGTGTGTGTGTGTGTGTGTGCCAGGGGACTGACGCAGCTCTTTCATGTGGCCGCTATGCTAATGAGCGAGCGGAGATGCTGAGACCTGAAAGCGGCGGCTCAGCCGATAATACACTCACACCTCGACATTGACACCTCAGCTGGCGTAACGCGTCACAGCTGCCAGCGCACGCGCAGCAGCGGCACATGCGAAAACAAGGCAAGCGCGTGCGTGCATACTTGTGTATTCAGAAAGAATTATACCCTGACCTAACATAAACAGACACCACAAATGCATATTATGCACACACGCACACACACATACGCACAGACCCAGAGGAGACTAATCCGCTCTCTACTGGAATGCTCTCCTTGCAGCAGATTAACAAACAGAGCCGAGGATCCTCATTTCTGAGCTAAACACACACTTGTAAAGTGTAATTGTGCACCTCTTTTTTTTTTTTATTTCACGGGAAATGACAGAGCACACAAACCAGTTATATATTTCATCAGCCGAACTAATAATCTGTCAGTTAAAGAGAGTCCAGCCAGGCCATGTAGAGCAGTTTGGAGACAGACAACACGGACTGGAACAGACAGACCCTCGTTCGGATAATTCATCCAGCAGCACCTCTCGCTGTAAATCCTCATCTTGTGCCAAGCGATTATGTTAAGGTCAACGATATGCATCACGGGGAGGGAAATGTTCTCAGCGTTGGCCGATTATTTAAGAGAAGCAATGAGCGTGATAACGTGAATAAATCACTGGCTGACCCACACACACACACACACACAGGCTGTGAGGGAATTTTTTGTTCTAGCTTGCCACATATGGGGGTTGTGTCTTGAGATCACTGCTGGGATAGCGTTAAATCTTTGGCTGTTAAGGACACCGACTCCTTCTCTTTGAGATACGGAGCAGCTGTATGCCTGTGTTGAGGAAAGCAGGCGCCATCCTCGTCGTTACTGTGGTGATGGAGGTCGGAGGTTAGGGCCGTCTCACTCCACAGACACATCAGATAGGTAAGTAATGTTGAAAACTCTACAGAGCCAGATAACAATGTCAGACAACTAAGGGCAGATATATTTCCTAGTGTGTAGACTAATGACCAGTTAGCAAATCCCTTTTATTGTCGATGCATACTGTAGATTATGACCATTCATGGACATGAAGTAGTTGTGGCACAGAGCGACGACAAGTACATCGATCCACGACTCCTCCGTTCTCCTGGATAAAGCTACAATCAACCTTTCGGCATGAGACAGCGTCCGCTGGCTGAGGCCATCCCCATCAATCCACCTTTTAGATGAGAGATAGCCTGAGTCCTGTAATCCATGCTGATCACATACACGTGGGCGCGTGTTCACCTGTCACCGGTGCATCACTAAACAAGGACGTTGTTCTTGAACCCTAATGGACAGTCTGACAGAGGAGCTGGGTGTGTGTGTACACGGTCAATAGTTATTAACCTGTAGGTAGGTGTTAACATTGGCCTGATAACCCTTAGATGCCTTCGCTCCTCTAGTCATCCTTTATCTCTCCACTTTACTGCGCCTCCTGCACCTCTTTATATATTATCTCTTCTTTCTTTCCTCACTTACAACATTCCCGTCTCTTATCTGTTCTCTAAATATGCTGGCTACATTTCCAATTATCAAAATTGAAGACACATCCACAGTAAACGCAGGAAACAACGCAGGAAGCCATGCTATATTTGCTGGTATATGGCCAAACCCTGGGTGGGACCAAATCAAGCAACAGGCTTGGCTGTGGAGGGTAACTAATGTGACTTGTTAACAGCTTGTTGTACTCTGCAGGAGTCCCAGAATAACCCTGAATTAACTCAGTTTGGAGCCACGGGCTGAAATGTTTTCGAAACTGTGCGCTGAGATGTATAATTCATGTTCTTTATATATATAGATACTGAGGGAATAAGGCTGTAGACACGGATAACAAGACAGGCAAGTCACTTAATATTCAACATGCTGTAGCCTCCTCCTCTCTGAGTGGATCTCAAACACTTTTAGTTTTCTGTCTCACTTTCCTCTCTTATACTCATCGGTTCTGTTTAACAAATAATTGACCGGTGGGTGCTTGAAATGTTTCTGTTGTTTTGTTCTGGCAAGCGATAGATGAAGTGTCATTGTGATGGACATTACTACGAGGCCTTTATTGGAAATACAATCAGGAGTCAGGAATTTCTAACTTGATACTGCGTACGTTACAACATTTGGGCTTAAGATTTAAAGTGACCATTACAGAAGAAACAAAACTACAAAATCTAATCTTTAAAGCTTCTGACTGTGAGCTGAGAAGGTTGTCTGTACCAGACAGGCATCAGTTTGTTTGTCTGTGTGTGTGTGTCCATGTGTATTTGACCTTTCTGGAGTAATTTGAAGACTCTCTTTGCCCAAAGTCATGTTGTGCAAGTCAAAGCCTATCAGCGGGTCCTGGACAGATCTACTGAAAAGGGCTCGAATTCATCATCACAACAGCACAGTGCTAGCAGAAAGACTACGACTGGGACAATCCCGTCGCTGCTGCTGCTGTTGAACCAGCGAGGGAAAAAGAAAAAATACATCCAGCGAGAAGAGAAGTGGCTTTCGGTTCAGGATACATGTCCACTGATAGAGTAGAGGAATTTCTAAGGAGTAGAGGAATTTCTAAGGAGCTCCTAAAAGGATGACTTGATAAAAACTTTCATTTCCAGATCATTAAACACTAATGAGAACATAGTTATTGCATATTATATTGCTTTTTTGCCCCCTAAATCTTACACAATGGACCTTAAAAGTCCAGCGGGGCGTTCACAAACCATAACAGCTTTTCTCACTTTAAGTGAACCGTGAGTCACAGTCTAGACAGACATATTTGGGTTTGCTAAAAACAAGGTTAATGAGCCATGCTTTTTCTTGGAGTTAATTCATTTGCATGTCATTCTCATTGACTGTAACCAAACGTAGCTCACTGAGAAAGAGTCAGTAAACTGTGAGTGTGGCTTTTCTCAGTGAGATGACTATACCGGATCTTAGAGGAAGAGACACAAGACTAACTGGAAAACTAGCAAAATGAGTCCGTTAGACAACTTAAGCTGCATGAAGCTGATGAAATGATGAATTACAGCTAAAAACAAAATGCAAAGAGTAAAATCTTTGTCTTTTGTGATGTGCAGATGCTCTCCAGGACCCTTTGACATCACAGCTGGGTGTGGTTAAAGGCATAACAAACCACAATTTTGACCACACCCAACTCAACTCAACTAAAAACTCCTCCAAAGTTTAGTAACAGTAATAAATTCTGCTCTCCCTGTTTGTGCTTCCACATCTAGATCTGCACATTACCCCCCTTCTTACCTGGAATATGGCTATCCAGGCGTAGCCGATATTGTCAAAGTTAACAGCTCCTTTGTGAGGGTTGAGGTCCCCAGGCATACACTCATTATAGTACTGGTTCCAGTTAATGCAACCGTTAACGCTGGCCCCGCCCATGACAGGGGCTGAGCCAATCAGAGCTGTACTTTGGTGGGCGGGCAACGAGCAGTCTTCCCTGCCATCGTTGTAGGCCGGCACGTCGTGGCAGCGCCGCATCCCGTTCTCGCGGGTAGCCGAGCAGATAAACGGGCTGTCCTCCCCTTCCTCGGACATGTAGTAAGGACTTATGGACAAGTTGTACGTTCTGAATGGAATAAAGAACGACAAAGACAAGAATGAATTAAACAACAAATCTTTCAACTAATATTTTTGAATTTAATGTTTTTGTTTTTTTTCTCTAGTCAGTTCAATCTCAGTTTTACTTGACGGACTTCACAGTTGGGCTCTGTCTCATTTTGGCCACAGCACCCTCATCCTCTCTAGTCCACCTGCGCTTGTGCATTCACATGTAGGCTTTGCCAAATCAAGAATCATCCCAAAGTCCCAACAGGGGTGGATGTGGACTACCAGACCCTCCAACAATGAGCCTGTGGTGTTCGAACTAAAAATAATACAACAGAAAATCTCCCTTGCTACTTAACGCCACGTTCTCCCTTTCAAGGTGGGTTCAGACAAATATCACTGTGCTTACAGTGCGCACGCTTCAATTAAAAAGAGAAAATATCGCCTGCTTAATAGCATGTTGAAGCAGAAAATAATAACTCAGGAGCTGAGGGAGCAAGGCATCTGTCAGTATCCATGGCGACAGCTGTTTCCTACTCATGGTAAAAAGTGCATCCCACAGTTTACAGCTTATTTCTACCTCCGCCTTTGAAGGCGGAGAGCCCTCCACGACAGTGAGTGTGCCTTTATTCAGAGTGACATTCACTCTTGAACTACTAGTGGGAAAGGATCGCACTGTTTGTCTACTGCCTGGTTAAAACTCTCTATGTTTCAGCCATCACTGTCCTGTGCCTGAATCATATAGACCGTATGAGCATACTTAAAAACAAACTTCAAAATGCATAAAGCTGAGACTGTGCATATGCTGTACTGCATAGTATAGTTGAGATTCCTATTGCACTGAAGGTCAGGCAAACATTTCTTCTGTGAGGGAAAACACGGCAGCCTTGGCGATGAAATATTAAGGCTCTGCTCTCTTTCTGTCTTTTTTCCTTACAGCAACATTAACTCTGGTACAATTTGTACCATTACATCAAAAACAGCATTGGTTCAAGGATGTCTAAGGGACATTTTTTTGGGTTCTGAGGTTGTGGACATTAAAGCTGATTTTCTTTCTCTTTCATATAATTTCAATGCCTGCGGCTGAATTGGCTGATTCTGATCTTTTCTCTGTATGTGCATGTGTATGCGTGCCTTTGTGTGTTTCTTTAGGGGATAGTGGTTGTCCGTCTGTTGCTCTTCGCTCGTAAGATTAATTTTATCTTATTTATCACAAGTTCAGTCTGGGTGAACGGGTTTATTTAATATTTTCATTATGTGCGCAGTGCAGAAAGAAAATGCAGCTCTGTCTAGCTCTGTCTGAATCAGTCTGCCTCATTTATCCTGCATCCTGTCAGAGCTTTCTCCATTTTGGGTCAGTCACAATATAATTTCGTTAAATCCCAGATAAGATGTGAATCTGTTTGGGATTTTTATCATTTCTTTCTGAAGATTTTGAAATGTCTAACACAGTAAACTCAAAATATCATGTCCATTTTCCCATTTTCTTGGGACATATATGGGTCTTTTCTGGAATATAACACTTCTTTGGATTCACAGTCACATTCCACAAAGCCACGTCTGACAAATCATTGTGATATGATCAGGCTTTACTTTATCTTCATCTTAAGACACGAGGATCACATCATCTGCAAAGAGGAGAACTTTTATTTACAAGTAGGAGTTTTAGAACTAGTGCTAGTAATTTAAAGGCAAGTTTAACGTGGCACGTTAAACAACACAGGGCCTCATTTCACTCCACATTTTTCCCTTCATCTCTCTCTCCTTGCTTCCCCTTGTATGTGTGTGAGGCTCAGGTTTACATCCTAAGGGCGCTACACAGTTCGCGTACTCCAACAAGTAACAATTTTCTGTATTCGTGCTGCAGGCAGCAGCAGCAGCAGCAGCTGACTGTTACATCCTATGACATCTCAACACAAACTCCAGAGCAAAAGAGAAAAGAGGGAAGACAGAAAAAGAGAGGGAGAAAGGCAGAGAGAAGGAAAGACCATGTTTAGTTTAGTGAGCATTTTTTTTTTATGGATTTCATATGTGCATCCTGGAGGCAGTTCTGGTCGCCATATGGAAGTGGAGAAGAGCACTTGCAAAGCAGGGTGGATGCTCAACTCTTCCTGTTTAGAGGACATTATAAATTTATCACAACATCCAAAGTCTACTGATGGAGTTGGGATTTTTTTCACGTCTGGTTTGTCTGTTTTGAAAAATATCTTGAAGGGTCACTACTTCCAGCCCAGGGGAAAAGGAGGAAAGGCAAGGTCTTTCACGCGACAAAATCTCTTACGTTCTGATGTCCTCTCCCAGGAAGCAGCGGTTGCGAAGTAGCCCCGCCCACAGCTGGACTCCCACAATGCCAAAGATGAAAAAGACAAAGAAGCAGAGGAGAAGGACATTTCCAAGCATGGGCAGGGTGTCCAACAGCAGCGTCACCAGGATCCGCATACCTACACAAGGAGGAACGCAAAAAGTCATCAGGACTGATCGCTGTACTGGACGACATGTGCAAACATATGCATGCATGATTACACATGATTGACAGCCGAGTTACTAGTTACCATGACAACCTCTATTGATCCTCGGAGCTCTGAACCCACAACTTCATCCCTAGCAGCCAATATAATTATAAGTGATGACAATACTGAAAGTGACAGTTTGACGTAATTTCATCCCCTGGGAATTGAACTCTCAGCTTCCCTGTAGCTGGTATTATCTAACCACATGCATTCAGCATCCATCTCCAGTTGTCAGACGTGTTTAGCGTCAGCAAAGTCAGGGATCTAGTCCCCGAGGCCCTGACTATGTGTTCTGTCCCCTTTCACTTATATCACAGCCTTGTCACAATGACCACACTTACAGTATGGCATAGTGCTATTTTTTTTTTCCTGCTACTCATGACAGCGGCAATGCTATTTAAACACGAAATCTCCTTGAGTTTCGAAAAACCTCCAGACTGTTTGTGCTGCGCCGCTGCAGGGGAAAGTTCTGCCTGAATGCATTAGCATTCGGTGACGGGTGAAAAACAAAAACATTCCCTGGTTTGTTTGCGAGTTTTACAGTAATCAGGATGGGACTAAACTGCACTAAGCTCAGCAGTTAATTATATAGTCTAATTAAACTTTGTGCCAGAAACGAAATATTATCAAAAGTCCCTTTTCACTGAGTCTGAATGAAATTAAACTCACGCTATTGTCCAGAAGATAATCATGAATTATTCAAGCAAAATATCATTTTTATTTTTTTAGGTCAAAACTAATAATCCTTTTGACGCACACAGAACAAGATTACTACCTGTTACTACATTCTCCCTTTTGTGTTTGGTTAATGCTTTCATTAAATCACATTTTTAAAGGTTATGACACATAATACTACACTATATTTGGAATAACAAAGGCCCATGGAGAAAACATTAGGTAAACAGTGGAAACAAAATTGCTTTTTAACTTAATCTCAACACCCCCTTCATCTTTAGAAGGATAGAAAAGGTCCTGACAGCAGATTTTTGATGTTGTTACTAACCCGGCTCAGTGGGAATAAGTCTTCTCTGTATTCTGAACATAAATCTCCTAAAACCGATTTTTGGTTTGGTTTTCTCGTCCTTCATGGCAGTATTAAGAAAAAGTTCACTATAGAAACTCCATCTATCGTTCATCAATCCAATTCAGTCAACCATCAATCCTTTCTTAATGATTCAGCAGCAATCCAGCTGCACAGCCAGTAGCAGAGTTACAGTACGTGTGCTTCCATGTGACAGGTGAGGGTCAATCCATTAGAACAGAGCTCTAACAAGACGTAGTCATGGGTTTGAAAGTGGAACAGACCAGTAAATCACAATATTAGTTCTGGTCTGTGAGACAGACATGGAGCAGTTACAGTCACATTCATAAATCGATTAAATACCCATTTTAAATCCCCAGTCTGCCTCATATGATCTTTAACTTTTAAAATATTGCCTTTTTATATCTGTCACGTGGCTGTTTCTCAGCAAATAGAGGTTACACACAGGGGCTGAACCTTACACACACTCTTACGTTGCACGTTTCTCATCAAAAACTTATGGAGAAGAGAGCATGTCAGTATGCACGCCTGAAATAGACAGCGGCACTCTAGAGGAACTAGAGCACTTCATACAGCACATGGAAATATGTGCATGCACACACTGAGTAAACAGCACACAGATGCCTTACTATGGAGGCATCTGTGTGCGGTGAAATCTGCTTGGAAAACACAAACATTTGACAGCACTGACGTGCTCTATATTTAGATATATTTTCTCCATACGCCGTTCCGGGTGTGGAGATGTGATTTGAGAAATATACTGAATTTTTAATTGCTTCGAACGGCACAGAGGTGGGCCGCGCTCACTCCCAGAGTTATAATCCACCCTATTAAGGTAGGTCTAATTAAAAAGATGCAATCCAATGGTGCACAAGATGCGGGCTCCATGAGAGCGTCAGAAACGGAGAAGGCCAATCTATCCAGATAGTCGCGCCACAGGGATAAATGAAGTTTCTCGGAGGCTAGATTTTTAACAGAAGAAACAAATATTTACTTTGATATTGCCAGGCGATAAATGTTATTTTAGGATGAAGAGAAGAAGATTTTCTTAATATGTTCATGTGAAATGGAGACAGGCAACTGAAATAAGAATAACAAGTAGAAGGGTTATTATGAAAGGTCAGAAATATTTCAGAGATTACAACTAAAGAGCTGAAAGAACATCATTAGAGGAGAGCTGAAGTGCCTGCTGCCACTTTCTTTCTCCAAGTAATCTGTATTTTTTTTTTCTGTGCTTAAAACTAAACGTTTATCACGGCAAAGCGCAGCGTTTTCACCGCTCTGCTTTCCAGGAAATAAATACCAAACACCATTTTTGCAAAAAAAGAAAGTTGGGGGGGAAAAATGGCACACATGATTAATGAATCCCGGGAACGTGATGACTCCCACATAAACGGCACTGTACAGAGATGTCGCAGACTTGTCTGATGTGTGCAGAGGTTCGTGCGTGCGTGTGTGTGCTGCTAGCTTGCAGCAGCTTGTTGTCATTTGCACATGACTTAATGAAGGTAAACACGGCGGACAGCCGTGCGTAATGGCACCGTGCTCTGGCGCCGAACTTCTAAAATCTCACGCTGCAGATTCGTCAACATATCTGTCCCGCTGCCTTCAGATGTTCACACTGTGTAAGGCAGCTGTGCACAGCGAGGGCAGCTGATATTCATTAGAAACATATCTAATTGGAGAGGGCTTAATTAAAATGACTTATTTACATTTCGAGCATTGTTTCGTCCCTTTCTGCGCATTTGCTCTGCGCCCGGTCGTTGTACCACCCCAAAAATAGCATCCAGAGAGCGCTGTTTACTGTATCTAGGCTACAATACAAAAACACATTGGACATCTGTCTAACAATGGACGCTTCCCATCCACTTAGGAAGAAAGAAAACCCGAGAGACGGAGTGATAGCAGAACATCAGAGGCAAACAAAGACGATAAGTAGAAAAAGTTTAACCTGGCTGCTAGCCTGGCTGGCCTGAACCCACAAATGCTTCATCTCTGTTCGCAAATCAAATAAAAAGGAAAGGAAAAGAAAAGATGAAGTCAAAAAGAGATTTAAGAAAGAAAACAAAGAGGGAAAATGGAAGAAGTCAGTTGGTGTTTAACATCCTGGGGGTGTCTCGGATTGTGTGTACCTGTGACTATGACTTTGTGGGCTTTGGGGTGTGTTTGTGCCTGTCTCTGTCGCTGACCTTGAGTTTCCAGCCCCAAGTAATACCTCTCACTGACACCCGTTATTGCAATCCTCTCCCTTTCTCTTCCCTCGTTCTACCTCCCTGTGTCAGACCCTTCAGGGAGCAACTGAAAACCTGTTTCACTTCACCGTGCCTGTAAAGATGCTTTCTCAGGGCTACTGTTAGCTTCACGATAAGATTAATATTACATTTTGAGGCCTTACAGAGGTAGAACAACACAACACGTGTGTGTGTGTGTGTGTGTCACCGTGTGTGATACTGTCCGGGATGATAGCTTGAGAGAAACAGACAACCTGCCATGCTTTATAATTGTGTTTGTGGTTATCTGCAGCGCCTAAAGCACTGGACTGGAACACACACACGCACACACACACTTGTACAAACATATAACGTCATCGTTTACATCAGAGGATCTCAGGTCAACCTGTGTCACATTCTAACAACACATTCAAACACACACACACACACACACACACACCTCCGCACAACAGTCTTTTAGCTTCAGCTTGCTGCAGCCTTGACAACGTACCGTTAATACTCCTAAAATCTCTTAACCAGTCTGTAACCAGTAAAACTACTGAGAAAGAGAGAAACCCAGTCTATGAACCTTCACGAGGGAGGTGTATTGATCAAAATGGCTACCGACACTGGCAGCCTGAACCTGAAAAACAGCTTGGCCGCCTGCCTAATGTATGCTGGTTAATAATCTTGTACGTTGTTATGACACCATTGTCTCGCGATCCTCTTTAGCTGTAGATTCATGGCCGCTTGTGTCACAGAGCTTTTAAGAAAATGAAAAATGATGTGCAAGTTCTCACTCAGCACCGGTGCTGCACCGTGCACCCTCTTTGGAAGTGAGATTAAAGCAAGCAGCAAGTCCTGGAGCATCGGTCAACTTCCTGTTAAGTAGCGACGGTATAGGCGGGCGTATATAACGTTTTTTTTCCCACATAGTTTTGCATTGGACTGCAAAAACACCGCCGTGGCTAACATTTCGCAGCACAGTGGCATTGAAATCTTCAGGTCAGAGGACCACCAAGACCACAAAGACCTAATGACAGCAGGTAGATTGGTTCTGATCATCGCTATATGAGGAGAGTAAACCGTCAAGGCGTTTTGAAAAGGTTCAAACATGGACTTACTTGGCACTCTGTTGATGGCCCGCAGCGGCCTGAGTACTCGGACGGTGCGGATGGCTGACAGACTGGCATTATGACCATCCAGAGAATACTCCATCACCCTGAAGACATGGCCAGAGAAAGGCAGGAAGACAGACTTTTACTTCATGTTCTGCATTTTTAAAAATATGTTTCTATCTACACAAAGTAACAACAAGAATACCAAGAGCACCAGAAATACAATAACGCTAATAATGGCAGCTACCCACATAATTACTGTACGTGTGACATGTAATTACATAGAGTCACAAGAGCTTTTTTTCCACCCTCTGTATAGTCTGTGCTGCGGCACCCAAACATAAATGTGACAAGTGGGCAGAGAGACGGACAGTTATGGTCTGTGACTGTGCCGGCCTCGTGAGGAAAAGTGTGTGTGGTCATACCAACTCGGCCCTTGGAGCGTGGGAGTATCTAAAGGAATGTCTACGGCTGATTGGCTGCTGGCCTCGCCTCAATCTACAGCATGTAGTGACCTCAGCCTTCAGTTCAGCTCGCAGCAAGTCTCCGTTATTGCCATGAGCATTCGGAGGCTGCTCAGATTGATGTTGAATATCTCTTTTTCACTAGGTTCAGTTTTGAAAAAGAACTGCAGGCTTTTGTTGTTGTCACGCATCAACCTGAAGGTAAAAGTTTTCTATAAAGGCGCCATTAAAGACAAATAGGATAAATAGTTTGTCTGGAGCATTATAATGTGGTGAGGACACATGCGTATTGCCTTAGTTCAAACAGACGCAGAGAAAAGCGCAGCACGGCTACGGGAAGGACGCGTCTATTTTGATAATGACAGGGCACGATGAGGACACACACATACGTAAACGCAGGCACCTGTACCATGTAAACCATAAGCAAAAAACTGTGTGTGTGTGTGAGAGAGATGGCATTTATACTTGTGCGACTGTTTACATCGAGTCCAGTGAAGGGTCATTTTCTTCTGAGCGGACTGACGGAGAAAATTGAGCAATTTGCGGGCATGAACACACACACACAAAAAAAAGACATTGTGGAATACTAACCCCGCCATGACGATGACAAAGTCGAGTTGGTTCCACTTGTCGCCAAGGTAACAATTGGCGCCGAAGATTCCCAGAGCCACCATCTTGATGACCATTTCCACAGCGAAGAAAGCAAAGATACAGTCGTCCAGCACCTGATAAACATGGGGACGAAATTAATATTTAACACAAGGAGTAAAAAGATCGGTCCTCATCAATACGGTGACACATTTGAAGAAAAGCCGCAGAAGTGCCAGTGGAGGAACAGAAAGTCGTGTCTCCATTAGTTAGTTTCATCCCGGTAGGGAATAGCTCTGGCTTGGCACGGTTATGGCTGTGTCTCAATTAATTAGACATCTACCGCAGCAAAAAAGAACGTCTGTATTTGGATATAATGAGCACATCTCAGTGCGCCAAGATTCAGCATCGCTCCGCGGCGAGAGCCGTTGAGACGAGAGGAAGAACGAGAGACGCTTTCCTTAGCATTCATTTTAAGAATTGTATTGATTGTTGCCGCTCTGACAATCACTTCCCAGCAGCTTAAAGCTGAATGTGAATGTGAGAGGAGTCCCTGGTGTAAGATAAACATTTTAATCACAATTAAGTAGCATTAGTCTGTCACGTTTCTTAGATGTATTCACTTTATTCACTTAAACACTGATTCAGGTGGTAAAAATGAAAGCTGTGGCACTTCTATGAGAATATCAAGGTAAGCAACACCTTTTCCCATGCCATTTACTTCACACGGAAACATTTCACAGTTACCCGGCCGTATTTAAAGCTGACCTCAGCGTTAATGTAATGCTAGTCTTGTTTTAATGGAGAGGAAGCGCGTAAAAAGGCTCCGGTTACAGGGTGGAGGGCGTGACACTGACCTGCAGGATGCGGCACCACTCTGAATGGCAGTCAACATCTTCACAAGGCTGGAACATCCCCAGAGTGACACAGTTGAGCAGGATCACCAACATGGATATGTGCTCGAACCACGTGCGGGAAGGGGTTAAGGTCAAGACACACACAGGATGTGGTTTTTAAATAATTAACAAGGCGAGGTGTTGAATTACACACTGTATCAAACACTGTGGGAAGAAAGAGGGAGCAGGTAGAGCGTTCATCGCAGGGAGGACACGGTGTGCTCCGCAGAAAAGCTTTTTGCTGATGTTAATGTTGCGTCATCATCAAAGTTAGAGACCGTTTTTCTTTTTTTTTTCTGGACCGGTGCTCACCGCAGAGCAGCAACCACAGACAGGAGCAACAAGGCCCGGTGACCTGTCGCAGAGTGAGACGAGCCGAAACGGAAAAGAGAGGCCCCTTGTCTTAGTTTTCACTACACGCGGCTCAAATTGTCCGTGTGAGTGAGCCATCTCCAGGGCGGGAGACGGGGACGCCCCAGCTCGCCCTGACAGGGGTCACTGGGCTAAACGACTAAAATGTTAGACTTGATTCTGGAGACCATTATTCATTATGGCACAGTCCCACAGCAATCAGGACAGACAGCCCAGGGGTTGACAAAAAAACCAAAAAGAATCCGAGCTCCAGTCCAGAAAAGACACTGATATGATGATGCATAATGGACTATATGAGCGTACATAAAGAGCATGAAAATGGGAATCCAGCATACGAGAATGCGAGTACACAAACACCCCGCCAACACACTGGAACCGGATGCCAATAAGAAGTTTTGTGCGAGCCTAATGCACATAATGGGTCTAATGATGACCCAGTGGGCCTGGCTGTTTGGCTGTTAATCTGCTTGCAGGCCTTTTCACAATTTCTCAAAGAAATGTTTTAATGGCTCCACGTCTGCTCTGCATCCTGCTGCACCGATCGCTAATACATCAATGACAGGAAGTGACTAACTCACTAAGAAAAGATGTTATTCTACAACCAGGAATGGAGATGCATATTTATGGAATCTAGATTTCAATATCTAAAACGTATGACAGTCGTAAAAAACTTTGGTGTGTCTCGAGAAGTCCTACTTTCTTGTGACGAGGAGGACCGTCACCTCTGACCTGACAGAAAATAGCACCTGTGAATAATCTTTTGTTGACGTCTTCTTGCTCGTGTTATCTTCATCCTTTCTGGACTGCTAATGGCCTTATCTGTTTACTGACAAAGCGGCGAGGCGGGCACAGTCAACAGTGGATGTTGTTTTTCTTTCGTTTCGGCGTCTTTTTTATTCACGGCATAAAAGCTGCACAAAGAATGCAGTCCTGACAGTGCGGCTTATTGGTCCCTCGCTGCATAGACATAGACAGTTTAACAAGTTTTATCTGTCTGGGTTTGTTTAGGAATGCCGTTGATGTAGCTTAAGTGTAGCAACACGGGGGGGGGCGACTTAAATTACACCATCATTCGTGTCGGCTAAATTAAAGATGACGGATCTAAAACGCCGAAAAATCATCAACTTCTGTCTCTTTTTTTCCTTGAAAACGATAAAAATCTGCTACAACAAAGAGATATTCATCTCGAGCGGCAACAACAGACGATGTGGATCAGTGTTTTCACACGTTTACTGTTCAACTTCATAAATCAGTCGTGCTCACGCTGACAACACGCTGCTGCACGGCGCGACACCATAAATCAAACCAGCCTATAAGAAGTAACTTGATATACTGTACGTGGACAGTATGTCACTCGACGGATGATCCCTTTATCGTAATGTGAAAAAATAATAAACATGAAGTGATCAAAGAGAGTAAGATTGCTGAGTAAGAGCAGGAAATAGTTTTAAATCATGTCTACTCAGCTGTAGGGGAAAGGCCACAGACAGTGCTGCTTTTCTACTTTAGTTCGAGTTCGTATTTGTGTGTGTGTGTGTGTGTGTGTGTGTGGGACAAAAACCAAACACGCGCACACGTGCAGCGGTCTGGTGTGTGACTGATTTGAGGCACTGAAGTATACCCAGGAGGAAGAACTGCTAATTAGAAAAGGTTACTGTCTTCCACGTTACACACACACACTCACAAAGGATGGCATGCATATTTTAGGCAGATTACATGGAAGTGTACGTCACACACACACACGCACACACGCACACACGCACAGTGACAATGGAGATTCCCCGGTGTGATCGGAGGCCAGGACAGAAGCTTGTACGAGCGACCTTTTTCCCTCCGGTGGCTCTTACAGTACGGATTAATTACGCTCTCCTATAGCCACGGTACGGCCTTTCATTTATCCTATACCGTACTAACAACTGCAGGTTTTTTCCCCAGTCTCACGGGCTGAACACTTCGCTTAGACATCACAATGCTCGACGGCGCATATAGTGCACGGCACACAATGCTAATATTGAACTTCTTAGACTAAACGCGTCTGTATCGAGAAACCCACGAGAAAACCACAAGACTTACAGGGGAAACTTAACTCCCCTGCGATCACTTATGGATGCAGAAAGGTCTATAGGATGGAAGTACACACTGAAAACGCAGTTCAACATGTGTGTAGCTCCTGCAGAAGAGGACGGAAATCGACCCAGAGAGCAATTAGGAAATGAAGGCTGAATACATTATTATAAATATAAAAGATGTTTAAGGGAGGGAGGTACTGCACACACAGTTTTCAGAGTAATGAGGGGCCATGTGCAATTCTAAGGGGGACACAGCAAGAAGACTGTTATATACACTATAGGACTCTCTGCTACATCTTGGGCTCAACGTTAGATTATATTTGTGTTTCATACATTGAACTGGTTAAATATCTCAATCAGTCCGCAGCAGCAAGCCCCAATTTCCTGAATCTGCATTTTACATTTTTGAACAAACATGTAATAAAAATAGTCTTCGCTTTGCTCCCGCCAGCACATCATCTGTATGCCGGCCCATTTTCACATCTGACAGAGGATTTCCTGAGTCCTGGCTTCCACGACGCACCTCTGTCAGGACGCTTAATTAACCAAACCTGACAAGTCTGCAGTGTGCTCTGCCAAAACGCCACGTCTCCATTCTCCCAGCAGACAAAGGCGTCCCTGGGATCGCTCTGAGCGATGTTAAAGATATGGATTTCCTGAAATATGAGATATCTGGATCAATTAAAGGCCGGCTTTGTTGTGCTATTTCAGTCGCGGATCACGTCTGTCCTGATGTCCATCTGAGCGTTAAACAATCTCACACGCTCACGCCGCTCATTTGCTTATCTCCCGCTTCTCATAAAGTCGTGATACCGAGGGTAGCTTGACTGTCAACGTGCCAGGCTCCCAGTGCTGTGGTATGCAGCAGCTGGATGTTCAAGTGAACAAGTAGCAGTACTGCTGTGGGAGGCAGGAAGAATGCAAACCCCGCCGCTCATCCTCCGGAGACACATTTAAAAAGAACTAAAGGGAGAAATAAACTAGGCGGCATCGAAGAAGGACACAGACATGAAAAGGGAGAATTATGCGTGAGATGCGAGTGGTATGGGAAGTCCAGTTCAGAGGTCACGTTCACACAGGGAGCGACATATTACTGTACATTCAGAGGCAGCAGCAGCTCTGAGGCGTTATGGCCGCCGTTCGTGTTGCGTGTGCTCAGTCTACAAGTGTGTTAGACGAGCATTTAGCCATTATACCAGTGTAAAACATTAGTGGCCTCGGGAGAGTAGCAATAAAGCATCGCTGATAACATTACGACGTGTTGTTCTGAGCGTTAATACAAGGAGAAAAACCACGTTTTCAATCACATGGAAAATGCCTTGGGCCAGTCTGTCACTATGCATTCTTCAAAGAGGCAGATAGACACACACACGCGTGCACAGACACGCACACGCGCACTAGGTCAAACAACCTAAGGTCGACCCTTCCTTCAGAGATGAAAGATTCAGTAATCTGCGGCAGAATTAAAATGCGATTTGAATATTCAGAGGATCTCTCTCTCTCTCCGGTCGCTCTGCGCCTCCCTCTGCTCTGCTCTCTCTAATTCCTCTTTAATCTCCACAGTCAACACCTCCTGAGCCCCCTTCTGTCTTCAGCTCTCCCACACACACACACGCAGACACACACGCAGATGCATGCATGCGCAGACACACACGAGCGTTAATGTGTAAGTCATCAAAGTCGAGCCACGCTGTCGCTGCGGAGGGAGCGCGGCGTTCGCGCTGATTTGCGGTTAACGGCAAAAAACAGCAAAGATCTGGGTGTGTTTTTTCAAATGTTGTTTGACTTCTGCCTCTTTCACACACACACACACACACACACACACACACACACACACAACATGCTCAATTTCAGAAGTGTAGCTATG
The DNA here is from genome assembly GCA_023373845.1 of Nibea coibor. NCBI lineage: Eukaryota > Metazoa > Chordata > Actinopteri > Sciaenidae > Nibea > Nibea coibor. The sequence goes on from CM041727.1 coordinate 6,252,788, forward strand.
TTTTCCCCATGTTGCTATGCACTTGATCAAATATAGCGTACATTGGTTGGCTTCCCCCCCGTGGCAGAGACGAACCAAAGCATGCCACACAGTGCCCCTGGTCTCACTTGTTAAGGTCGATTCGTGCCTCAGCGGTCTGAGAAAAAAATGGGTCTGTGTCGAGTCACGCAGGAAGTGGGGGACTGTTAGTATACATAAGTCTAGCTCTGGGCGACAGTTCAACATTACCATAGATCACCTGTTCGTAGTAGTAATGGGGACCCACGTGCACTAGAAATCAAAGATTGACCCAGTTTGGGTCAGATGTACTTTGTACATGTAGAATGAATATGTTTATTTTATGTTACTGCTGGGTTGTATTCAGTTTTAGGTCATTTTTGATACAGCATATTTACAGCTGCCAATTTCAGAGATCTGGAGAAAAAGAGTAAGAGGAGAAGCTCAAATGATGCATTTACAGACAAAGATTCAGAGTCACGGTGTCAACAAAACCAAAGAAACAACAGCGCCATCCTCACACACTGCGCCTACTGACTGCCTGAGCAACAGGACAGGGAGACGATACTGCATCCTATAGCTGCTGGCAACCCGGAATGAGGGTGCTGCATATGGCCATAATCAAGCGTGGTGGTCACACACTTTTATTGCTTGATATAACAAGAGACCGATCTGTTAAAACCAAAGACGCAGAAAAATAAAAGAAAGAAAAATAAATCTGTGTATTGTCTTCTTGGAAACTAAGACAAGCGCGGAGTAACTTGTTGATTTATTCATCTGCACGAAGGCTTTAATTGCGAAGCCGACGCAGGAAGATTTTAGCGAACGACTGCTAACTGCTAACTGAAACGGGATGAACAATCCGAGCCGGACCATTATTGAATTAGCTAATGGCTGCATCGATATCTTAGCTCCTATAGCCAGTCAGTGGACGCAGCGGGAGCAATTTGGTGTCTTGCTCAAGGGCAAGAGTAAATTGCTTTGTACCGAATGAGATGTCAGGATGCAAAGGTAGGCAAACGCACGCACGCACGCAAACGCGTTCATTAGAACGGGAGTTTAGAAGCTTGCAAAGAAGAGAAAATGTATCAGACTGTTACTATATAATGAGGATGGTGCGAGTCGGCGTTTATCTTTAGCATCTGCTGTGCAAATATGCAACAATACGAACCTTCCAAGGTAAACAAGACACCAGTATCACAATGCACAACACTAAGCATTTGTAAGAGCCTGTTGAATCTGCACCACACTCTGTCATAGCAAAGTCTCACACCTACAGCAACTGTGATAACGCTTACACACATTCATTAACTGAACACACACACACACACAAACGCATAGCACTTGTGTATACACTCGGAAAAAAGCACAGCAGCACCGCACAGGTACACACACACACGCACAAGCACACATATTTAGACACAAGCGGCCGCTGATGCAAGACAGCAATTCCCCAGCACAACCTCTTAGGCATACATGGATGCACACAAGCATGAATATGCCGGAGAGGTCTCACAGACCTCTCCACAATGCATACACAATGTCAAGCCCACTCCAGTGGAGCTGTCAGGTCGGTGCCAGCGGATGCAGAGAGAGCAGAGAGGGAGGGTAAACAGCGAAGGATCACAGAAGCACTACAGGCAAAGACATGTGCAGTCGTCTCCCGTCACTGCAGTCCACCCACAGTCGTGAGAAAATGACGAAACCTTGCCTAGGTTTGGATAAATTGAGCATCTTCTGAGCCGTTTTGTCTTCCTCCTCCCTCCTGTATGTGTTAAACATGAGCTACGCAGCATTTCTCGCTATCTGCCGCACGGCTTCGCGCTCTTTGTTCTGAGATAAACTACAAATTTAGCCCGTCCCGCCTGATTATCAGCGCGCGCAGCAAAGTTTTCTGTCCGACTGCACGTTCACACGCCAGTTAAGCAGAGAGCGAGCGCATGCATCATTCCTTCGTTTGATTCTTTTGTGTTACAGTAAGCGAGGCAGCCTGCGCAACCACGGGGAATCTAGCCATTAAAAAAAAAATGTTCTGTGCAGATGTCACCGGTCACAGTCGGTGCTCACGATTCACAGAGCCTTGCAGCTCTTTGCCTGAAGCCCATCGGCTGTCACTCTCTTGTGTCAGGTGAAATTTCTCAGCCAAGTGGATGGATTTCAGCCTGTCTGTTTTGCTTCGTCCGCCTCATTCCCCCTGAATTTAGAGCTAAAGGAGAGGTAATTAGTGTGAGAGGTTGGGATCGGTGACCGGTCGCACAGCACTTAACTCTGCCATGGAGACAGATGGCTTGGGAGGGGGGGGCAGGGTGGACAAATCTATGCATCCGTGCACACAAAAGTAGAGAGGTAGAGAGAGAAACAGACACGCTAATGCACATTCTTAAAGTGGACTGGAGTTTAATAGAGTTACGGTGAGGGAGCAGGAAATGGAGAGCGAAGACAAAGCTGCATTTACTTCTTTCGTCTACTGTATATCCTGTATGTTCCAGTGAGGTTATTATTCGAGGCGTGTGTGACAGTCTTGTAAATTAGATTTGTATATTTGCTTCTCCCAGCGCGAGCATTTGTTCTGTCTGCCAACGTTTTAGTTCGGAAATTTCAGATATCTGGCCGACCCCTTCCTTGTTTGGTCTCCGTGCGGACAGTTTACTTGCACACATTCTTCCACGCGTGCTAACGATTCATCGCCGCAACCGTGCCAGACTTTTGTGTCTGTACAGGCATCAAACAGAAATGACTTTTAATTGCTTTAACGTTTAGTTTTTTGTTTTTCATTTTGCAGGAATTTTCCCTCCGTCTCGCTCCAAACTAGGTTAACTCCCCCTTTTCCCCTCCATCTATCCTCCTCAACACCCTCCCCCCTTCAATCCCTCATTCCTCAGCTCCTTGACTCTCACCTTCACCCCTTCTCTCTCTCTCTCTCTCTCTCCATCACCCACCCTCTTAGCCTTTCACCTCCCTCTTTCTGTCCTATCCACCCCCTCAGCGTTGGTCTTCTTCCATCCGCTTCTACAATCCATCCATCTCTGAAACTAATCAGACTCTTCACTCAGGTCAATCAGGACAGCGTCGTGTGCGTGTGTGTGTGTGTGTGTGTGTGTACAGTGCATCATGTGTGTATATTTGCGTTGCCTTTTATGACCAGCGTGCCAACTCGCTGTGTCCTCTGCCATATCCAAGGCCCATATCTTTGTATATTATTACTTTGTACCAAGTGGCTTTATTAAACCTGCCTAACCTTGCCAAAGGCCAGAATACTGCATGAAAGTCATGGGGGGGGGGGGTGAACAAAGAACAGGACTTGGGTTCACGCCCTGGTTGTTAGGTTTAGGCTAGTTAAACACGAGGCTGGAAAAATGACGGTTCCTTCGAGCTGGCTTTGGCGTATTCATCCACAATCTTTCTCCCGACAGACGCCAAGTGCCTTTATCTGTGTGAACCATAAGAGAAACATACTGTAAATCATGCCTTAGCTGCAGGAGCAGCGTATCGCGGAGACGTTTTCTCTTTGCAGATAAGCTCAGCATTAGCGTTTCGCGTTGGCAGTGAACAGTGCGCGAGAAGGTTGTGACAAAATGATACGAACCTCATGGATAAATGACTTATTACACTATCAACTGATATCAGCGCTGCGTTCAGATCCGGGGGAGTATTCCACTGTGTTATTCAAATCCATTTTATGTTTTATAGCTGATAAAAAAAACATTCTTTGTCTCTTTCTTTACAACATACTACAACATCTGCCCTAAAACCTTGGGTAGAAAAGCCCAACCCACCACCTCCACACTCTTGTTCAAATATGGTCACTTCTACGTCCATAAAGCCAAACTCGAGGCTTCAAAATACTTTTCCACACACCAGTGGATGACACAGTGGGTTTAGACCTGAGTGCAGCATATTAAAATATGTAAATTGATTAGATGAAACATGTACGTCATGTACGTTGGCTCTAATGTGTTCCCCGTTTCTGCGTTTGTGGTCTCGCTCGTCACTCGTGGACACAATTTAAACACCTTTCGCCGATTTCTTGGAGAGCAAATCTCCAAGGAGCTCATTTCTGCTCCAACCAAACAGCAGCGATGAAGAGCGCTGCCGGGGGTTCAGAGCTTCTCCGACTGCTGGCATCGCCTCGCAGACCATCAGAGGCCGTTTGTCCTCCTTCCTCCATCACTCCATTCTCCGTTAATGAGCTCCGTTCCCCCTCTGTTGTCCTCTCTTTTTACCCCCCTAGCTCATCTAGAAACTTTACTGTGACCAAAACCTACTCATCTCGCCCCCGTTAGTCTATTCCTCCCTGTTCTCTCATCGCTTGCCTAACTGCTCTGCTCTCTCCATCAATTTCTCCTCCTCTCCTTTGCCTGCTAGTGATCCGTCTCACTCTGTCGATGTGGCAGTGGAGTGCTTCCAATCCAGATTCCAAGATTTGTTTTTGATTGGGATGATTGTTCATTTATTTCACCATCTGTCACAGAAAAACAAACGCACACGCTCTCGATGCCATTACCTCAGACATAAAGAACTCCGCGATCGCTGCTTTAAAGGTTTTGCCAACAGAATGACTGGATGCAGATCGCATGTCTCGTGTATCTACTGCGTGAGTGTGTGTGTGTGTGTGTGTGTGTGTGTGTGTGAACTCAGTTCATCTCAGTGAAGTCCCTGAAGACGTCACGATTCAGAAACAGAAACTCATAAATCAGCCTGTCCCTGAACTCTCTCCTCTCTCCCTCGTCTCCTCTTTCTCTCTTTCATCTATCCATTCCTGCATCCCTCCATCCCTCCATCCCTCCTCCTCCTCCTCCCCCAACACCCCTGAGAGGAGGCTGAGGCAGCAGTGACGCAGTTACACCAGGATTCCCTCTCTGTCTCTCCGCTGCGCGCTCTCATCTCCCACTTACTTCCACCGCCTTTTTAATATTCAGCGCCGACGGCACTTTTTCGTCCACAGCGGCACGTTTTCTGAGCGACTTTACATCGACCATCCGCAGCAGATTCTGTAAAATATTCATCTGCTTTTGGAAACATTTGGAAAAGAGAAATCGGACATTTTTCCGTCCAGCAAAACAAAACGGAAACGGTTCTGACGAGCGTTTGCTCTGCGCGGCGCTGCAACGTGCAAAATATGTACTCAAACATTCCTGACATGCAACACACCCGAACAAAAGGCATCCCAAGGTGAGATTCTCTGTCCTATGGCATCTGTCTCATCATGTGCGCGCACAGTGTGTGCACAGGTACGTGTGTGTGTGTGTCACGGTGTGTGTGTCACGGTGTGTCAAAGAGGAAAAAGGGAGGAGAAAAAGAGAGAGGAAAAGATACAGAGAGCCCTAAATAGAGCAGCTGCATCTTTTGGGGCCTGGCCTTAAACCCTCAACTCTCGCTCACACACACACACAGACACACAAACACACCGCGGGCTACCGAACATGCCTGAAATGGTTCACCCGTTCAGCTCGACCTTGAAGTGTTGGCTCCTCTGCATGTACCATGCAGACACTCGCCGCACAGGCAGGCCTCTTGCCTAATGGATTACTGTAGGTTTGTGACATTTTGGATTTTTCTCACTGCGAAAGAATCGTCTGCTCCCGCAGTTCATGTCTGCCCTCATTCCTCCGTGCCACGGGGCTGCGTTGTTGTCCAAAAGCTAGAAAACACAGCGAGCTCGTCACAAGAACTGCCAAATGTACGCAGCACTGCAGTAACATTCAAGTCTGTCTTGACTTTTAGTCTCTATCACGGGCACCAAAAACCTCCTACATTTCCCACAATGCAACACAAGGACACTTTAATTTAGACCATCCGTAGCAGGTAAAATACACGGCTGCATCTTTGAACCTTCACGACACCGCCCTGCCCGAGTCCAAGCTGAGACGACACTCATGACATCATCAGTTATTTTCAGAGACTTGACGGAGCTCCAGAAGACATTACACAACCGTTCGCTACAGCCTGAGCAGCACGCCACGACATAAATAAGGTTAAACAGTGAAGTAGTATATTTGTGACTTCATTGTCGGGGACTCAGAGCCCAGATTCATGCATTGTTGTTCGGGGTCTTTTCATGGCACTACTGGCAGTAAAGAAGCCACAACATCCCATCAGCCTCATCCTGTAACACCTAACGACTAAAGACTGTAAGACAGAAACATCCTGACTGATTAAAGCGATCTGGAGGGCCACTTTTTTATCATGCGTGCATTTCTCTCTCCGTCTCTTTGACACAGTTTCGAAAGGATTCTGGTTGCTTAGTAACCGACCGCAGTCTGAGGATTCCAGAGAGCTGTCCACAGAGAGAGAGAGAGAGAGAGAGAGAGAGAGTTAAGGACAGGAAGGTGTTTTGTGTCCTTTGTCTGCATTTTGGTCACCGTGTTTACATTTTTCTCAGATTGTTTCCTCCGTATTTCCTCCTCTTTTCACAGCCCTCATTCTCCACCCGCTCCACCCTCCCTCCCCTTTCCTCCTCCCCCTCAACGAGTCTCACGCTCCATATTGTCAAGGGAGAGGGGAGAGAGAAAAAATAATAAGATCACCTCCCTCTCATTTCCCTTTCGCTTCTCTCTTCTCCCCCCCTCTCCTGCCTCTGCATGCCAAATGCACGTCAACAATACATGTCATATAATCCAGATATAATCCATTACATACGAGCCATCGCCTCACACACACACTCACACACACACACACACACACACACACACACACACACACACACACACATTGTAATCCTGTCTCTCTCTCTTTTAATCCTGTTAAACTGTTATGTTAAACTTCCAGAGGACCTCATCCACAGTGTTTAGGCTAACTCTTTTAAATCACACAAGGAGCCGCTCGGTTCGTGATAAATTGAAAACGGGCTGCTGCGAACGTCCAGGAAATGTGTGGCAGTGTTTCAGCGCTCTGGTCAGCTGTTTGTTTGGGAGCTTCATGGCTCCTCCGGGGACCATAGTGCTGACCCCACAGTATTGTTTTTACTGCCTTAGTGTGTTGCATAGATCACTCCTGCTGACTGCTTCATTGTTTGCTGGGTTATATGGCCACATACCCGTACTGTATATATAACAGAGACAGAGCTCTGCTGTACCTGCAGATGGTATTCAGGATTTATACATCAAACTACAACTTAACTTCATGGTCCTATCAAAACATTAAAAACCTTCTCCAACAAAAGTGTTAGTTAATGGGAAATTTTTAGAAAACACTCCTTTGGGAAGTGTGAATTCTTCAAATACTAACAACTGAGGAGGAATATCAAGTACGAGAGTGAAGCAGAATTCATAAAACAGATGATACTTTAAGGAAAAAGCAATAAAAGGAAATATTTCCCGGGGCTCTTAATGGAGTGAAAACAAACAGCGAACCGCCGTGCACATACTGTACATGAAGCAATCGATGGCAACGATTGCGCGGGCTGGTGCAAGGGAAGCGGCGGCAGGTCGCTCTGCAGCTGCGCGGGACGTTCCGCGTCGGGTGAAAAATCGGGGCAGAAACCTGGATGTCAAACGGGCTTTAAAGGGACCAGCGCGGGAGAGGAACGGCGGGACTGCTTCCTGACTTTCATCACGCTGTTTACAATACTATACATCAGTGGATTACACGAGTCTCCCATCGCGCATCTGTCCTGGATTACCGCTTTCAAGAGCGGCCTCGGCCCTTTCAAAAGTGAAAAAAAAAACATAACATAACGAGGCGTAATCCGCCGAGATGTCACACAGAGGAGGTTTTGTTGGCGTTTTCCTCGAGACAGAGGGAGAGAAAACACGCCGAGCGCACGCGGGAAAGTAACAAAACTTCTGGAATGACTTCACCTGCTGCAGATACGCGACGCCCCGCGTCGGATCGGCATCACGCACACGGGCCCTGTTACCAAACCGAATCAAAAGGTCAAAGCCTATTGGTTGTATTTCCATCTCCCACCAGATGGCCATATGCCCTGCCCTGCCTGGCAGCATATGGACATCTGGACACAGACCAAGGAATGAGCTGTGCGCACACATGCACACACACACCCGGTCAATATGCTTACACATGTAGAGGAACATGTTTACGAAAGCACTGAATGCAACGTTTTAACGTCTACTGTTAGAATATGTCTCTCACAAACGCACCAGGTGTTTGCGCACACACACACACACCTTGACACGACAACATCTATATTAGCGCCGACGTTGGCGTGACAATGCGTGTGTATTCAGATAACCTAATCCGCGTGTGTGTGCATCCATGTGGACGTTCGCGGGTCTATGAGTGTGTGTGTGGCCTTGCGTATGAGCGCGTGGCCATGTGCGAGCGGTGAATCTTGGCAGCTTTCTTCATGAGCTCACCTGATTCACTCGCAGGCGACAGCCTCTAACGACCGGGCACGTTACCTTCACGGGTAACTATTATATAAGCCCCCCCCCCCCCCTCAGGTTTTTATCTCGCTTCTACGCTGCATTAGCGCCGAAGATAATCACCGTGGCGAGACCGAATTAGTATGAGCTCCATGTTTGGCCTTTGTCCAACGCTTTTATGTAAAAATGACTTCAAAAGAACGAGCACCAAGTCCGCCGTTGTTGCTCGAGCTCATTAGCTCGTCTGGCCTGCTGCTTGGATTTAGGAACGAGTCATGAAAGGCGGCGTGAGGAGCCACATGTGGTCCACTCCGGTGTAAAAGCAGCTGTAGAAAAGAATAGGCCTCTGCTAAGGTGCTGCGTTTAAAGGGCTTTTTTGTATTATGAGTTACAGGTATTAAAAAAGCATCGCAATGTGGAAAATTCAGCGTGAACAGGAGCTTGCACCCTGCAGGGAATTACAGCCCACTAACGTTGATAATTTACTAAAGCGTCGGCTAGAGTTAAAGTGCACAGTGGATTAACGTTAGCGTTTATATTATATTATATTTCCACCCTGAGCCGGTGTTGTAATCAAGAACATCTAGCTAGAACAATCTCTTCTTTAACGATTAGGAAGTCAAAGTCAAACTATTGGTGCCATGTCACACCTCGACCTAACCTCTCTTTAGTTTTCTGTGCCATGCAGGCATTTGTTCTAAACCTACAGACTGTAGAACAACTTTTTGTTGAGTCCTCTTTGTCAGAGGCCGAGACAAAACCGAGTAAAGGTACAGTCGATTCTGAGACGAGACAGAGACCTTCGAAAAGCAGTCTTGAGACCAAGACTGATCTCGAGAACTACATCACTGTCCTGGGCTAACACCTGCGGCTTTAAGGAACACAGCGAGCCAAGCTCATCTGCCAGGAACTGAGGAGGCGCTGTCAACTTTGTTGTCTCTGAGGAAGAGAAGAGCGTACATACCGAGGTAGGTCACACAGACGCCGGTGTTGAAAAGACAAACTTTATAGCCTGATTTTTGAGAGCACTTCCTGCCAGTCTTCAGTGACTGAAACAGAGAGGCTCGATGCATTTCCACAGCAGTTTTAACTGCAACTGAACCGAGTGACACGCGCATTTAAAAACAGCTCAATCACCGAAATAAGCATCCCACACTGGGTGCTGCACCACCGTCAACAGATTTATCAACTTTCAATGAGCCGGTGGTGTAAAAACATTAGGCAGGAATCGATTAGCAAAGCGAGTTCAGATGAAGAAAGCGAATAGAAAAATTTGTGGAGGCTATAAAAAAGTGCCAGAATCTGACAGAGCAATAAGGACGAAGACGCTGAGCACGACAGTAAACACTTAACGGGGCCTCTGCCCGGCGCTTTAAAAGCACAATGCCTGTCTCGAGCGGTAAATCCAGTTCAGTCCTCCTCACATTTTGTCTGTGTCCTGCAGCTGAGTCAGGAAACGTCCCGCACTCGGTTTGACACAACCGCGCGTGAGACCGGCGAAACAACATGCAACCAGAGATCACACACGTGTGTGTGCAACCCTCCACCTCCACCTGAGGAACAACTCTCCAGGTTTAATGAAGTCTCTTTCATCACAAGCGCGCTGAACGGATCATTCCAGCAGCAGAACAACTCAGGGCTACTAAAAGACGACATTCGTCTTCCCTTCGTGAAACTTTTCTGTCAGAGCGCCTCGTTTTTCATTTGGGAACAGAGAAGATCACTCCTGCAGTGGAGTTGGAAGACCCCGAAAAAGGGAGAAGAGGAAGAGGGATTCTTCAAAAAAAAAATGAACTGACAGGAAACCAGGATAGACGACAGGACAGAAGGAGAGAGGGGAAAAAAACTGCAAGCCAAGACTGTGGTTTAAGGATTCCAACATGCTAACTCTGTAATGCCTTGTCTTACACACACACACACACGCTGACCACGGTTTGGCGCGCTCTACAAAATTTTCTGCTTATTGCCTCGGAGCTGTAAAATAACTCCTCTTCACTGCGCTCGTCCCCAGCACGGACATAAACAAACAAACACACACACCTACACACACGCGCGGACCGCCAAAACCTGACATCTGACAGATTGGCGGATGCGTTGTCTCCCCGCTTTCTTTCATTTGAAGCCTAAAATCTGCCGCACTACGACGCAAAACAACTTCCTTCCTCCGAATCACCTCTTTTTTTACTGACTGCCAGACGGAAGAGCGACGCGGAGACAGAGAGGGGGACACAAAATGGAGATCAGAGACGGCGGAGGGCAAAAAAAAAAAAACAATCGGGAGAAAGAGTAATTGAATTTGTTTCCATATTTTCAGGTCGCGTCACCATAGTAACCGCATTTCCGTGTAGCAAGCCACTCAGAGGACACGCACGCGCGCACTTTTCTTCCTTTTCTTTCCCCGCAGAGTCCAAGATTTGCCCCCTCCGACAATCCAGGGGGGTGTTGGATTACAGAAAAATGTTGATCACAGTCCACAGGGAGTGGAGGAGGAAACTGGAGCACACGGCTCGTCTAGTAATTGTTATTTATTAGGTGCAATTAATGCAATTAAAGAACGAGCGCGCTCAAGTTTCCCCCTGGGCTCCACCACTCGTTGATTTTGATCGGCATGACCTGCCCTCCACATCCGCAGGCTGAAGAGCAAGGTGTAGCACCATATGATCACCGTGCTTTCATTTACTTACTCTACAAATCAAATGTTTCTGTCTGCTCGTAGAGTTTCCCCCCTTCTTTCTCTCTGATTTTGTGACATCGCAGAGAGGGAGAAGCATGACGGGCTGCCCATCCGAGCGGAGGTCCTCAACCTTTTTACGGCGCGGCCACAGGAGAGTGGGCAGGATATTTCACTGTGTTTTATTATTAGCTGAGACAGCAGGAGACACAGGAGACTGGCTTTGGTGGGATTTGATCCCAAGGAAGCGAGGAGGCTCGTGCACGTTCAGACCGTCCCCACAGAAGAACATCCTAATCTGTCGGTCCTGGGAAACTTGAAGCTTTTTCTCACCTTGTTAGGTGACAGCTGAAGTTTCACCAAGATCAACAAAATCATAGTCGATCTTACATTTTACATCAAAGAAAATCACTTTAATGGACCTTTAAATATTGCATTAGAAAGCTGAGAGCTGAAGGTGTTTCAGCTGTTGAAATTTAACACACCACATATGCCTCACTTTATATTCAGCACTGAGAAAATCTATAAATCCTGAGGCCCGAATAGAGTTAAAATATCAGTTTTGCTCTGCATGTATCCGACATCCTTCATCTCTTAACTACCTTAACAGAAATTGTATCTGGGTGTTTGATAACGAGGGCAGTGAGTACGAGTTGCTATTGTTCCGGCTCCCCTCAAAATACATTGTCTGCGTCCGCATTACACGTAGTATTTCGAATCAGAACTGGGGAAAGCATAAAAAACAAGGCGGAGCCATGCCCCCCGACCTGCTAGTCTTAAAAGATGAATCACACCGGACCCTCGCCGTCTCGGCGTTAAGAGATACTTCACTCTGAGCTGTGACTCAACACTTTCCAGGGCGAGGGAGAAATAAATTATTTCATATCTCATCATCGCTCAAGGCTCGCCAGCCCACGGTGATCCGTAAACAATAGTAAAACGGTATTTGCTGTAACCACGGCAACAGCCGGCAACAAGGGATGCACCTGGAGCAGGTAGCACAAATTGCCATAGCAACGGCTGCACGCTGTCATGAGGGAGGGAGGTGGTAGCGGAAGTACGATGGGGGGGGGGTTAATATTAACTAGTGTAAATATGCTATGCAGGCATCTGGAGAACGCGTTCACGTGTTACTGAGCGAGTTACCTCGTGCCGATCAGATTCAGAACGAGCTGATTAAATGTGTCCAGATCACAAACATCCCAATAGACTGTATATTAACCAACAGACTACAGGCCTACTGAAAATTACCATGGAAACAGAGCTTACATGGAGCGCGAGAAGGAGGAAAAGACACTTCAGTATCAGAGCCCCCTAACATTTTTGCTTTTTTCTGTATGAATATGCATGAATATCATTTCCTATGGAGATGATGTTAACAGTCAGCAGCTCGGTACACTCACAGCAGAATAACGTGTGTGAGCGGAAAGCCTGACATTTACAGAGCTGGCTCTTCTGGTAGCCGCCTGTTCATTAAGGACTATTATTGATCTTTGTTCTAATCTGGTTAATTTAATTAAGGCCAATTCATGAAGATCTACTTCTTTTTTTTTCCAACACCAGAGCAGAAATATGTAATTGTTGAAGAGGTAAGTTGTAAGCAGAGTACACCCTGGACAAGTCGCCGGTTCATGACAGGACTGAGACGTAACCGTTCAAGCTCACATCACACCCGATAACCAGTTAACCTCTTAACCTGCAAGCAAGCCAGACACCCAGTTCGAACCAGGAAGCTTCTTGTTGTTGGGGCGACAGTGCTAACCAGTGTGCCGCCACAGGCTGCAACAGACTGTCCGGGTGTACCTGACGAGTGTATTTTCATTCTAACTCAGCCGACAGACAGACGGACTTTACGCTGAGATCCAGTAACTGCCGCAAACTATTTGACATTTGTGCAGAGCGAGATCCAGTTAAGATGTCAACATCACCGGAGCAACCATCCGTGGTTACAACACTAAAGATCGGTGTGCTTGTGTGTGTGTGTGTGTGTGTGTGTCTGTGCGTGTGTGTTTTTAATAGCACCACAGCTGAAGGATTAACAGTGTAAACACGATTTTTCTACAGCCTAGTAAAACAACTGATCATTTTGGCCTGACTGCTACAAACCGACACACACATACCTACTGTGCAAACACACACACACAACCACACACACACACACACACCACCCATAATCAAATATTTCCCCAAACACAAATCATTTCCATGGGAACAGTTACAAGGTAAAAGCTATCGCCTTCTGCAGCAGAGAATTTCTCTACTACACAGCATGGCAGCACACACACACACACACACACACACACACACACACACACACACACTTGATATAATAACAGCAATTGATTTAAAAAAAAAAGGTTAAGAACAGCAGCGGTGATTGTTAAAGCCTAAATTGTTTGCACACACAAAGAATGTCCATCTCTCAGCCCTTTCCTTCTCTCCTCCTCTCCTCTTCCACCTATCCCGCTCTTTGTACTACTCTTCCATCACTTCGCCCCGCGCTCCCTCGTTCCCGCGTTCTTCCAATCTAACATCACAGCTAAACAAGGTAGGTAGCGTTTCCTCCCACGGGAGACGAGTGCGGCGATGCTTCAGTGTGGCAAATAGAAAGTGACAATACATTCATTACTTATGCCCACACTCTTACTTCCTCTCACCCCTGCTTCTACAAACACACACACACACACACCGTGAACAGGCTCTCTAATCAAGGCCAACGGGGAAACCAGGACCATTTTACCGGCTTTCCAAATCACCAAGGAGCAATCGTGGACTATGCGTGCAATCTCTCCAACGAACGCGGGAAAACAAACAGGCAGCAACAAGTGGACGCTCACAGACTGCTGAAGTTCACTGTGAGTGCAGAGCTACACCAAGACCAGCATCATGCTGAATGGATCCTGGCATCCTATTCTCAACGTGTGTGTACGTTTAACTGGGAAATGCACTTATACTTCATACTACACGCCCATAAATCTTCCCTTTTTTGACTTTCTGAATTAAAAATGAACCTTTATCGGCACCGAACTCTAGTTTACAGAGGCCCAGGTGAGCGTCTCTTTTGATAGCTGCTTATTGGTTGATTAAGAGTGCTTTTTATTCACAACCACGGATTCTTGCTTGACGGACGGAGCTAGTCGCAAAGGAAAACGTATGCAATGCAAATGGTTTTCCTCCTTAGCTCAACTGTGACCAACTGGAAAAAAAACATGTTTTTGGTTTGACTTTCTTCTCATTTTAAAATGATTTAACTTTTTTTTTTTTTTTGCCTCGTTACCAACACAAAGAAAATAATGTCTTTTACGTGGAGCAGATTGCTCAAATACTCTTGATTGCTCTGCCTCTGAGATGAGACAAGACCAGACTGCACTGCTGCACCAAATTTGTCTAGCGAAATATAAAAACACACTCTCTCACTCTGCGTGTGTGTGTGTGTGTTTTCAGTGTTAACTGCGTACCGTGTGTCTGTTACATCCATGTCGGGGCATGTGCACACACACACACACACACACGCGCTTTAAATAATAAATAAATAATAAAAATACCGACTAAGATGCAGGTAAACGTTATTGATTTCGTAGCTGACTCAAGTTGCCATAGAAACAGATAAAGTACATACAGCGGCCTCTCTATTTGTGTGAATGAGCCATACCATAATACTCTGAAAAAACCGGTGTGGGTGGACAGGCAGCGACTGCAGGAGTCTTTTCGCAGTGTAGCACAGAGCTCTGTCTGCATGTCGCTGCTTTTTCCTTGTGTTTGGTTCAAACGCGCTGGAAAGCGCACACCTAATATATTCTAGTACCGGAGCGGCAGATAGCTGACATTCACCGTCAGAGCTCAGTATGTTTATTCATTTATTTATTTATTTTCTATTTCGTGACGAGGAATAGGAATGTTCAAAGTTGTACCTTTCCATGACGGAAAAGATACCAAAAAAGCATTTTAATCGCCGACACAGAAAGACTCAGCTATTTTTGGCACAAGCTATTTAAAGTAGACGATTCCAACTAAGCTATTAATATTTATTATTAAGAGGTTTAGAGCTATTAACCTTTCTTATTTAAAACAGCAACAGAAAGACGTGTAAGCAAAGAAACGTCTTCCCGGTCGTGGTCTTCTTATGAGATTTATTGTAAGTAATAAAAAAACATACTAAACATCACAGTCATATTGTTTAATCCGGGCTAAATGTTTATGTCTCGGTTTCAGTAACAACAGTTGTTGACTCACTAATGAATTTTAACTGTAGGTCAGGCTTCCCATAACCATTACAGTGCTGCTCGATGTAATTTACTGTCCCAGACAGTAAAGAGATACTGCCGGAAGACATGCAGCACAATCGCCGGCTAATTTCTCAATTAAACTGTTTGACAATCGCAAAAGTAAAAATGATTCATTAAAGAAGCGCAATCGATCAAGCAGCAATGGCTAAATAACATTAGCTATCGCATGCCCATCAGCCTGCGATGGTTTTTTAAGTGGTTGTTAATAATTTATTAAAACAAGAAATCACTTGTGAAATGAAATTAGGATATGAATGCACTCAAGTGAAAGGCTCCTGCTTCCTCTTTAAACAAAAAGCATTGTTTAAAACACTCCAACACGTAACCATTCTGACTAATAAATCAAGCCTTGGTCCCGTTCCCAAGAATCTCTCATGCAGTCAGACGCGATCACCCGAGCTGAACACAAAACCGTCCAAAAGAAGGCTTGATGGGAACGAGGACACAGGGTTTGACCTCTGCAGACAGCCGGCAATTACTCTAGTTTGGAATCATAACAAAAAAGAAATGGGGGCAAACCGCAGTGGTGCTTCTTCTGCCAAGTAATCTATTTCTTTGAGTATTCTTGATTGGTATCATCATGCTTATCTATAATTTAAAGAGACTACTTGAAAATCCTAGCGCAGCTTTCGGGCTCTCTCCGGTTGTGATGATGAAGTTTCCCAGAAAACTCAAAGTTACATCTGAGTCCATGTGACTTCTGTTTAAAGGACCTGCTTTGCTTATAGCTTGGCAGAGTGAACCTAAATAACCCAGCGACAAAATGCACTAAAGTAAACCTTTCTGCTCCACTTTGGGCCAAAGAAAACACTACTGTTGGTGTGAAGAGCCGAACCCTTTCAGGCACCATTAGCTGAGGCCAAAATTCAAACCTCCTTGCTCTTCTATATGGCGCTATTACATCAGCGTCAACATAGAGATTTATGCAGCCCGGTGCGGTGCAGGATATTTTAGTCCTCGGGGAAACTAATTGACCATAAAAGCTCCCCTTGGCTAAGGTTGCGTTGACCAGAGGACTTGGATGAGTCTTTGACCGGTACGCTGCAAAATGTTCAGTGTGTGGGCAGGCAAAAAAAAAAAAAAATCCAAAAGCTGATTCACTCTCCTGTCATCCCGATGTTTACAGACACACACACCTTCTGTTTATCTGATCATACTTGTGAAGACCCTCCACTGCAGTCTTCAACACTAACCCCCGAAACCTCTCACAACATGCCTGCCCTGTCCTGACCTTTCTCCTCAAGATTTCAAGTGCGATCTTTATAGCCAGTTAGTTTTTACCCTTAAAGTCCATGCACAGTAATGGCAGTTTCTTTCAAAATACATTAACTATGTTGAAAATAGTTGCTGAAAACACGTGAAAAGACTTTGAACGATGTAGTGGAGTTAGACGTTAAAACAGTTTTTCAGTCCAGGATTTTGTGGGCGGTCCTTAAAGGGAGGCTCGATGACACGCTGAGGCCACCCTGAGCGTACGCCTGCACCCCGAGCAGAGAGGTAGAGGTGAATTCACCTCGCTCAGAGTGTTTCAAAGTTAGTCATGTCATTTTCTCGCTTCAAAATGGCAGCTTGACTTGCTCCTCTCACCGTCCCGGAGCTGAGAATACTCATTTTTACCTGATTCTGACACCTAGTTTCATAAACTTGTCCAATTTCTGACAGACACAGAGCACATATTTATTCTTGCTTTACACAGAGTTTGATATAACACCAACATGAAGAGTATTGACAAGAAACCAGCGGCAAACACGCGTTAATTCTTCTTAAATCACCTCCAAACCTAAACCTCAAAGACCGCTTTGCATTATCGTCCTCGCTCACACGTGACGGCACATCTCAGGTACTTTCCAGCCATTCCAGAGTTGGTTTCTCTCCTCTGTCTCATGTTTCGATGCATGTTAATTCACAGGCAAAGACCCCAAACAGCAATCAGCAATGCCCATCATGTATGTCTCAATCTTTATGGATTCATTTGAATATTTTTGTCGCTTCTATAATCTTAGTTACATGAAGGAACAACACAAGAGAAACGTACCAGAAAATATCTATGTTGCTTTACTAGGAGGAGTTTTAGATTTGAAAATCAAAATATAACTTGTTGAATTATGAAGCCTTTTGTACATAAAAAAGAAGAAAACTATCTGAGAATGACGGATACAGAAGGTCAGGCCAACGAGTAAATTCAGCCTCCACCGCCTTCTGTGTCTTTAACCTCCTCTCCGCCTTTTTCCCGTCTCTTCTCTCTTTAACTCTCTGTTTTTCTGCTCTCAGGCAGCTTTCCTCTCCATCCACCATCTCCCCACCTTCTCCCTTCTCCCATCCGTCCTTATCGCTCTCCTCCTGTCGAGGAGCTGTCACATGCTTGAGAAAACCGAACAGAACACTACGGCCCTACTTGACAGCCTCCTGCTGTACGCGTGTATACGTGCATAAGTGTGTGTGTGCGTGCGTGTGTGTGTGTGAGGAGAGAGATTATCGGCGGTGTGTACAGTGGAGCATGTCAGTACACAACCACCCCCTCGCCAACCTCCAGGCTGGATGATTCCTGTTTGTCATTTTTGGTCATGTGGGAATACACACACACACAAAAAGACACAAACACACACACGCATAAACACAGTGTGTCGTGATGTAAACACATTTAAGGTCCAGGTGTGCGATGATGTGTGTGTGTGTTGAAACATTAGTCCATTAGCTGGAGCACACTTTTTACAAATAGAGCTTAAAAACCATCTTTGATCCAGCTGAATACAACAGGATTAGCCTAAAGCCTTCACACACACAGACACTCACTTTGTTCCTCACACATACTCGCTCTCGCTCGCACATGTAGCCCGAAAAGCGGAAACACTCATCCACGTAATTAGTCTGTTTTATTTAACCTATACGGAGCCAGTCAGATAAGTGAACAGCGAGCTCTCGGGCTCTGCTTTCAGGCAGCCCAAAGAGGGTGGTCTTTCTTTGGAGACAGCACGTTAGAACGTAAGACGATTTCCAACATCAGGAGGCTTTTCAAGACAGACACAAACACCAAGACTGCCCCATGTGGGAGGTATATTTCACAGGATGCTGTGTGCCAAGTGCCGATTTCTGGATTCTGTCTGGAGACAAAAAGTGTGCTGGTTTGGGATCATAAGTAATGTAATCATAACAGTACATGTGCACAGCTACCTATAGTCACGACAATGGTGTTCCAGTCTGAAAGCTGTGACGCTATATCACAAAAACACTCACGCTTTCAGGCCACAAACGTAACCAATCATTGTTCATTCGACTTTCATCAAGTTTTATTCGCGATCATGGCAGCGACGCCGCGGTGGCAGGTTGCGGAGATGAACGCCCGATTCTTACCGCGTGTCATCATCATCATCCCCAACAGCTTGCGTGTATTTAAGGCCTTCGATTTCAGCCGATTAACTCCTTTAACAGCCGTCTGAGGGTGGCGGGTACGAGTTCCATCTGTAGTCTCCGATATGGGCGGTGCACGTTATCAAAGACGCCAGATCCTCTGCGGTTACCTGCTGAAGCCGGCTCCACCAGCACCGGGCTGTTGCGCTGTGTAGAAATATTACTACTATTTAATCATTTATCATTCATATATGTAAACCAGATTTAATGCAGGATAACGATAAAGTTGAAGTTTAGAAGGTAATCATAATAAATGTATGTTTTGATGCTTCATGTCGTAGCGACAGCTCTTTTACGGATGCGTTTCACGGCAACAATAGCAGACAGAAACAGCTTGAAGAGAATAAAAAGGCAGAGGACTAGGCAGTCGTCATAAACAGCAACACACACACACACACACACACCCCGAGTGACAGACTTTCTTCCTCCCACTATTGGCTCTCTCCGCCCTCCTTTCCTCCCTCCTTCATCCCTCATCCTTTTCTCTCCCCGTGATTTCTCTCCTCCTTCTCTCCTCCCAGTGAAGTTAAAGGTCAAACCCGTCTCCTCCTCGGAGATGAATCAAGTCCCATCACATCACTGCGTACACCACCTTTTCTTTTTACACCTCTAAAAACACACACACACACACGAGCCGTCTGACAGGAGTGGCATTAAAAAAAAAGAGAATCACGCTGAACATGATAAAGAGAGTCTCCTCCGTGAAGCTCCTGGCTCACATTCTCACAGGTACTCGCACATGCACAGAGCCAGTTGTTTGAAGCTGTAGCAGCACAAGCAGTTTTAATGTCACATTTATCTTCTCTGTCACAGCCGTTTATTGCTGAATAAACTGGATTGCTTTTGCACCCTCCGTCCTCCCTCTGTGTTGATCGCTCCCTCTCTCTCCCTGCAGAGTGAATAAAGGACACGTTGCGTTTTATGGCGCCGGAGATTATCGCCGTGCTCATTGCTCCAAAAGTTAAGAACGGCTGTTGCAGCTAGTGCGGCTAGTCCACGCCGGACCTCTGCAGTCGAGACCAGAGTGTGTCAAGACTGAGGCGAGACAGAGACCCTGAGGGGTCGAGACCAAGTCAAGACCAAGAGCGGGGCAGGACGAGGGTGAGGTAGACGCCTCGCAGCCTTCCCAGTCAGCATGTTGAAGGACTTACAGACTGCTGTGTGTGTGTGTGTGTGTGTGTGTGTGCGTTTTGCAGATCTTCTCTTTGACGTTTAGAAAGTCAAATTTTATTACAGGAGGTCCGGCTGACGATCACTTCCTCGCAGTGCGTGTGAACAATCAGGTTATCGATGTCATTGAAAGCAGGAAGTTTCTTTTTTTTAATCACCTGATGCATAAAAAATACTGAGTTTAATTTGCTGGAAGAACATCGCACCTGCTGGCTCGTGGTCGTTGGTGTTTAAACCTCGACCCGACCTCCCCCGTCCTCTTTTGCTGTGTGTGCCTCGCGACAGACAACCTCGAGTACTACAACCCTGGCATACCCCATGAAGAGCGATAACATTAAAAAGTGTGAGAGGGTGGTGGTTGGAAGGAGGAAACATACGTAGAGACGGACAGGGGAAGGCGCACGCGGCGGTTTAAGTGCTTTTGATTGTACGATGGAAGCCAGCGTGTTCTCCGCTCTGTTGCTAGTAGAACCAGAGACGTCCCCGCTGCGTCCACACAACATTAACGGCTGCGTGTGCGCGCGTGCGTGCTTGTTAGCCCTAGGCGCGTATTTTATGGTCAGAAAGAGACGAGGCACAGATTGATACTCTCTCCTGACGGCACTCATTCAACCTTCAAAAGCCATTACGTCTCCGCTCTCCCTCCATCTCCATCTCCCTCTCTCTTCAGCGTCTCTCCTTCATCCTCCTCACCCAGCCCCGGCTCCTTCTTAATGTAATTAACCTGACATCACTGCCTCGGCTGTTTACCCAGACTGCACTGCTTCTGTCTTCTTCTGTTTCTTTTGCTTCATTTCTATCTGGTCTCTCTATGGCTGGGCCGGAGCACTGCTTTTGAATGCTATTAACCAAGAGCTTGACCAGTTTTCCAAAGCATACTGGTGCTTTTAATGGAAACTTTCTAATAATCATGTAATTTTGGCACCAAATAGAGAAAATAAAGACAATAATATAAGAAAAGACACAATAAATGACAATGCATTGCAGAGTCCTTCTTAAAAGAACAACTCAAATCATAACGACTGAACAAAACTGCCAGAGATGAACGATGACACAGCATTTTTTGGACATTCTGTAGCAAATTTCTGAGCGATAAGGACGCAGACTAATACACACACTTGTGAAACATGCAACAGTGAAACTGAGCTCCTTCACGCTGCACGTTTCTGCTGGATAGATGTGTGTGTTCTGTACTCTAACTGACCCCGGCAGGCAAACGCTTTTCATTTGCACTCTCTCCCGGCAGAGCCGGCGGGGAGTCGCCGGCTCGTCCGGGGATATTTCTGAAGGTGAGCGCTCCGAAAGACAAAAAAAAAGATTTCAGCTTTCCTGCTAAAATGATTTCCCTCTCGTTGAAGTCTGTGAAAAAGCCACGACGCTGACTGAACCGGAGCAAAAGCGACGCGTTCCCATCGACTCCGGTTCAAATAATGCATTTTAATCAGCTCTCGTTAGGAACTCTCCGTAAACACACACGCGCTGTGGATTGATCAGCGTCACAGTAAATCGCCATTACATCAGCGGTCGATGACCCAACAGAATGAGATTTATTCAATTAAATAAAATTTATTAAAAGGCCAATTATTAGCTCAGATGATGCACCAGTACGTGTGCACAGCACCTAAAATCCTCATTTCTCCCAATTTCTGCTCACACTGGTCCTCATCTCCCTAAAATTATCAACTTCCTCTCTTCTTTTCCTGTCAGGTGTGTGTGTGCGCGCGTGTGTGTGTGAGGCCACTTACAGAGGCCCTCCATTACTCTTAATGAGAGGAGCTGCAAGAGGGCTGTCATTCCATTAACCTCATCAGCATCATTCTCTCTCTCTGTAGCACACACACACACACACACACACACGGTGCACAGGACTGATGCACACATGTGCTTGCATTTACAGAAATAATGATCTGCGGCGCGGTCATCTGTGAACGATGGCGTTGAACTCTTTAACACGAGTTTCAAAAGACAGAGACACACGCACACACACACGGCGACCACTGCAAAATCCAACACAAACACTCGACTTCCATTTTATTCTGTATCAACTCTTCCAGCTCTTCACTGAAGTTATTTGATGATTAATACCCAGTGAAATATTCCGACTGAGCTCCCTGTGTCTTTTTATAGCTGCACCACTCCTTCAAATAGAAACGTTGTCACTAAATGTCTCACGCGCCGTTTTCTTCCCAAAATTCTGTGCGACAGGTTTGGTATATTTGGAAACTTTAGTCTCTCGGCTAGAATTCAAAATAATGCTCCGTGGGTTCGGACGAGGTTTGGCAGCGGGCCGCGAGCCCGCGATGACTGATCCACCTGCGGATCACTGCGGGCTAAAATGTGAACGCTCTTCAGAAATAGCAAACGGCTCCGTCCTCGACTCGCGGCTCTGGTGAGACCCCATGATTCGACGTACAGGAATCCGCCGCGAAGGGGAGCAGATGAGAACTGACAGTAGCCTTGAGAGGCCGGTGGATGCAGGGCGGGCCACGCGACATGAGTGACACGCGTGACTCACTCTTCCCCCGCCTTCACGTCGAAGCCGCAGCTGTGGAGTCCTGAAATGAATCCTCTGAGTCCTGAAACTCTCAGCTCTCGTAAGGATGCGAGCACAGGCGTTTTAACCTGCTGAGCGGCCGCACCTTTAGGGTATAGACATATTTAAACATAAAGCAACACAGATGGTGTTTGTCATTGTAACAAATGGCTTCAGTCCTGAGGTGGCGTGCTCTGGCAACACGGAGTCGAGGCCCGACGGGATGAAATTAAGCACCTATTTTTAACTTCTACTGTACGTTTTCTTCTGTGGGAGCCACTCCAGGGCCCCCGAACTGTTTTCGCATTCTGCTCTGCAATCCAATTCTTTTATCCTGAAGGGCTGCGAGGCGGCATTAGCTATCTATCTGGAGTTATCCATCTTTTATTGTTTCTCACGTCCTCCTCTGCTTTCATTCCCAGTCTAGCCCCGCCCTGTTTGTCTCTCTATCTGTCCCCCTCATCTCGCCCTCGCCTGCGCGCGAGTCTGTTTCTGCATTAGCTCTTGGCATTTTTATGTTTCTGCATGCCCGGGCACTTCGGCGTATCTGTGAGCACATAGCTGCATACAGAGTGTGTGTGTGTTTATGTGTGTGTGTGCGCGTGTGTGTGTTTATGCCCCCCCAAGGCAAAGCTCCAGATGGCCTTAAAACAATGAACAATCTCCCTGACCCTCTCATTATTCTCTCAGATTCAATTAGCAGCTGATCAAACCAAGCGGGAGAAGCCGTTCACTTCTAGAGGCTTTGTAAATCACCTCAGAGACCGAAACACACACACACACACACACAAACAAGAAACCAAAGCCACCCTGACACACAAAAAAAGTTTGAATGTGTACTGGTGCATGGTGTTATTTTGGAAATCTAATACAGGTCTATATGTTAGCTGTATGAGTGAAACATCTTTTGGCTTCGATCACCCATCCTCCTCATCCTCCTCCTCCTTTCTTTCTCTTTACCCTCCTCATTTCATTCTTCCTTTCATCCACTTGACTTTCATCGCTTCTCCTCGTCTCTGACCTCTATTTTCGCTCCCTCGCTTCTTTTTTCGCTGTTTACCCCCCCCCCGGTTCTCATCCTTCTCACCGCTGAGCTCGTATTAGCCGCGTTCACACCTGAACCCGTGCTTCCCGTTAACAAACAGAATCGCAGCCCAATCAGAATACCTCGTTTAACCGCCGCCGTCAAAATCAAGTGCTCGTTGATCTGACGGATGACGATTTGATATGCGAGTCTCGTTCCCATTATTGGCACTTCTGGTCGGCCACTTGAATGAAGTTTTCTTAGGAAGGCAGATGACTCTCCTACTGCTGCATCATTTACAGGCTCACTTTCCCATTAATGGTCTTTTTAAAAGTCTTCCTGGGGGAATAATCTGTGGTTTAGTGATGTTTACTCATTTCCAGGAGGGCCTGAAACACAGAGTGCTGCAGGTGGTTCAGCCTAGTGGTATATTCAGAAAAAAAAACAAAAAAAAAACGGATGCTTTAGTGGAAACCACAGCGTGAAATTGATGGAGCCGAGCACTTAGAGTCCATCAATCCATCATTTTCAAAAGTTTGCACAGACGACAGTCGGCGAGAGAGTTTAGCTCAGCCTCGACATCACATCTCCTCCCGTCCGTCCATCAGTAAGATTCATCCTCTGGGGAGCATGAATGCCGAACGTGCAAAATCGAGTCCATCCAGCCCTTCTTTCAGTCCAGGCCCTGGATGATCCTCTTCAGATGAGTGCGCACTCCACACGAGTGCGGACACAAAGCTAGGTGGGCTAGGATGAGTGTAAAATTAGCAGCTGTCCACGCCGCATCCCTCCTCCCACGACCGACATTGTTCTGTCCGATCTCAATGGGTTAGTATCAAATGCTTAAACAAAGGCGGACACATTTTGAGGTGGAGGTCGACCCGTGTAACATCCCAGCACGCTAAAGTTACATCACCGATCGTCGGACGCAGCCGGGGTTTAAAGGTAAAAATCAGATTGTGTGATTTGTTTTTTTATTCCTCGGCTTCAGCTGACATCTTCACGGCCGAATTTTTCTCCCACTCTCAAATGGCTTTATGCTTTCTTGTCGCTTCACCTTTCTCTCTCTCTCTCTCTCTCTCTCTCTCACCTCTAAACAATAACACTCTGTTAGCACACACACACACACACACACTCGCACACTCGCAGCATCTACTCCACCTGAGAGTAATCATTCAGAAAAACATTAGATTCTTGTGAGCATACACACTCTCTCTCTCTCGTTCTCCCTCTCTCTCTCTCTCACACACACACACACACACGCACAGAGCATAGCTCACCATGTCAGTTACCAAATTAGGAAATAATATGCAAGGTCGCACAAACATCATGTTCTGCTCAGTCGGGGAAAAAACACACACACACACACACACAGATACAGGTGGGTGGTGCTTCCAGGGTACCGGACATATTTAGTTGTTATGAACTGCTGCACACAGAGCCGCAGCGATTAGCTGACATTTGATAATGGATCGATGCTTTGAGCCAGTTTTTCAGCTGATTTCAGCTTCTCACGTGTGAATATTTTCTAGTTTCCGTCTTCTTTGGCAGGACGAATGAATATCGTTAGGCTGTGGACGAAGAAAGACATTTGCAGATGACACTGTGGCCCGTAAATGTCAGAAAATGGTGAAAAACGCCCAAGCAGCAAGTCAGTAAATCAAGTAAATGATCAACAGATTAGTCGATAATGAAAATAATCATTAGTTGCAGCCCTAGTCACGTATAATTATGAGTAAACTGCAGTCTAAATATCTGCTTTTATTGAACAGATTGAGGCTCTCTCTTAGAGAATAACTCGAAATAATAATAAAGCCACGGCGGGCAGGGCAGAGCAGGGCGGTGCGGCGAGTGGGAAAACTTCACAACCCTGTGCTGAGGCGTGACTCGCGCCTCTAAATTGTCGACACAGACTATGCACACTGTCATACTCCGCTGTGGATTTATGGTACACCCAAAAATCGGCCCGTGCGATGATCAAGCGCGTGATTAATTGGAGATTGGGGCAGTTACCGGCCTAGTTTACGGCTCTAGAACTCAAATCAGCTAATTTTTCAGGAATCGTGTCCGAGGCTGCAAACACTGATTTCCTCTTGATGACGATGGCTGGGTCGTGACACCGAGGATGAGATATTTTGTTTTGCTTTTCGGTTAAAGTTTGGGCTTTCTGTCTCTGCATCAGCGTCTGATGGAGCCGAGGATAACAGTCCAATATGGGCTTCAGTTTCGCTGTCCTGAGCCGGGCTGACAGATGACGCTCCCGTCACACACGGACACACGCCAGCACGAGCACACACATCCTCTCTCTCTCTCTCTCCCTCACACATTGCCCACACACACACACACACACACACTCAGTCCACAGCTCTCTGATCTGTTTATTAGCGCAGCATCTCGTTAAGTCGCTTGCGCCTGGTGCTCGGCTAACCAAGGGAGGCTCTGTCCAGCGTCCATCGCCATGTCGACACAAGGCCGCCAACTGGAGCAAACCAGATCAGGGCTCGGTGCGTAGGAGGTCTGTCATACACACTCATGTTATCACTCTGCCTGCAGTGTGCTGTGCGCGCATGCACACACACACACACACACACCGTCATGGCAGAGTGCTATTAGACGCACGGGGACACACGCGGGGACACAAATGCCAACTACCGCACAGGCTCATGACAACCGTCCTCCTGCTGCATTATGCATGAACACCCACAGACGTGCGTTACACGTGCACGTGTACACACCATAGAGGAGCACCCAGCGCCTCTTAATTACATCTTTATTTGGTGTTTTTTAAGGTGAGACGCTGGGTTGTTCTCCTTGCCAGGTTAATTGCGGGTTAAACTGCCTGAACAACGTTCGCTGCCAGAAAGTTTGGCATTTTCAGTCTGCCTCTAAACGGCCGGAGGGAATCAGATGACGCCGTAAGCCGCACACATCGATGTCCCGCTTTTTTTTTTGCTTCCTTGCAAAGAACCTCACGGATACAGGAAGCAAATGGAGCCATATTCACCCATTCATTATGGATGAACGGGGAGTGAGCGAGCAGCTAATCTTTAATCAGAATGCTCGTAGCATCCTTTCCCTGAGAGCCGCCAACTTTTAATGGGTGAACGGACGAGCAGAGGAAAGAAATGATTTCATTATGCAGGAGTGAGTCACTTCCTGGATACACGGGGCGCTTTGAAACCGCACAATTCAACGTCTTTTTCTTCTCCGAACATGAAAGACGAGTTCGCAGTAAAATCCTGATATTTACCACTCGAACGAGATTGACTTTAAACCTCTAAAACGATACAGTAAGCTTAACTTCATTGATTCCCAGCAGGAAATTAGCTCGTTACAACAGCAGGGAGAGAGAGAGAGAGTAAAAGGCACTAAAACCTATTACAGATCACGGCCGCTCTTTCTGTGACAGCTTCATTTCCCATAGGCTTCCTACTGTGTTTTTATAGCTGACAGCGCTCGCTCGTTTTATGTCACTGACCCCTGACCTGCACATTCATCACAGGACGGAGAGGGAAGTGATTACGCGGATGCAGGAGATGCAGACGAGAAGTCTCGCCCGCTAGATCGAGGTTGATCTCGGATCTCGACGCGTTGGGCCGAGTCTACCTGCGCAGAATCTGATTTAGGTTCAGAGGCGTTTTCTTTTATTACGTTTCTCCTCTGTGCAATTAAAGTGTTGCCGAGTGTGTCAATCACAGTAGCGCGACTTCTGCAGTCAAGCCGCGTAAACACGACTCAGTGTGTGGAGAAGATGACGAGCCCCATCTCTGTGCAGAAGTAGAATTTAAGTGGCTTTGTTGTTTTATTAGTAGCTGCTTGTTTTATGAAGAGACGCCTCAGTTCAACCACATTCATACCAACAGCCACAGCACAGTGTCAGAGATAAACACACGCTTTTTTAACTTTTCTAATAATTGTTTTTTTCCCCTCAACTTCTACACTTTTGTTTTCATAATTGCGCCGAGAAGTGAGCGGCGTCATGAGGTCCCAGCTGTTTGTTGGCTCTCCATTCCAACGCGACAGCGTTTTGCCTCGGTGACGTATGGCTCTCCGCTCTCCAGACAAGTATATAACGGCACCATTATAGAGCCACTTCAGCTAAAATCAGGCTGTTTAACACACACCAGGCTGCCTGCACTTCAGCTGGGTCAGCTGCTTCATGATGCCCTTTCATCGCACGCACAGGCAGCGTGTGTGTGAGAGAGAGAGAGCGTCTGTCGAGGGAAATGCGGTGGTGTCGTGCCGTTTCCATGTGTGTTTGAACTGCGATAATAGAGGTCCATTAGGAAGCAGACAGGGGGCCAAGGAGAGCAGAATTCCTTCATTACAGCCTAATGGACATTAAACACAAGTCTCATACACACATACACACACAAGTAGCAAATAAGAAAGGCTTTTGATAAAGCTGCCATTCCTCCAAGAGACAATTAATGATCATCTGAACTGTCTGTGAAAGATTAATCCATCTACGCCGACCCACTGGCTGTGCATGTGTGTGTGGGTAACCTCTATGAGTTGAGACTAACAATGCCAAGTTCAATTCAGAGAACAATAGATCACATACGGGGAGGGCGGTTCAGTGGGTTGTGGTTTAATCATACTGACGTAGAGAAGTCCAGTTCCTGGTTCATAATGTGTCCCAGAGGTGCAACCCCCCCCAAAGAAGAAAAGAAAAAAAGTCTCCTGTGTTCACCAATAGATTTATTGATATGTATTGATTATATTTTTTCTGTGCAGCACCATCTGACTCTTATGTTAAAGGCACTCTCGTCGAGGCTATGCACATTTATTTTGCGCATTAGTCTTATCTTAATATTTCAAAATTATTTCTAGTTCTAGTAAAGGCAGATATGTTGCCGAAAACACGCGAAAAGACTTTGAACGATGTATTACTGAAACATGGAGTTAGACGTTAAAACAGTTTTCAGTCCAGGATTTCGGGGGCGGTCCTTAAAGGGTGGCTCGATGACACGCTGAGGCCGCCCTGACCGTACCCCTGCGCCCCGAGCAGAGAGGTAGAGGTGAATTCATCTCGCTCAGTGTTTCAAAGTTAGTCATGTCGTTTTCTGAACTCATCTGACACGTTTCAGTCGCTTCGAAATGGCTGCTTGGCTGCTCCCATGAGTGGGCGTGACTTCACCCCACAGAATACTGCTCATTTTTACCTGATTTTGACACCTAGTTTCATAAACTTGTCAATTTTTTTAATCATTCAAATTTGGCTGTCTTTCTTTGATCTGACAGACTCAGAACACACATTTATTCTTACTTTACACAGACTTTAAAGCTTCTTATTATGTTCTAGTGAAGTGACAACCCGCACCTTGAATTTCCTGGATAACTCTTGGTATGCATTTGGTCAGATGCCTAAATTCAATCGAGCGACAAAGCAAGCGGATGCGACATCTCCTCTGATCGTCTCTTTGTGAGTTCACTGTCAGTTCAGTTCAGCGTTGGTTACATCCTCGAACAGACATGAAGTCACCCAAAAGAAAACCGATTCGAGCAGCGACTCAGCACTGAGCAGGAACACCAGGTCAGCTCAGCTTAGGCTTTTTATCTTTGTTTTGTTCACCTCCTCTCTCCTTTTCTTTGTCTCGTATAGTCGGGCTGACGCTAGATCGCTCCACTGTTGTTGTTCTCCAACGCCGACTACGCCGAGTTCAGCGTCTGACGTGTTCGACACCACCCGGTCTGAAGCTTTGAAAGCTCTGCTTAGCTTCAACGGCTCCTCTGTCGTGCCGTAAATACCTCACCTCCTTTTTAGCTGCTGCCAAAGCTGCTCCTCCTATCCTTTTAAATGTTTACAGTACATCACCAAAGTACAATCTCTGAGACTCACACACACACACAGACTTAATTTACCCTTTATTTCCTCTCCCCCCTCGTTCTGTCACACCAAACACACTCTTTTCTATAAAATGATCATAAATTACATAGTTATTGACTCAGCACTCAAACATGGACTCACACACACACCCCCCTACCCAAGGCTCCACTGTGCAGCAGAGCTATTCTGTTGCCTAGTAACCAGGTAGAGTTTCTAGTAAGAGGCTGACGAGAGTCCCCCTGTCCTAGACTCCTCGCTCTACCTATCTTGCCCACTACCGCTCTCTCTCTCTCTCTCGCTCTCTCATGCACACACACACACACACACACACACACACACGTGTGCCGTTTGAAGTCGCTTTCATTAAACTCTGCACGCGCACTTTAAATTCACCCGGCACTTTTCTTCACCATCAACCTTCAATCACCGCTCCGCCGCAAAAAACTAGGTTGCCGTTTTGTCTTCACACTACACTTATCTGCACTCTCATGCACCCTGTCTATCTCTCTCTAACACCCACACACACGCACGCACGCACACCGAGAGGCGCTTACACGCGCTCACACGTACACGCAGGACCGTTTTTGTAGACAAAGCAGAGACACGTGCTGCAGAGCTGCAGTTTTTTTTTTAAGTCTCTACGGGGATGCAGTTAAGCATCCGGCTGTATCCATTATACACGGCTGCTGTAAAAGCATCTCTTACACTTACACACACAAACATAAGGACATAAAAAAACAGACGCCCAACTGGCACAGAGCCACATATTTCTCACAAAAAGCAAACAAGATAAAAACAAACAAGATCTCTTTTACTCTTTACATTACAGCCGCAAACTATTGAGTCGCCTAAAAAGGGCCTAGCGTGCATAAATATCACCCTGCGATGCCAAACGAATCACTCCACTCACTTCTTTTCTTCGTGAGCGGAAAACCGTGATTTGTTTTTTGCGACTGACGGAGAGGAAAACAGTTGTTAGGAAGCCCGAGCGAAGACAAAGTTCCATACGTGCCGAATACGTCGCAGTGATGTGATCTCCGTTGCCTTCTCGCTCACACACACCGCTGTGCTGTCCGCATTGCCATGACAACCCAGTGCAAGATGCTGATGGGTTTCCCAGATCTTTTATTTATTCATCCATCTCTACATCACTGTTTCATACTAGCACACACACACACACACGTCGTGCATCCATGCATGCCCTCCCACCACGTACACCAACACACATAAGCCCTCATTTGCAGGCCGGTTTGATCAGCAGAGTTTGTATCACGGACGAATTCTGTATCTGTCGTGTTGGTGTGAGCAGTTTTTGTTTTTTTTTTTCTTCCGTTGCCTCCAAAACACGGCTGTGTGAAATGAAAAGCTGCCCATACAAAGTAGGCCATTACAAATGCATGTGTGTGTGTGTGTGCGTGTGTGTGCTTCTGTCATTCCAGCCATCTTTCAGGCAGTAATGTGATCAGCAAAAAAATGTGAGGGCTGCTGTGTTATTCACATGGAGCCTGACTGTGGGGGAACAGCAGGAACACACATGCAGTGCAAACACACAAAACACACACACACACACACACACACACACACACACACCAAAACAACAACAACAAAAAGCTCATTAGGAACAGCAGTGCAGCTACTAAACAACAAATGCAACAAGGCCGTATGACCTAAAAACATAACTGCATACTAAGCACGGGACGAACAGAAGGAGCTCCAGCCAGCCGGGACGCACCGACGAGCCCAACCCCAGCGTGATGCACGGCCCCTGGGGAGCACTGCGCTGACCTCCCCCTTCACAGCTCCTCCTCCAGGAAAAGAAATACATTATCGCCTTTTCACGTTAGTTCTTGCATCTCGAGGTGTGTATCAGTAAGTGCGTGAGTGTGTGTGTGTGTGTTGTTGCGCTATGGAGGTTGAGTGGTCCCTCTGAATCTGTGCTAGCTCCGTTTTCAATTACACCTTCTCTGTCTTTCCATCTCCTGTTTTTTATAGCCGGGATAAATCCACTTTGACTGAACTCCAGCTCAACCCACTGGCCAACATCACACACACACACTTATAAATCAATACACCCTGGGAGTCCATGTCAAATGCTAAGACAATGAGAGGAATGATGAGAGCAGAAGGAACACCGTGACAATTTATCACAGCGAGTGTCTCAGTATTAAAAAACATCGCTCGCATGAGTATGCGCGCATGCAAATGCATATTTCATACTGCGGTGCACTGAAAAAAAAAAAAAAAAGAACATGCATAACTGATCATCCCTGCATCCAATAGAAAGAAATTTTGAAAAAGTGCTTCGGCGCATTTGCAGTCAGGATTCACACACGTCTGAGCAGCAGGGGAAGACAAAGGGAACGTGAGGCGAAAGAAGGAGAAACAAAGAAAGAGCGCCCATTATTCAGCTGCAGCTTTTTTTGGAGAGGGAGAGACAGGGCGAGGGTGGAGGGGTGGAGGGGTGGGGTGGCGGTTTGAGAGAGGAGTTGTGTCTTGAGGACGAAAAAGCCACTGCATCTTCACTGCAGCAGCCGTCAAGAAGCAGATAAAGACAATAAAAGCACACACACACACACACAAGAACCGAGCCCGAGAGGGCAGAGAGGTACGCGCTCATCACTCACGCTTGTGATTGTCTTAACGTTAGCGTTAAAGTGTCAGGCAGACAAGAGCGCAGCGGCAAAGTGCGCGCGGCGGGCGGAATAGATTGGATTTAAATGACCAATTTCTGTCCTTTTCACTTCTCGCCGTGTCCCTGTTCGTCTTGTGCAGCTCTCCTCTTCCATCATCCCCCTCTCTCTCTCTCTCTCTGTCCTGGTTCTTTTTTATCCCTTTCATCTTTTCCCTCTTCTCTCGACTTTTAACTCCCACCTTTTTCCAACATCCTGCTCTCCTACCTCTCTGACCTCCCCGCCCGTCTGTTTTCTATCCCGGACTTCACTCGCTTCCTCTTTTTCCTCCATTTCTTGACTTTTGTTTTTCCTTTAGTGTCATCCACCCATCATTGTCTCTCTCTCTCCTAAATTCTTTGTCACGCCTGTCCTCTGTCTTTTGCCCACCACCTGCTGCACACACACGCACGCACACACTCGCACGCGCAGTCGTTTCCCGTCATCATTCTGAGGCTGACGTGGGTTTTTTTGATGAAGAGAGACTGCACCACATTTTCTGTGTGTAGAGAGTGACAGAGCAGGTTTTGGGTGGTGGGTTGATCGGCGGTAACGCAGAACACACTTTGAGACCATCATCAACACGATGCGTAGCCATGGCAACAGCTGCCGGGAAAAAAAAGGAAAAAAAAACTCCCATGATAAAGGATGGCCAATCAGTGTGGCGGTGCCAAAACAGGGAAGTTGACTGACAGCTGTGAAAAGACAAATCTGAGATACTGTTGGTATCTCCTCCATTCACTCCAGCCCTATCATTTCCTGTCTGCATGCAATGTTTTTATATTATCACTGGAATTAAGAGTTTGAAACGCTGCATAAGAGCAGCAACGTAATGTGAAATGGCTAACCAGCTATTCTTGGATTGTCTGATAGTATCAGGACGCTTGTCCTCTCGGTGAAGCTCATCACTGGCAGGTGGAAAGAAGTGTCTGGCAGCACCATGTGTCACAGAGGTGACACATGTCTGTCTGCAGCTCTCCCCGGGCCAACTGTGCAGTTAGCAGCGACAAAGACTGCAGTGCATACAGAAAACACGACAGACATGACCTCTCTCGCCGTGCTCGGACAGCCGAGGGATGTTCGCTCGATGGCGTACTCCTCAGCAGATCAACGCCGTGACCCTGAACACCAGTAGCCACCAGATTCACTCGGATCGACCTTTAACCTCTGACACAACGGACTCATCAGTATGCTCCGATGAAGCACAACCCAGCCCGGCTGGCTGAAACACGTCCACACGATGCCTTTCTACGTGTCTCGCTGTAGTTATCAGCGACTTTGACCCTCGATGTAACAACGTGACATTTTGGCACAGCAGAGCATAGCAACTGGTTAGCTTAGCTTCCATAAAGAGTGAAAGACTCTGTCCAGAGGTGCCACGATGAAGAAAGGGAACATTTAAAGCTTGTTCATTTAAGACGTTATACCCTTGTTTGCTTAATTATGCAAGAATTCCCACAGGTTGCCTGGCAACATCATGGGCAAATCCTGAATTAAGTTACTTCCTATTGCCAGAGTGTGTCACGTCATGTCAGACACGTCGTGTCTTTAGATATAGCATGTTAATTAGTGAGATTTATTAGTGCTGTCTGGTGGATTTTGTTACGTTTGGACTAGCGTTTCCAGTCCTTATGCTAAGCTAGCTATCAGCTGCAGGATGGAGGGTCAGTCTTCCAATCTAACTGAGAACTGTGGCTACACCAGAACCTTCACCTACAACTCACTGCATGTCGCCGTGGACAACAGAAGCTGTTAAATGAACTCAAACCAGCCATGGCAGGCCGATCACATTGTTCCTGTCCATAACCCAGGTGGCATCATGATCCCACATACAGCAGCTATCACCCCTGCAGCAGCACAAACACACCGAAGCTGAAACACACGCAGACACTCTGAAGTGCTTTGTGGAGTCAGACGTTCGGAGCCTGAGGCAGGAGAGGGTCACTACTTAAATACACGGTGTGGGTGATTGCAGGCAAACACACACACACACACACGCACAACATACACAGCGTTGAGCACACACGCGCGCTCGCGCCCCTCGTGCGTGCGCGCACACCCTGCGTTTACACACATGAAAGTCGGCTATTAGTTCCAGATCATTTTGCGAAGCTGCCTGCAGACAGCGAGCCCGGGGATAAACAAAGATCCTACTGTACTGGAAGTAATCCCGCGACACACACTGCTTAACACCCCGTGGACACGTGCACCTACTCAACCCAACACACACACACATAAATATGAACATTAAAAACCACCTGGAGGGCCGAACATTACACCGAAATGCATATTTGTTTACTTATTATTATGTTTGGCTAAATGCTGCAGTGACTTTGGGAGCAGCGACGGTAATGATCCACATAGGGCTGACTTTTTTTTTTTTTTTTTTACTTTGTACTGTAAACATATTTTCTGCAAACAAAGCTGCTGACAAATAATAATAATAAATAATGAATCTATGATTCTGAATAAGCATTTCACACCAGCTTTCACTGCTTGACACTTTTCAGCAGTCTGCGCTTGTTAGGGATAGACTACTCCTATAAAATGTGTGTTCAGCACATACCGCTCGCTGATTGCATCCTCTCGCCTCACCATCTTCTTACTAGTGAGACCCTGAAACCCAAGCGGGCACATCTCTGTCACGTCATGGCCGAAACGGTGTTTTGGTCTATCCTCTCCTCGGGGGTTTCAGAAGCGGAGCGTTTCGCCTGCCAGACTTTGTTTACTTGCTCAGATTTGGTCATTTTCTTGGTTTATGTACTTCTAAATATGTTTCGACATGTGTAAACATTACAGTTAATTCTCTCCGCAGCTTCTGTGTTTTCTGCCGGCTCGAGCCGCCCTATGCAGATTGACAGGGGCTGCTCGCACGGGCGTGGATCGCTTCCGAAACGGACCACGGCGCGCACGCAACGCGGCGCCAAATTTGGGGCTGAAGTAGAAACTATGCTGGCTGCAAAACGCCGTCTTCTGTTTCCTTAAATGATGTCAATATGTGTAGAATGTGTAGTCTTCCACGAATGGAAAGCAGGTTCATAACTTCTGCTTTTTGTTCTGGATGTTTACAGGCGCGTTATTTACTTTTCAGTTCACACTTTAAGCAAGTGCAAAGAGAATTTAATCAGGTCTACGAACGCTTTGGGGCTGAAGTTTGGATTTATTTCTGTGTTTCTACTAATTAGAGAAGAAGTTCGTCGAGGCATGTGTGCCGCAGGCCTGCTGCGTAGCTTGCAGCACTATTGTTGTTGGCGTACTGCTGACTCCATGTTGGCTAGCGTGGAGCCTTTTGTGACTGCTCGCTGTATTACACAAGCAGAGAGGGCCTGCGAACGCTTCGTTTCTACGGATGTAGAAGAAGTAGAGCTAAACTGCAAGTTTGTTCCTCCGTTACAGAGCACAACACAGAGTTAAACTACAAATACACAAGATGGAAGATACACACAAACACACACACACACACACACAGTGTGCCGGGTGTGCCAGGACTTCATACGTCAGAGAGACAGGATCCCTCTGTCTCTGCAGCAATACACACCTCATGACCTCCAATCTGCTGTTATCATGAGCACAGGCCAAATAAAATGAGTCACCAAACTCTCTCTCTCACACACACACACACACACACACACACACACACTCAGATGCACTGCTCAATATAAATACAGCAAGACGAGCACTGAGACTGGCAGAGAGGGAGAGGCGCACACAAACCTGTCTGCGTGCTCCTACAAACACACACACACACACACACAAACACCTCAGGATGCCTGTCTGAGTGGCAGTGGGAGAAGGACAACCAGCTGACATCAAGGCCCGCTCTCTTCATCCCTCACACTGCGGCGATGAAGTCATTTTGAGACACAAACACACACACACACACACACACACACTATGAGAAAGAGACCTTTGGTATCACTGCGTAGAGGAAGTGGACAATTCAAACGTCTTGCCCTGGAGACGGAGCTTATTATGGGTCATTTTATCACTGCTGTACTGTAGGACCCCCCCCTCAGCAAACAGTGAGGCCCTCTTATCACCCTCGAGTCGACACTTATCCCGGTCTGCATTTTGGTGAGATCCCTCATGCTGGAGATCTGAACTCTGATTGGTCATCCGTCTTATCGGAAAGCTTTAAATCCGCCTCCAGTTACCTACAACTGGTTGATAGTCCAACCTGCCAAAACCTCGGATGCAGAGGGAAAAAAACGGGGGTTAACTAAGATCCTTCAAATCCCGCGCTGTGCCTCAGCTGCATTCGTTTATTAAGGAAGTGCAAGAGGCCCTCTCAACATGTTTAGAGTATAGGATGACTAATGGAGATGGATAGCATGATGAATCCACTCATCTGCAATAGATTAACCTTGTCCGGCCCCCCGAATCTGATCTAATCAGCCTGAATCAGCTTGTTGTTCTGTCACGCCATCAAACCAGCGGCTATTAAACATGCAGTCTTGTGGCGGCACTGCAGGGGGTATTAGCAGGAGTCGATTCAGGTATAATGGACTGCACTACATTATAGACTGGACAGAGTCCATAGGACCGCACCGCTGGTTTAACCTGCGGGTTACTACCTGCTTTGCATTACTGCCAAAGAAGCAGCCACTGGTTTTCTATTCATTTCTGTAGCCTTTAGAAGTATATTAATGATATTGCAGTATGAATTAATGTGCCGAGTGCTTTATCTAGTGATACGCTTGTGTTAAATGCCCGTAAAAAAAGCTGATATTTTCAAATGGCTCTGAGCAACAGCTTGAAAAACCCCCAAACGGCAGAATTCATAGATCATATCAGAACATTCATTAAACTAATTTTGCGTCCATCAATCAACGGCTCAACTAATCAGCTAATCGCTTCGGCCCTCGAAGATTAACAACTCACTTGAGATGAGTAATCCCTCACGGTAAACAACAAGTCAGCACTATTTTTTTCTTTTCCGTCTACGCTTTGTTTCTGTCACTGCTTCTCTTTGTGGTTTGTTAACAGCCAAATACAAAAAACTTTAAAGACATCTCTGGCACTAAAGAGCAATCTCAGAGCTCGAACACATCGACAGGAAGGTGTCTCAACACGGGCGAACAAATCCAAAGCTTCCCTCCTCAGAAGTGCGGCTCTCATCTTAAAGCTAGTCGCCGGTCTTTGCGTCTGGTTTAAAATGAAAGCCAATAAAGAGAAATCCATGCTGGCTTCACCTTTCCATTGGACTGAATGGCAGACAAGTCAGGAGCCGTAAATAAAATAAATAGCTTCAACGTCTTGCCGCGGCAGCTTGAGCAAAGGCAGTTCTCTGCACGTCACGAGACGTTCGCGTGCAGACAAAGAGGGCAGGTCAGCTGATTAATGACGGGGCGAATAATAAACGCAATGAATGGGTCGCACATAATGAAGACGCTGCCCAAATACAGAATCGATTTCTCGCAGCAGGTAGAAGAGGATGAGAAAACGGGAAAAAAAAGCAGACGACCATCTAACTTTCTTTATCTCTTTGTCTCTGCTCGCTGGTCTCACACTTTAAAATATGTGCATGCCTTTGTGTGGTTGAGTGGCAGAGCATTTACGCTGCGAATAATATTTACATAACCCACGGTGGACCACCAACCCTGCAATGCTTACACAGTGGCTCCTACACACACACACACCCACGGACACTGAGGAATAAAACACAAAGAGTTGTCCGGAGACGTCAAGCGAGTGCGCACCTCACTCATTAGCCGTGCTATCGCGGTACAAACAGTCCTCGCTGTCCCCAAACAATCACGCGTCTTATGTTATCAGCGCTCAGCTAGAAATCAGACCATAGGAGCATCTGCGTTATGGTAGCACACCACGGCAGCCACTGCAGTATTATTCCTGCTTACAGTGCTGTGAACAAAACAGACATAATGTAATGCAACATCAACATCTGCCAAACAGCGGGTTGCCAGGCCGTATGCCCTACGTGCTAAAGCCTGCATGTCCAACGGGGCGGATCATTTTTAGACTTCACCCATGTCGCTCCATCTCGAAGGATTTATACATATATATTTCTCTCCCTAAGCCCTTTTTTAAAGAATAAAAAATATGGAAACAAGTTGAAAAAAGGCCATTTCTGCAATTTCTACATCCAGACTGAAATATGTAAATACACCCTCTGTTCTTGATCTGCCGGATAGAAGCATAAGATGTAATACACTTGGCACTCCTCAACACTTTATGCTGTATTCATTTAAAAACAGCCAACAAGACGTGCCTTGTCCGATTTCCAAAATGCCTGCACAGGTCTGCCAATTCAATCTCCCCTTTAAATTATTCCCTAACTAACTTGGACGCGACCGCTCGCACTGCAGGGGCAGCCCGCCTCATTGTGTAACGTTTTAATTTCGTTAAAGCACGTCTGTTCTTTGAGCGAGCGTAACGCGCCTTTCGTTTCCGCCGGTTCGTCAGTGCATGCGCCTGCGGAGTAATAAAGATGTAACACTGCGATGTGAATACCCACGGGGAAATTCCCTTTTGGAAACAGAAACCTTGGAGCTTTTTTACTTGTCATGGATACTTGGTGGTGCAGACGATGCGCTGATACGGCACCCGGACATGTTTGCCTTCCGGGTCCACCGGTTTTAAGATCTTTGTAACGGTTGGGCTATTCCACCTGTTAAATATCACTTCCCACTTTTAGACTTTAAGTGCGTAAAAACAGATGCGTAATGTCTTCCGTGACTCTGGAGGGAGCTTTTCTAATTAGCTCATCAGTGTTACTTTAAATTAGAGATAAACTGGGGGCATGAAGTTTGAAAGATAAGGGCGTTAAACAGACAGAAAAGGTCTAATGAAAGATGCTATTTAGTCACATGTGTAGTGGAGCTAAACTGACATATCAGCCGATGTTAGCTCATTACACCCCTTTAACATTCCTAATCCCCACCCTCTCCTGACGTCTTGTAACTTTTTGGCTCTATCTCTGCTAAATGCATGCGTCTTTTCCTGCAGACATCACAAAAGTTTGCACAAAATATGCTTCCTCTCATACCAGAGATGCACATATCAGTCGGTGAATTTCCATCCCTGATCTAAACAGTATTTCACCAAAGCCAGGCAGCATAAGATCCATATTCAACCCTTGTCACGAACAGAGTCATTA
Source organism: Nibea coibor (assembly GCA_023373845.1). Taxonomy (NCBI): domain Eukaryota; kingdom Metazoa; phylum Chordata; class Actinopteri; family Sciaenidae; genus Nibea; species Nibea coibor. The sequence continues at coordinate 6,291,817 of CM041727.1, forward strand.
GAGAGAGTTAGCTTTTGTGCGTTGACCCACTCAGGCAGCCAATTGACGTGGGTTTGACCGTGCCACTGTGTCTGTCTGACTCAGACATGAATCATCAACTCCCCTTCCTCGAGGTGACAATCCTTTGCGAGGACGGAGAAGTAAATAGATCTTCACAAGAAGCTTCACAGCCATGAAATAACTGAGCACACTCAGGTGTTCATCTACCTGTCGACAGGATCCATTTCCTCTCAGACTTACTTCACACACATTGTCAAGATTCATCTCCAAAAAGATACATACGCTCCCGCTTCCGGGCTGCCTCTACTAAAGGCCTGTACAAGATACCAAAAAACATTAGGTTACAAATCATCTGTGGATGGAGCCTTCAGTGTCTATAGCAGCTATAACCTGCCCACAACACAAGCAGACAAACGGAATACACGAGGACAAAGAACGAGCTCGCGCTTTATGATTTCTGCTTGTATTTTTACACTTTCAGTACCGTGCAGATTAGATTCCAGGAGCACAGAAATGTACGTAGCAAATAAATATGACTCCAGTCCTGATTTTGTTTTGTGGTTTTTTGTTTTTGTTTTTTTTTTCACGCCACCCACCTCCCCGCATCAGGAATGAAAAAAAACATTGCAGTGGTTCATCTTCAAGTTCTTTTCATAGCGCCTGAATTTGGATGCACATTATGTTCCTCTTCGTCTGCGCGCCTGTGTGCTAAAACATCCCACAGATGAAAATTATCCAGGAAGGATGTTCAACTCAGGGGTAATAATAGCCACTAAAACAAAAGCGAGCGGCTGAAAACTTGTCTCGTTTGGACTCTTCGGCGTCCCTGCGTTTAAATGGAAATGAACGACTTAGCACAAAATGGCTGCTGGAAAACATGCGACAACCTCAGACGTAGAATTTAACCTGCGCAGCTACGGGTTATAAAAGACGGGCTTCTTCAAACATACAATGAGGGAATTAAATGATCCAAAAAACAACTTGAGATAAAGCCGGGTAAAGACACACCAAAACAGGAACACGAACCCAGAAACGATGCGTATATAATCAGGGAAGAAGCACCATTTCCTGCACCGGGACTCCCTGCAGACTCTGGAAACATCGATATGGACAAAGAGCTCTCACTTTGCACTTTGTCGTACATTAACGCTGATGATGCCTCAATGCAAACATGTGATGTACTGTACGTATTTACACAGCAAACAGACACTTGGGAGATTTCTGCCTTTGCATGGAGGTGGCCAAAATACAGAAATTACCCGGTTAAAGCTCATTTTGCTTTATGGTGCATCCGAGTCTACTTTTCATCGCCTAAATGTGCCGTTAGTGGCTCCCTTTATGACCCAACAGACCCAAACAAACCTGGTTTGGCCTGACCGAGCGAATGAGCAAGTCGCTGGATTCGGTGACTAATAACTTCTTTAAGCCGCACGGAAAAGCACAGACCAGGAAACAAGATGGCAACCGTCCAGATCTCAAGCCAGCGCAGGAGAGAAACATCCTTCATGTTCCCAGTGAGGAACGGCTTCAAGACAACGGCAGCAATGCCAGTAATTTCCACACATACAGCTGCACACTTCATTAGTCATCTCATATTCATTAGTCATCTTATATGACCAAACAATGGCACCCTAACCCCCGGTGGCTGGACAAATGACCTGTCATGTTTCGCCAGCGTGGAGCCAACTACTGGTGCTTGTTTAGTCTCAAAGGAACAAGCCAGTTGCTACATTTAAATGGCTGACATTCATTTTAGGAACAGCTGACCACCTCATCACGCAGTCTGATGTGTTTTGGACTTAACAGCACACGGACGGCAAACCTTCTAACCGAGTGACGCGCGTGAGCTTGGCGAAACTCACGCACACGGGAGAGAGGGAGGACATAGTTGGTCTTACCAGGCGTCAGTTAGGTTTCCATCATGTGAAAGGATATGGGTTACAAACCACACGAAGACACCAGTTGCGAGGCCTTGTTGTTTGCTTTAAGCAGAAGAAGGCCACAGGGGAGAGCGCCGGGTACGGCTGCTGCTCCTCCTCCTCAGAGACACAGTCCGGATCACGAATAGGAGCCGTGATGCGAACTCCCAACGTCGGCCCAACTTCCACTTCCAGCTCGGGTTCCTGGTCTTCATGCTCCCGAACCTCGGGGCTCCATTCTATTCCTTCGCCCTGACCGCTCTGCCCGTCCTCCTCCTCCTCCTCTTCTTCCTCCACATCATCATGGCCTCCTCCAGGGTCAGCATCGTGTCCCGGGTTGTCCTTCCTGTAGGCTGTAGGTATAACGAGCCTCACCTCCTCCTGTACCTCCTCCTGCTGCTCCTGCCCCTCCGGGCACTCTGCGTACTGAAAGCGCGCTCTCCCCTCGCCATCAGTCATGATAGAGCGTCAGGCAGAGCCACTCTGAAGGGAGGTCAGAGGGAGAGAGGTTAGAGAGAGGTGGGAAGTGGGAGGGGTGGGCAGAGACAGAGGTATAGAGGAGAGGAGGATGCAGAGAGAGACAGTGACAGGGAAAGGAAGAGACGATCAACTCAGCAAAGAGCAGCCGCACAACGAGCCAAATAAACACTCAGGCGGCGTCCTCCTCGGTTCGCTCGGCAACAAAAGTACTTGCTTCCAATCAATCTGGACGCTGATTTTTCAATATTCGTTTACTAACCTGGCAGCGCTGGAGGCTTTTTCGCGAGCATTCATTTCACAGAGCTCTTTGTCAGCTCAGACACTTCCTCTTTCTGTGTCTCTCCCTACAAATAAACCGATCGCTACATTGAACAGAAAACGATGAAGAAATCTCCTCTGGAACGTGAGAATATGAAACAAGAGGTAGAATAAGACAGTAAACTCACTCAGGAGCACCACAGAGGGGCTAAAAAAAATTTTGGGGGGGACTCAATATAGTTAGAAAGTCATTAATATGACAATAAACTGTGTGAGTGCCACAGTGTTATTATACTGTGATATGCTGCTAATAGTGGAGTTTCTCTCTCTCTCTCTCTCTCTCTCTCTCTCTGTCTCCTCGCTCTTCCTGTTGCTATGTGATTGAACAGATGGACTGCTCTGTCTCTGGTCTACTGGAGGTTTTTTAGCCCACACCACGCAATGGTGGGCAGGGAATGCGCAAAAAGAGAGAGAGAGAGAGAGAGAGAGAGAGAAAACACAATAAATGCCACACTAATCCTGATTATTATCATAAGTGGAATAACATCGAAACATTACTCATCATAATCCAGCTAACAGACTTTTCTCTCTCGAGGTTTTTTTTTTTTTAATGTATTATTTATCTGAACGGGCTTTATTGTCCGTCGTCTGCCGTTAAATGAGAAAAGCGCATCTCGCGGTGGAGGCAGTTCTCTGCTCTCCTCAGGGGCTTGTAAGAAAGACACACAAAAAAAGAAGAAAAGAAAAAGAAAGAAATTGTTAAACATGCTCTCTGCACAACAGACATTTTAAAGGCTGTCAGAGGGAAGTGGAGCGCCCATCACCTGTGTTAAAAAGTGGACTCAGTCCTGGACTCGCTGGATATTAAAGCATCACAGGCACACACAACAACTTTACTCTTTTTAAAAATAAAGAAAAATACCTTATCGAGACGGAATCGGAAGTTCCCATAAGCATGATCCGTGACTTTCCGTGTTTCTAGCGCACCCAGCCTTTCTCAGCAACCCGGAGCTTTCCTTCCTTCTCTTTCTCTCTCTCTCTTTCTCTCTTTCTTTCTTCCCTCTCCTCAACAGCAACAACCAAAAAAAAAAAAAAAAAAACACCTCCTCACTTCTTTTGTTTCTCGCAGATCAAAACGTAATCCGAGAGGCGCTTTTTGCCAGAGAAATATCGCAGGAAGTAACCAGAGGATCACTTGAAGTGGTCTTCGTTTGTTTCAAACGGGAACATCTATCCACATCCGCGCATCCATCCATCCATCCGTCCGTCCGTCCTCGGCTGAGGTGTTGGTTTTACGCAGCGTGGAGCGGAGATGCGCCGCGCTGTGAGGGTCGGACCGTGCGGGTCGGACGCCGCGCTTCAAAGCTCCGCCGTGGTTGATCTGACACGAGAGAGAGAGAGAGAGAGAGAGGAAAAAAAAACTTGGCCCAGGACCCGGGAGCCCTGACACGTGACGTGATGCCCAGGCCACAGGGACGTAGCGCGCGGTGGGAGAGAGACACACACACACACACATGCGCGCGGAAGAGCCACGGAGAGAGCCAAGCTGGGCGCGCACGCCCCGCGATGTTTCATGCATCACTACTGCACGACAGCGGCAGTGATGGAAACGGTATGAATCATATATTAGCATATACCTTGTGTGGGTGTGACAGGAACACAAGGAACCATTGCTCTTCATCATCACCATCATCATCATCATTATTATTATTATTATTATTATCATCCACAATATTTCCAATATGTAGCCTACAGTGACATAAAGTGCCTTTGTTACTCTCGTAAGGTTAGCTAGGTGTCCATATCTCATGTAAATATTATAAATATTTCTGCTGAGGTTCATAGCTGATATCTGATGGCCGTCCACACACAAAAAATGAAGACTTCCGCAAGCCGGACTTCAAGTCCCGGTGGACACGGATGTGACTGCAGGACACTTTACGTCCACAAGCTCCAAAAAGACACAAATGCATAAATCTGCTAATGAAGAACCATTTTTGCTGAGCAATGAAAACTCACAGCGACTCTTTAGATAATGAATTCAATTATGATAAAATGTCTCAAAGAGTTATATAAAGTATTTTTTGTGACAGAGCTGAGTTGGGTTTATGTATATTTGGGACTATTTAGGCCATAAATACCTTTGAGTAACAGATCCACACCCAGTCCTGCATAGATCTGCATGTCCGTCCATTTTCTGTAACCACTTTGTTCTTATCAGGTTTGCGGGGCGGCTGGAGCCCAGCTGGCATTGGACGAGAGGCGGGGTACACCTTGGACAAGTCGCCAGCTCATCGCAGGGCTGGATCCATAGTATCTTATCTTACCGGATTTGAGTTAGCCGGATCGGACCTGGATTCCTAATCTTACGACTCCAAACCGGACCTGTACATCCGTGCCGTATAGCGTATGATATCTCCAGAGCTTTAGTTTATGCTATCTGGGATTCGTGTGTGAGGCGGGGGTCAACGGGAGGTCACCTGGCTCAGCCAGAAAAGGACTGTATGAGCCTTGAATGGGCAGCCATTTTGGAACAAGCCTTCTTACTGTATATTTTTTTTATTTAATTTTCTAGTCAGGATGTAAAACTGAAGCCTGAGTAATGAGGAACTCAGCTTCTCTGTTGTTTGTGCGCTTTCTCATCATCGCGATCATCCACATTTCGTTCAGCGTATTTGTATTCAATCAGGCAGCTGCTGCTCCGGCTCCGCGCCGCGTCAACGTCCTCATAGGCAATTTGATTCGACAATCAATTGAAACTCCCATGCTGCCCGGGCGATCGATCACAAATACATACACTATATTTAATGAAGAGTGTTTCAGCGTGATAAAGCGAGAGATGCAGGGAGAGAGAGAGAGAGAGACGAGGCCGCTGGATGGAGCTTTACACTCCGGTAAAGTTTAGTGTCACGCTGCAAAGGCCAGCTCGGCACAGTACAAGAAGGACCTGCCAGAAACACGACAGTAATTGACATCAGGTTTAGGGAGAATGAAAGGAAAAGCTCCTGTCTGGAATCAAACCCTTCAGGGTTCGGTTGGATGTGACAGCTGACGGGATGAGAATAACATCAGTCAAACGTGGTCACAGAGAAAAAAGCAGCACGTCGTTCAGACGCACCGAGCGCGTGGGAGACTCGGGCAGAGAAACAAAGTCGGAAAAGTTGTCCATGTGCTCCTGGTGGATCGCTCACTCCGGCGCCCCACACCAACACAGGAAAACCAATAAAACTGCTGTGAACTTCCAGTGTGCTGCTTTTGTTCTCACCCGGGAGAGGCAAACGTGGAAGGCTGCAGCTAAAAGTCGCTGCAGAGGGGAAAAAAACATGGAGATCAGTTCGTCTTGGTTAAGTTTCTTTAAGGACAAGGCTAGAGGCCGTGTTAAATCTCAGATTTTTCATCAATATACCACAGATAAGTCACTTTAGATCCCATCCTTTACTACATTATGTCACATAGCTGGCATTAACGCTACCCGGGGAGTGACTGCGCTGGTGTTAATGCTCATATCTCATAATGGATGCGTAGGGCAGGAGGCCAATCTCCCAACAACCTGACGTAATCCTTTAATCTTTGTGTGTTTACACACAGACGCATATGAAACAATCATCTACACACCCATTTTCCACGTCCTCATGTCTGCGTGTAGGCCGCTTACTCTCCGGCAGCAGTAGTAGTGGACATCTTTGGTTGTTTGTGTCATTGGTCACTATGGGGATCAATAGTGTGAACAGACTAAATATTTAGATTGAGTTCCAGCTGAACTCATTCACCTTTAGATCAGAAAGCTGCTTAGCCGACCGAAGGGAACGCGGGATGACTTACTCCGCTTGCTTGTCACGACTAAAAAAAAACGAAGGCAAAGTAGCGCTGTTAGCTGAATCAGAGCGGATGTGAGACCTTGGTGCTTTCCAAGCCACAAATCCATCTTCCCTAATTCGAAAGGCCTGCGGCGAGTTTCTTAAACACCTTGTCAAGACACCAAATAGCTCAAAACCTCCAATCAATTAAGAGCCCGCACAGCGAAAGCAGCGGCCATTTCTACAGAGACCTTTAGGATGACGAACTCTCGGTCGGCTAAACTAAACAGAGCGTTTAGTTTAGCCGACCGACCTTTTGGCAGCTGCGCTCGCTGATTAATGCAGCATGTTACAGTGAGATGTGTTATAAGCCGCGCTGCCAGTAATTCAGTGTTTTATTGAAGAGCGCTGCCCCCGGAGCGATCCTGCGGACTTCACAGATCGCTCTGATGCGTCGGCTACGCTGGAACAAACTGGAATGAGAATGCTGGGCACGCCGCCGCGAGGCCGCCGCCAACCTTCCCGTCGCACTAGGGCTAAGATGATCAAAACAATAATCTGCCAAAAAGGTTGATGTTCTCCTTCAGAACCCCCCTGGCAGTGGAGCCATGTCCTCGAAAGCCAATTAAGGAATCGTTTGAAGTAGAGAGACTGAACGGATAATGGAGACACTCACACGTTTTCTTAAAGAAAAACGATAAAGTTTGACGTCCAAGCGGAGGAAAGCTCGCTTTTTGGTGGCTGTGTAGCACTGGTAACGGAGACGGGTTCCATTTTAGCTCACGTGGCGGTGATTAACGCGGACACGGTTTACTTGAGCCTTCCCAGACGAGCCGAATCACACTTTTGCCGTTATGTGTCTGTGAAATGGGACATTACATTATCTAAAGTAATACCCATCAGGACTTGCTGGAGTAATTACAGGAGTTAAACGCTCTGTGAGTGTGTGTGTGTGTGTCCATTCATTCTCAGCTGTGAGCTGACAGAACACGCACACCCAACTGACACCTGTCTTTCTCTCCCACCTGTCTGCCCCCTCTCTCCCACTCACTCAGCCCCCCCCCCCATCCCACCCCCCTTACTGCCTTTCCACCATGCGCAGAGCTGGAGCTCATATCCTCATTACCGTAGGCTTGGCCCTAAAATGTCTCCCATGAGGCTTTTGCTAATGTTGGCTCCAGTTTCGCTGCACTCTCAGCTGTGTGTACAGAAGCCTGAGAGCCTGGTTTGGATTTGCTCAAGGCATCTCTTACGAAATCGCTGTCCCGATACCGACCTAGCAGCACATTCTGCCTCGCCGAGGTAAAAATATCTGACTTTCCACGGCTCGCTTCTCTTCTTGCGCGCAACCAAATCACTCCTGAACTTCTCCTGGTACCAAAACAACCACAAAAGTGCATCCGGTCACAAATCCCCCGACACAAGCCGCGTTGTATCTGTGAGTAAACATCTCTCTTCACGCGCCGTTTCTACAATACGTATTGCCACCAGTCGAAATCAATGTGAATCTGTGTGCATCCCACAGATAATCAATAGTCCTCCGTCAGCCCCGCGCTCTCTGCCTTCCTCTCCCTGACTCTTCCAGACCACTGCCCCACCCCACCCCCATCCCATCATCCTCCATCCTCCATCCTCCCATCTCCACTCCGGCTCCCACGCTTTCATCATCCGGCCTTTTCTTCCTGCTTTTCCTCATCCCCTTCTCATCAGTGACCATCACTTGATCCTACCGGCTACAGCGCAGGAAAGAGGAAAGCCACCGGATAGACACACACACACACACACACACACACACAGGGTAATGAGTTTTCATTTCAAATTCTGTATCTGAAAAAAAAAAAAACAGGCATCTGATGAGATTGAAAGATTTGACTGAAGAAGAAAGAAGCTTTTCTTCACACCGACACGCCGCGCACGCTGGCAAATCTTCATGATATCAGGTGTCGTGGTGGAAAACCACAATGTTAGTGAAGGACTTTAAATACCCAGAAGATATCTTTCTACTGATGATAATCACCAAGCGCTTTTGAAGTGTCGAATAAGCGCGCACGTGTGTTTAAACCTGCCCACCTTACTGCAAACACAGACATTAAAAAACAGATCAGACACAAGACGTTTACTCCACGGGTTAAGGGCACCTTCAGGTTGGAGTGACCCAATAAAACCCATTTGATGGAAGGAACGGCATGAAACCAGGATCTGAATGTTTGGAAGATGGCTGCGAGAAGCACAAGACTGGATACGTGAACATCGGTTTCTCTGCAGACTAACTCAGCACCTAATTTTAATGCCCTTGCCTGGAGAGGATTCTTTGTTTTCACCTTCAATAAATCATAGAAGATGTACAGTATATTGCATGTCATCATGGTGGAATAATGGACACCTACAAAACTAAAGTTCTTTGACAGAAGCTGCACTGCTTGATTGACACGTAATCTCTTGAGATGTGCGGCGACAGGAGCACAGCAGAGACGTCTCGAGTCGAGGAGCAGTTCTCGAAAGCTTTCAACGTCATTCCTCCCTCTCCTCTCTGGCTCGCCTTATTCTCCGATCCACTGTAGTTTGATGCGTTTCTCGTCCGTCCCCATCTCTCTCTGTCTCTCTCTCTCTCTCTCTCTCTCGAGGGTGGAGTCTCATTATGAGGCGTGCTGACGTACGTGGGGAGGCGGGGTAGACCCTGCATCTCTTTCTTCGGGGGGCTTCCCCCAGCAGCAGCAGCAGCAGCAGCAAAGCAAAGCACGGGCCCCTTCTGCACTGTGCACGTGCAGTACGTCACAGGCGTATCGCGCTGAAATATGCATCCGCTTGATGTATTATTAAAGTTCGGATGAGAAAAGTACACGGAGATACATGTGACGGTGAAAAGGAGGACGGCACACTTAGAAACAAAGAGGAAAAGGATGAAAGAGACTTTTTTTGAGGAGGAGGAGGGAGGCCTTGCATCTTTCTTTCGCTCTGCAAGCATTAAGACACAGCCTGTGCACCCGCATCATCTGCTGGCTCACTCACTTGCATGTAAATATGTAATTATCTTTGAGCACGTTTGTGTGTTAGCATGTGTTTGTGCCGTAGCGGGCTTTAGCTGGAGAGCTAACAGGTAACATACAGTACCGCCTAGCTGTTAGCGTGATCGTGCTAGCCAGCGTTAACACCTCTCCAAAGTTTGGAGCTAGTTTGGTTGCCCAGACGTAGTAAAAAATTAATGATGCGAGGCAGCCGATATCATAACTTCCTCTATTTTGGACTCGGCTCTTTTCTTTTTTTCCATCAGAGCTCAGCACTGTCAACACAGTTTACCGTTACCAGCGCTGGAGTGACGGGGATTTAATGCAGAGCAGCCGCAAATAAAGGGTCTGTTTTATGACTTTCAGCCCGCGGCTGCCTTCGCCAGCAGTCCTGCCATATTAGATTTATAGCAGCACATACAAGTTAGATTAACAGCAGATCTCAATATAGAGGAGTGAATTTACAGGCAGCGTCGTTTACCCTCATGAACTCGCTGGCTTCTGGGGTCAGTCCGGGCTAACCTGGCCAGGAGCCTAATAAATGCACAGCCCTCTTCACTGGACATCTGTAAGTGTTCAGCAACCAGTGGGTGAAGGTGTTTGGATTCACAAGGGTTGATTAAAAAGCCGCGTCCATTCGTGGCAAACGGAATAATTTCACGAGCGGGATGCGACCGTGCGCGTTCTGTTTATGAAGCTGACTGAAAAAGTCGGCGAAGGCAGCGCTCTGCGTGATGCTCCGTCGCCTCGGCTGACCCCCGGGGCTAAGTCAAAGCGTTATTTTTACCTACAGTGGAGCTTCAAGGGTTTTTTTTTTTTGCGATCTCAGATGTTGACTTTCTGCACCAAGTGATAAAATATTTGCTCGGGGTTGAATCTGATGTTCATATCAATCTTTGTGTACAATGCCAGGCCCAGTGGCGGAATATAAAGTATATTTACTTGTACTTCAGTACAATTCTGAGATACTTGTACTTGTGTTTGCCCTTTGTATGCTTTGTTATACTCCTACTCGACTAAATACTGCCCTTTTTTACCTCCTCCTCTTAGATCTTACAGGAAAAGAAGGTTATAAATACAAAACGGTTGAAAACGCTGAAGATGAAATCAGTGGTTTATAGATATTTTTCTGGTTTGTGTCCACGAGTTGTTCACATCTCACATTTATCTGATATTACACAAAACACACACGCACACACTCTCGCACATATATGTCAGTGAATACACATGCACATACACGTCACACGGCCCATTTGTTTGGATGTTTTACCTTGAAATTAAGAGTCTCACCAGGGA